>OX459052.1:5235022-5620676 GCA_949775005.1 Orthosia gothica
TACTAAATAAAAACAAAATTTTCGCTTTTTTTGCTACTTCATTGTTATTTTTTTGAGCAATGGTATTTGGAACTATACAGCCTAATATGGAATAAAATATTTTTGTACCTATCTCTATAGATACAAACAGCTGTGTTTGAAATAAAATATTTTTGGATTTGATTTTTTAAAACGTTGAAACGTCAAAATAGCGGCCGGCAAAACATTGCCGGCCTGTTAGAGCGGCCAGCAAAACTTTGCCGGCCGCTCCTTGAAACAGAACGGCAAGGTCGACTTTGCTCAAACAAGGTTGTCAAAATAATGACCACATTACATGCATTTTTGAGTAAATGCCTTTTATTATCATTAAAATACGCATTATTAAGAATAACTTAAAAACTACTCGTCAGATCTTGATCACATTTAACTGGAAACCACATGAGAAGCACCAGCTTTCAAAGAATCATCAAAATCGGTTCATAATTGGCGGAGTAATCAAGTAACAAACTTCAACAAAAACATCATCAACCTTTTAATATTTTCGCTGCTGGTACACAGGCCTCCTCTGTGAGAGAGAATGGGCCGTAATCCACCACGCGGGCCCATTGCGGTAGCAAACATACATAAAATATTTATTTTTGACTCGCACAGGAGGTACAGGCAAGAGAAAAATTAATAAAATATGTTGGTCTATTAAATGGAGATAGAACAGAAGAAATAACGTACTCCAAAGTTTTCTCAGCTCACAGATTTACGTCCCAGCGTCTTGAGCACCTTGCGGACTATATTACTTGGCGTTTTCCCAATATATCACCTCTAATGTCTTGATGCACTTGTCCAGTAAAAATTTAATTTACCACTGCCTTATTGAGGAAGAGATGTTACCAGGAAACTGAAGTTAATGACCTGAAATCGTCGACACTAAACGTTTTGGAAATACTTTCATTATGCGTACAGCTAAGGAGTGGAATTCCCTGCCGGAGTCTATGTTCCCCGATAACTACAATCTAGGGGTTTTTAAGTCAAGAGTGAATAGGTTACTTCTGGGCAAGCGTGCTTCACCGTCGACCACATCATCGCTTACCAACTGGTGAGATAGTGGTCAAGCGCGAGCCTATAATTTATAAAGAAAAGAAGAAAGAACAAGTCAACGGTAAACGCTTGGATTTCTGCAGTATAAACGTTTTCTATTCAAGATGATTTATTTATCACCATCCGATTTTTTTCCAGTCATTAAGTACCTATCAATAAAATAAAAATAATATAAAAAAATACTTCTAAATAATAAAACAGCTGTGCCCTACATTCCTTGATAAAATATTGCGAACAGCAATTTCTTCTTTTTGAAGGTTAGTTTTTGCATAAATCATGTCTTTTATCATCAGCCTTATAGTATGCCCACTGCTGGGACATCCATTCATCATCATGGGAGCATCCTCTCTGTGAGAGGGAATGGGCCGTAATCCACCACGCGGGCCCAGTGCAGATTGGTGGTGTTACATGTGTCACTTCGAATTTTTGGTTCTAGGATATGCCGGTTTCCTCACGATGTTTTCCTTCACCGTTTTGTGAGCAGTCGTGATAAAATAATTTACACAAAGTAAAGTGCCTGCCTGGGTCCGAACACATGACCTACAACACTTAAATCGCGGCTGTCACCACTGAGCCACCACTGTCTTTGATTGATACGTAATTTGACATTGGATTGTGATAAAAATCAGGGTTATAAAATATGCAACCAGTACCAACTACATGTTGATACATATCTGACTGTGGCGCTGCCAAAAAATATCACTCCATTGTATACCTAAAATCAGTACAGTAAGAGCCAGTTTGCAAGGAAGTGTGTTGACAATTAAATAATGCAGCTTTGTAACTGGATTTGTAAGCTCGGAAGCTTACAGATCATTATGAAAGCAACGATTAAATATTTCACACTCCAATTAATTCGTTCATTAATAAGCTACTAATTCTCTGATCCGGACAGGAAGCATTAACGTTCAGTGTTACTGTTTAATTTTGTACAACACATAATTTTATTATTCAGCATTTCAGATTGTTTAAGGCTATTGAATTAACAAATAACAACGACAAACAACTGGAGTCAGCAATATTCGATCTAAAATCGAGTTTTCTGCCTGTTAACTGCAAAAAAACGTAACGGTATTCAATTTGATACGTATGTATGTAATTTTGATGGAACTGCACAATAAACAAATATTTTATTCTATGAGGGCTTTTAAACACGTGTGCCAAATTTCATAAATATGTATGTTTCTTTGTATATAAGTATGTATATTTATTCTCGCATTTATCCGAAACTTCTTAACGGATCGTGATCATTATTTTTGTGTTAGATTTAGTATTTTAGGGAATAGTGCAAGTTTTATCAAAATAGGTTAAGCAGTTTTCAAGATATGGAGCATACAACTGAAGCGACGAAACTCCTTAGCGACAAACAGCACAAATGTGCAAATTGAGTTTATTCTTATTCCTTATTGTACACAAAACATAAACACATACAAATACAATAGGACAGTTTATGTACACTGGCGAGCTTAACCCATAGTTGGGTTCTCTAACAGCAAACCTCAGTTGCGTAGAGAAATGTGTTGTTGTAGTTGTGTTGTAGTTTATATGGGTATTTTGGCAATACTTAAGGTACCTTAATTTAGAACTTGCTCATTTATAGTGATGATGCACTAGAACTAAAAAGTGAAATAAAAGCTTTAAAAATAAATTGACTTCAAAAGCAAAAAACTTTCGTTTTGGAAGTCGGTGTTTTGATTCCTCTTGTTTATATAATTTTTTGACAATAGCACTCAGCGACAGTGTACCTTTTTATCAGCGGAAGAATATTAGAAAAGGGAGCATTCATTGACATATATCCTAGTTCTACCGATGGCCAAGAACAATCATGAAAAAAAAAATCTAATGCTGGTGAGTTACAACTAAAGTTCGCTGCAGCGCTAAAATATTTATGTTGTCCAATCAAACTATTAAAACATGCAGCGCTAGATTGCTTATAGAGTTTATTTTACTCGTCGTAAGTGCCATGAAATTCATGGCGCTTATACGTTTCATTCAACATAGTTTAAAATAAGGTGTACGGATTGCAGTACAGTTTAGTCAAACAGAGTGTTTGTTCGGAACGCCGTATCTAGTGCGTAGTACATATATATCGATAAGAGTAGTACTTCCTACAAACCATTATATCTATCTAACTTTGTCTCACTGCAGAACAAAGCGCTGTATCCCCTTTCCATAAATAAACCAATACAGACATAAATTTTATCTCTTTATAATGTTGCTATGTGCATTCTCTCTTTGCTCACAGGAGGTGCTTAAAATTCGTCTTTGATAATTCAGCACAGGTTCAAGCTATGTCATCGAGAAATGAACCGCAGCATTCTTGGAGACAGATTAACAGACAGACTATTAGGAATACAGTGCTGCACTCCTAAACACAAATTACCAACGTCACCAAAAAAGCACTAGGCCGGCCGATTTTGCCACATGTCGAACGATTCATGGTTAAAAAAACAAACTTGAAAGACGTAATCAAGAAGAAAATCACGCTGTGCAGTCGGAGGATACATGTTCGCGAGCTGGCTGACTAAAACCAGATTACTTGTCTTTTTAGTTCGTTTTTAAGCAGTCGGGTTTTTTTTTTTTTTTTTATTTGTAACATTTTAGTTATATTTACTTTTAGAATTAGGTTTCCATTTTGAATGTAGCCATTGACACTCGGAGAGTTAAGACGAATCGATTGACGTAAGATTCAACAAAATCAGCCAACGCGTTTGGTCTCTAGAACGCCACATAGGAACAAACATACATACATAGACTGATAAACACATTACCCTCCTTCGGCAGTCGGGTAAAAACTACACCAATGTGGATCCCGGTAATGCACAGAGACATCAAGGTAGACCCAGGCTAAGATGACACCTACAGAAATGACTGGTCTACACTTGAGGTGAAATGGAAATAAGAAAAGGTCTTTGGACTGCAGTGGGACAAATTGAGACTGAAAATAAATAAATATCTTGTATAATAAATATATTTTAAGTAGCTGTGAATCCAATCTTTCTCAATCAACCTTAAAATCCCATCATAAACATGATGAAAAACTTCAATCACTCCTATAGTCCCCTCACAATATTTCTTTACAAAACCCCCGAGCACGTTTAAAGGTAAAGGGTATCTATCATAAAAGGTAGGCACATCAAAGAGGCTCATGTGAAAAGATTTACCTGGCTGATGAGGAACGAGCTACTTTAATATGAATATAAAAGGCTTATAGCATGAAGTTTAAACATATCATAGTGCATCCGCTAGAAGCGAGACGTATAAACCCACACATGTGAATGTGGCGACACTTGGGGGAAAAATTTGTCCAGAATTGGACGTTTTTCGGTAAATGATATGATGGTGAAAGGCAAATGAGGACATCATCTGTCTGCCTAGCCTCGCTCCAATTACAGCAATTAAGTCTAACCCTGGGCAACTTCCTCCTAGCCCGTTCCATCACCGGACTACAAGACGTATGGCGATGCATCATCGGTACATAGTGGACATCCCACCCATACGCACCAAACGTTTTGGTAATACTTTTATTATGCGTTCAGCAGAGGAGTGGAATTCCCTGCCGGAGTCTGTATTTCCTGAAAGCTACAACCTGGGATTCTTTAAGTCAAGAGTGAATAGGTTTTCTCTAGGCAAGCGTGCTTCATGGTCGACCACATCATCGCTTACCATCAGGTGAGATAGTGGTCAACGCAAACCTATCAACAATAAAAAAACTGTATACCAGCAATTTACATGGACCGACAGCCTATCTGATCTTCACAACTTACTGAGTTAGACGCGAATCTTTGGTACTACCGGTAGTGGTTGATGTCTTATTGGGTAATCAAGCGGTCTCCGACTGCCATTTGAAGATCATTAGTCAGACAATCTTTCCAAGAAAAATCAGTACAGGATTGAGATAAGTTGCATCAGTACAATACTAGAGACACCGTAAATGCTTCGTCATTCCAGACACAAAGGTAAAATATTTTTCTCAAAAATGGTATGTAATGTTGACATAACATCTCTAAAAAGTATCCAGAAAGTGAACTCTACCGGAGACTATTCACAACTGTCCGGTAAGAAGCGAGATTTTAAATTTGGAATCTCCTACTGTCCAGTAAGTAAGTATGTAATTTACTTACTGGACACTTGGTCATCCTTCATCCCTTTTTTTTTTTATGGCTTCGCACGGTTTAGGTCATCCTCTTTAGATCTGCTTAGAAAAAAAAAACATAGTACCAGACACAGATTAGAGTTTAGCCATTATAACATGGTTAGAGGGAGGCTCCAAATATATATCTATCTCTTTTTGGTATGACATTTTATGAGATACATAATATATTTTGGAGCCTTAAACATCCATTTTATTGTCTGTGACACTTTTTTTTTTTTTTTTTTTATGGGTCTGTGACACATAACGCGACGCAGAAAAAGTATGCACGTTGCGTTTTGTACTTAGTAATGTTGTAGAAGTATAGTGTGGGATTTTATGTTTGTATTTAGTCATTTCAGTTTATAAATCATGTTGGATTAAAGAGTCCGTTAATCAAGATGTACAACAAACAAATATAAATGCCCCCGGTAAATCGATCACAATATCTATCAGTAATTGCCCTAATATGAATGTAACCTTCAATATTAATTAAACGAATTTGTTGTTAAACTTTCTTTCATTTTTGAGAAAAGCATTATACAAACCTCAACCAGTAAGAAAGCCATCCTGGCCTCGTATATAACCGGACCTCACCTGCGGTTCGGTCCGGTTAACTCATACTCGGCCAGGAAGGCTTACTTACTGGATTCTGCTGTAATGTACTATTAAGGACGCTATTACATTTTTCTACAAATAACAGTACTTTTGAGGTACCATTTTAATGTATAAGCAATCACCGATGTGAAGATATCATGGTCTTAATTTAAAGATAATATATTCAGCTCCAGTTATGCATCAGAAAAATTGTATGACATCATACAAAATTTTCGCACAAATACGTTTTGCCCATCATAATAATTGCAAAAAATTAAAAAAAGTAGGGTCCGAATAGGTTCCAGTTTAGGTAAATTTACAGCATATTTTATCTTCAAAATTATAAAAAATTGCGGTATATATAGTCCTTTACAGGTACAGCTAATTATTTTTCACCTAAATAATTATATTTTTTAATTATTAGCTAAAATAAAATCACTTGCCGACGTCTTCATACATTTTGTACCCGCCGCTCATCATTCCGCGCTCAGAAGCGCTCGTGGAAGGACGGGCGTATCGCTTTCTCGCAGGAAATAAATACGATAAAAAACCGGCCAAGTGCGAGTCCGACTCGCGCACGAAGGGTTCCGTACCATTATCGCAAAAACGGCACTAAAATCACGTTTGTTTTAAGGGAGCCCCACTTAAATATTTATTTTATTCTGTTTTTAGTATTTGTTGTTATAGCAGCAGAAATACATCATCTGTGAAAATTTCAACTGTCTAGCTATCACGGTTCATAAGATATAGCCTGGTGACAGACAGACAGACAGACAGACAGACAGACGGACCGCGGAGTATCAGTAATAGGGTCCCGTTTTTACCCTTTGGGTACGGAACCCTAAAAAGTAATAGAAAGATTGTAGTGTGCATGCGTGTGAGTACCGTCCTCGTCGTGATCGAAAGGAGTTGATATTTTATCGGACGTATGCCGTATTTTTGAGTTTCCTATTATTATTAGAATGTGATTTAGAAATTATTTTGGGTAAGATCGGGATTTGAATAGTTGGTGTTAAGCAGTTGTTGACAAGGTTGAGAAATGGATGGGTGGGTTTAAACAGCTCTGAGTAAGTTTAGGATTTGGATGGGTAAGGTTAAGCTGCCGACGGGGAAGTTTAGAAGTGAATGGGTGGAAGGAGATTTATGATTTTAACCGGTTTGTATGTATGTATGTATGACAAATACGGGGCCAAAACCAAAATACAAAATGGCGCCGACGAAAATTTGGCCGCTTTTCGACATGGGTGTCATTTTCATGGTTATTGGGGTCGCTTTTATCGAATATGGGATCAAAACCAAAATACAAGATGGCGCCGACTAAAATTTGCCTGCTTTTCGACATGGGTGTCATTTTCATGGTTTTTGGGGTCGCTTATATCGAATATGGGGTCAAAACCAAAATACAAGATGGCGCCGACTAAATTTGACATGTTTTTGTCATGGATGTCAATTTTATGGATTTTGGGGATGCTTATATCGAATACGGGGTCAAAACCAAAATACAAGTTGGCGCCGACGAAAATTTGACATGTTTTCGTCATGGGTGTCATTGTCATAGCTTTTGCGTAGAATGTCATTAGCTTGACTTACAAGTTGTAGATCGTGGGTTTGAGCCCAGGCAGGCGCTTTACTTTGTGTAAATTATTTCTTCACCACTGCACTGCTGGTGTAGGAAAACATCGTGAGGATACCGGCATGTCCTAGAACCAAATATTCGAAGATATGTGCATCCACCAACCCGCACTGGGCCCGCGTTGTTGGTTACAGCCCATTCCCTCTCACAGAGAGGAGGCCTGTGTCTCAGCAGTGGGAACATTAATAGTGACTGATGATGTGATAGCAATATTTAATATATTCCATATAATGAAAAATGTTTAAGTCATTTTTAAATCCTTGTGACCGGAAATTAATTCGTTTTAGGTATCTACTTATTTCACGTAGCGTTTTTTTTTTAAATACCTACTTACTACAACAAAGTGAAAAATAAAATTCTTTCCGGAAGTCGGTGTCGGTACCTATTGTTTTTCGTCACAGGAAAGCTATTATTTTTCTCTTTTAAATTTTTGTAGGTACCCCATATTGGGTATACTAAATACATCTGTTTACCCCCTAAAACCGTACAAGCGTGATGATATATTATGGTATGGTTAAATCAAAACATAAACATACGATCACAGTAATCGCAGGTCATTTGCTGTTTGTTATTAAAGAGTTCCATTGTGTATCTCCGAAGATCTTTATCAGATCCTAAAATATTATACAATAAAACTTTCCCTGAAAATACCACCACATACATTTATCGATGAAAACCCGATAAGTATCGGATAAGTAGTTTGGCCGAATAGATAGAGCATCTCCTTTTTTTGAAGTCGGTTGAAAATAATAACCTACTTTTTACGAAGACGGTTTGTAACAGTTATCAAATGCATTTTCAAAGTGCCAACTAACCTTCCTGAATCAACTTCAATAAAATTAAAAAATAATATCAAGGACCAAGATTATTTCCGTGATGTATAAAATCGAGCGCTCAGTAGTTTCAATGTGTGCGTACGCGTAATGTTGCTGTGTGCGACTAGATACCTAAATTTGAGTTCGTCGAAAATGTAACAGCGTCCTTAACTGTTGTCGCGGCTTTTTGTTCGCCTGACAAACTTTAGCATTCTCATCTTTCACCGCATAGTCTGGTGAAAAAGTTATTATGTTGTTATTTTAACACGGACTATAAAATAACCTCAACTTTTACCAGTGGTAAACTTTATGCCTTGTTTTTATAGACAATATTTTTATATACAGGTAGGTACCAATATTTGTCAGGTTTTTTTTTTACAAAGCAATATAATCTTCAGTGTTTAATTTGACATTGAAACCGAACAGAAAAAGTCAAACAAATGAGACCAGTCAACTAACCACATGAAGTAATGGGTAGACTAAATGACATGGACTCTGTCCTATTGTGTTTGGAGTGCTGAAAGTGTCACAGCCAGACCCAGATGATAAATCATGGTTTCAACTGTGGAGAATTCCACATATTTGGAATAAGGGCAAATTTGGATTGAAATACATTTTGAAAGTAGATACTGATACCGATGGTGTACCTGCACAGTGTGTATAATAATAATAATAATAGTCCCCAACACGCATAATTTGCAAAAGACGATAGGAGAGAAAATAAGCAAATATGCGGAACTAAAGGAAGAGGTGACTAGAATCTGGAGGCAAGAAAAAGTTTACGTTGTACCCATAGTTGTCTCAACTACAGGTGTTATACCTAATCATCTCCACCATAGCCTCAAACTTATAGACGTAAAAGATTCAATTTACATTACACTTCAAAAAGCCGCAATTTTGAACACCTGCAGAATAGTGAGAAAGTTCATGCAAATTGAAGAAAATGAAACAGTTCACAACACTTCTCCTTCATGATCAAAATTCACCACACGCTACATTGACTTGGCTTTGTCCCGTTGATGTAGCTTAAACTAGCCAAAGAGCTAAGAAACAGTCCATGTTTACCAAAAATAATAATAATAATAATCTTTATTCAGATAATAAAATGGTAAATACTAAGAGGATTACAGCCCTATACCACAGTGATTGTTAGTTTTTTTTCCGCCTTCTGTTGAGTATAAGCCTTCCTCTTTACGTGCCATATTTTCCTGGTATATGCGAATCACACCCACGACTTTGCCAGATTGTACGAAACCTAAATATTACTGGCGAATGTGGGTGCATTTCATAAACCATTCTGCTTATCCCTTCGGGGAAAGTGGGCGTGATATTATGTTGACGCAGACACAAAAAGGGAAATTTAACTTTAGGTAGGCGGTGGACAGAAAATAAAGAACGAAACATGTGACCTTTCACTCTTTTCATATTCTTTTTTGTGCTGAAATTCATGTGCCTTTTCATACAAACACCGATGAAAATGAAGTCATATGTAATTGTGTTAAGCCGTGCTGTAGGGTTGCACGACACAATTTTTCATTAACTCTGTCATAATGAAAATTTATGCCATGTATGTGTTGCGTTCGGTAAAAAATTCTGATGAAGGGAAAAAGGAACGAAAAGTTGAACATAAAACATTCGTCAGGTTTTTCCATTAGATTTTTTTCAATAGCATTATGGGTGATTGGGCCAATGAGCCTCATCAGAAGGCTAAAAGTCACCCAAAGGGTAATGGAAAGGGCGATACTCGGAGTTTCCTTGCGTGATCGAATCAGAAATAAAGACATCCGCAAGAGAACCAGGTGTACCGACATAGCTCAAAGAATTGCCAAACTTATGTGGACTGCCACATAAGTTTGTCAAGTCAAGTTGAGTCTTCATTTCTGATTCAATCACGCAAGGAAACTCCGAGCATCGCCCTCTCCGGGCTGGGCAGATTGCTCGCAGAACGGATGGTCAATGGAGCCGAAAAGAGCTGGAGTGGCGATTGCGTACGGGAAGACGTAGCATTGGAAGCCTTCCTCTGGGTGGAGCGATGACCTGGTCAAGGCTGTGGGAATCCTGTGGATGCGAAATGCACATGACCGATCAGTGTGGCAAAGCTTGGGGGAGGCCTATATCCAGCAGTGAGATGACAATGATGATTAATGGCGATTTATGTCGGCCCCTTATAACATAGGATTAACATCCATACTATTAACACAAACCTCCTAGGTCTGCGGTCTTCTAGGGTTATCTGTTATGCATAAAGTTCTGGATTTGTTTCCCGAGCCAAGCAATGTGTTATCGCTCTTACCATCAGGTACTTCTATTGAGTAGACCTACTTTTTTTTGCCTTCAGTACCTACAAAAAAAATTAGGAATATAAAAAAAGAAGAAAACAAGAAGAAAATCATGCTGTGCAGTCGGAGGATACATATTCGCGAGCTGGCTGACCAAAACCAGATGTATCCCCCGACTGCACAACATGATTTTCTTCTTGTTTACGTCTTTTTAGTTCACTTCTTAAGTAGTCGGGTATTGTGATTTTTTGAATAAACCAAATTTATTTAATTTGAATTAAATAAAAAAATTATAACTTTTTAGTATTTTTTTCAAATTATATACATTTAAACATACAAGTGTTATATATTTTTGAAATCAACCCTTAATACCCTTTATTTTGATTCCACTCATGATGGGTTTGGAAGAAAAAAATATTGAGCCACCACAATATGGCACCCAAAAGCCACCATTTTTCTATTGTCCAATTTTAATGTAGCCTATAACACTCGCAGAGTTAAGACGAATCGATTGACATAACAATCATCAAAATCGGCCAACGCGTTTGGTCTCTAGAACGCCACATCGGAACAAACATACATACATACATACATAGAAAGCCTGAAACACAGGTTCGACCTAATTCAGGGAAATAAGCAACTGTGTTCTTTTATATTTTTAAAGATATTTTATTGTTAAATGTGTTTTTTTGTTATACATAAACGATATTATTATATTATAGACTGATAAACACATTACCCTCCTTCGAAAGTCAGGTAAAAATAGAGGCCCATTGGTGACGAGCAAAGGGTCCAAGCTAGGCCTCCAGAGAGAGGAACCCTGACCCTAATTATTATTATTACTTAGGTCTAACTACAACTACTTTAGGTCTTAAAGTACATAGTGTAACAGAATTTGAGCAATTGGCCTCGTTAAACCTAACTCAGGCTGTGTTAATAGAATTTAGATTTCAGCTAGGGGTTTCATGTCCTTAGCTTAGGGTAAAACTAGGATAGTTTCCTCAGGGGTATAGTTGCCCCAATTGTAATTAGTCTTGTTTTACGGATGAATAGCATGCTATTTTATTAATCCATCAAAAGATTCTCCAACTATCACTAAGTTCACCGTGTCTTAGGCTTGTTCTTACTCGGACACTGAATAAAACGCTCCAAACTAGTACAATCGTTGAAATTAACTAGTTCGGTCTTCTAGTACTATTAGTTCACTGTAGTTCACCGTTCATTAAGATATTCTTGTGCGCCGGGTCGGTCATCGAGATCGTACGTAGACAGAGCAAACTTCTATATCTATCTTCGTCGTTCATCAGTCACCACGCTCGCGCGCACGCTTCTCAAATCTCTCAACTCGTTCAGTCGCTCAGGCTCAGACAATCGTAGTTCGTACCGTACTAATTCGTTCTGATTCAGCATTCGAGCGATCCGATGTCGCTTGGATCACTGTACTAGATGAACTATTTAAACGACCGAAACAGAATAGTTCGTTCTCGTTCACCTAAAGGAATTGCTTCCTAATAGTACATAGTACATGTACTACACAAGCCTACCGTGTCTCATGTCTCTGTGCCTTGTCAAACTCAGTACTAAGATCTACTCCTTCAACAGTAAAAAAGTTCGCATCAGCCAGTGGCCAACACTTAAGCTACTTTTATCCCCAAAAAGGGTTGGGTCCAATAGAATAGCCTCGGGGAGCGAAGTTGGTAAAAAAACTAGAAATCTACCTACAGACCAAGCTAGCCTGGGCTGGTAATACCCACAGGTTACCTACACTATCAAACTACATTGTTGAACAAAGTTTCAGCATGCTCTGAGGTTACGTTTAAACTTAAATGGAAGATTTAGGTTTACCTAAGAAAGCTTCCATTTGCCTTTGTCTTTTTCTCGTTTTATATGAGAAAAAAGGATGGCAAATACCTACATTTAAATAAATACTTTTTGTCCCAGCGAGCACGAAGCGTGAGCAAAGCGTCTCCGTTACAGTATTTGGAAAAATTTTAAAATGGCGAAATATCTAAAAGACGTGCTCGCGAGGTCTACAGCTCATGGAGCCATTAGTAATATTACGAATTATTTGATGTAATATTACGTATTATTTGATGTAATATTAGATCTTTGGTACGTGGGAGTTCTCAAATATTTGGCTATCCACAAGAAGAAAGGTATGTTAACCTTTATTTTCTTACATCTCATCTGATAATAATAAGACAACATCATTTTCTTTTCTCTCTAAATATGCGCAATATTTTACTAACAAGTTAAGAAAAATAATATATAATAATATGCCGCCAGGCTACCTACAATTACAAGAATCTCTCGGTATAATTTGTATTTCAACTACGTAGGTTTTCGGTGTATATAATAGGAAATTCAGTTTTTTGCTACGCAAACACAATTTCAGCCATTTTGATATACATGTAGGTAGTTTAACAACTACCTCAAAGCATTTTTTGTTAACACAAATAGCCTGAGGTATAAATCAATAAACCTGTAATTCTGTATTAAGAGATTATGGTCATTACCGTTTCTATTCAAGGTTTACCTACCAAAACTTATTATTATCATTTGAACATATTTCAGACCAGATATTATTGAACTTCATGTTTGAGTAATGGTAGCTCCGTGGGCGTCGCGAAATCAAGGCCGTCTTTGAAATAGCATTTTTATTTTATTTGCTAATACGATACTTGTTAGCTATGTGTTTTCATGTTACCCTGCATGCACGGATTATTTCTTCTTGTATGTGTAGGTGTACACATATTTGAGCAAATAAACATATCTTATACTAGCGGTCGGCTCGTGGTTTCACCCGCGTTGTTCCCGTTCCCGTGGGAATACAGGGATAAAATTTATGTCACCCGGGGATCCTCCCAACGGTGAAACAATTTTTGAAATCGGTCAAGTAGTTTTAATTTTATTCGTTACATACAAAAATACAAATCTTTCCTCTTTTTTTTTAACTTTTATATAATATTAGTATAGATATAGACAAATATGAAAGAATTTTTAATCATCTTTTGTTTAATGTTTGTTTTTTGATCAAATTTGTTTTTATTTTTTTATAATATACTACTAAAACTTAACGTTCAGGTAAACGGCGTAAACTCACTAGGGTCTGAAATCACAATGCGCGTTCCTCAAGGCTCTATATTGGGTCCATTTCTCTTTTTAGTTTACATTAACGATCAGCCCCAATTATTACAAATATCCACCCGGCTTCGCCCTTGACAAATTATACACAAAGACTTACCTCGTTTCTATTCTATTGGTGAAAACCGCATGAAAATCCGTTCAGTAGTTTTTGAGTTTATCGTGTAGACGCGGCGGAAGATTTTATTTTATAATATGTAGTTATAATGGTTTATCGACAAACTGGTTAAAAAACAACTTATCATCATCATCATTTCAGCCGACATTTCAGCAGAAAGACGTCCACTGCTGGACATAGGCCTCCCCCAGGCGTCACCACATTAACCAATCCATCCAGCGCCTTCCCGCAAACTTAACTAGGTCATCGATCCACCTAGTGGAAGGCTTTCCAACGCATCGTCTTCCACACACACAGCAACTAGGCTCCAGCAAACTTCAAAAACATTCAACTTATTTTCTCCTTGCTATACCTATTTGACATCAATTCATCGGACAAGCACATAACACTCAATCACATAACTTGGCCAATTTTCAGGCCATTGTTGATGTCTCCACCCAACCGATATTCAAGAATTGCCCGAATAAAGTCGAAAAGAATTTGTTCAATTGAAAGTAATCATAAAAGGGATGGGTTTGGAAGAAGTGCTTTTGAAAAATGACATAATTTATATATCTCGAAGTGGTTGTTGATTTGTTTTTATTTAAGATCAAGGGAATGTGCCACTTTATTTCGAGTTTCAAGTATCATCCTTTATGCTCCGTTTATAATACATATAAAAACCGGATAAATTGAAAGAACCGCCTCGAGGAAACATTGCATTGCAATAAATTTTCAAAAATTGGTGGCCTGCGCAGTAGTATTTTATTTAAATCTTATAGTGTCGCAGCTATTTGAGTCGTCAAATTTGAACGTTTTAAAGCAACTACATTTTTCTAAAAAGAGTGCTGAGTTTAACAAGAGGAACACGACAAGAACACATCAATCAAACATACGCAAAACAATGATATTCTAGTAAACAGATACGTTATACACTCACAAAACAACCGAAAAAAGTGTTCCGCGCAGCAGCGGCAGCACACATACACACTTTTCATTCATCTGACTGATATTTCACTATAAGTCGAAAGGGATGGCTTGATAAAACCAACAAGAAAAATAGAGACAGCTAGTTTTTGTCACTTGCGTGTGCATGTAAACAAACATTATACTGGCCACCAATGTATTTATCATCTCTTTCTTTTTCTACCCTCCAAATATTAGAGTATAAGTAAAAAAAATGAAATTAATTAGTAAATTGAGGTGTATTGCGTACTTACATAATGGTATGAGATCTCTTCTGTTTTATGTACTTTGGTACGTTTGGTTTTTTTTTTAATTTTGTTTCTTTTCATCATAGCGTATCGCTCTTCGCCATGCGTGACATAGACTAAAGACTATACGTCCCAATTAGGACGTATTCGAGTCTTCACAATGCGCGCGCTCATAAAATATCTGTTTACTAGAATATCATTGACGCTAAACAAAACTCACATTTTCTATGCGAAATAAAGAATGAAATATGCTAGACGAGGAAGAGGACGCTGTGCGTGAACGTGGACGCCGCACGGTGTAGGATGGACTGAGGTCCACATGATGAGTCATATAAAATGTTCCTGAAGTTTTGAATCCATGCCTCGTCCGTACCTCGCACGGGGCTCGGCTCGTGCTCGCTACGGTCTAGCATAAATCATCCTTTATCATTCAAGAGTAAAATACACCACGAAATGAAAACAATAGAAAATCGCCAAGAACATACGAATGGTTCGAATTTCAATATTAGTTTAACAGAGGAACCCACTTTGACAGCTGACACGTAGAACATTAATCATGAGAACCCGTTCACACTTCGCTTGTTTTATTACGTCGACCCCGGTTCGAATGTAGGTAGGTATTACATCTTTGAGGCGTTGAGGCGTCGAGTTCGGGTTTCAAACTATGATGATGTGGATAAGTAGATGTGTATTGACTGATTTATAAATGATAAATGATTTTGTTTCTGTAAGTTGGTTTCTACAAACACTTTTACATGTCGATCATATTTTTTAATACTAAATAAGGTCAGCGTTTTCTATCTGACTACTCTGAGAAGAAAGGCTGAAACAAACTCAGAGGTCACAGTCTCTTTTGAAGTCCAGACAAAATCTTGGTTAGATCATGTAGATTGATGTCTGAAATGGTCTTTTGAGGAAAGAACCAGCCAGATTGAGTGGACCTGTCCAGAGAGTGCACGCATTTGTCAATAACCACGCAGCTCAACTCAGATTATTTAAGGAGCTCAACGATTCGACGAACAATACCAAAGAAAGGACATTTGGGTAGGCCGCATAAATTACTCAAACTGCCAGACCATCATTAAAAAGTAAATGAGAATAAAAAAGATTGATCCACATAGTCTTCATATTCACAATAATTAAAATAATATAATACTTTAAAAAGTAAATATTCTTGCCATTGCAAGATAATCAACAAAAAAAACAAAATTCAAGATACAAAAAAAATATTGGAGCAGCTCAATCCCAAGCCTTTTTGTAGTAATATTATATTATATTTTTTTTATATAATATTACAACAGGAGGAACTCGTGGCTAAATAATAACAACCGCACGGGTTGATCTTCAAGGTTAAGCAACGCTTGACGAGGTGGGTCCGTGGATGGGTGACCATTTCAACATACCGAGTTTCCTCCTTGCCTCGGAAAGCACGCTAAGCCTTTGGTCCCGGCTGTCATTTGAAGATCTTTGACAGTCGTTACGAGTAGACAGAAGCTTGAGATCTGACACCAGTCTAGCCAAGGGGTTCCGTGTTACCCAGTTACTGGGTTGTGGAGGTCATATAGGCAGTCGCTCCATGTAAAACACTAGTACCTACTCAACTGAATCCGGTTAGACTGGAAACCGGACCCAACATAGGTTGGAAAAGGCTAGGCAGATAGATATAATATTACAACAAAAAGTTTAACAAATGACTGTTCTTCGTTAAAAGATTAATGGAACCGAAGTCGATAATTAATCTGCTTACCATACATATTCTAAGCAAAAATTAAAAATTGTATGTGAACAATAATATGTTTGTAAAGGATAATCTCTAGGAGAAGGTACTGTTGCGAGGCCTTAGTGCGAGTTTTTAGTTAAGATCAATCGCGTAACCGAAACGGTAATTTGTATTGAAACTGGTTCAGCGCCGTCTGGCGACGGTAAGAAGAAACCGCTTTTTGTATTTTTTTTGACATAATAGATAATTTACGTTATCACGAGTGAGAACGTTAAGAACTCGAAAAAAACACACCGAATATAAAACATTATTTTATTGATAAGAAGCTACTTACACTATCGGCGTGTAAGACTACTTTCATCTCGGAAAAATTATCGGTATCAGTTGGATAGGCCTCTGCAAGGAAGCTGCGGATGACGGCTATAAGTAAATTCGGCTATATATAAATTTAATTAGGTCACCCCTTCCTTCGTTCTATGAACAAATATGACTTTTGGCAAAATATCCTTACCGCTATAAAGGAAAATTTTAATCTGGGTATAAGTTTCCAAATGTTAACCAAACATACGGATACAATATTACTTAAAATATGTATAGAAAAATACTAAATACAATGGCGATACAACACCCCTTTAAAAGGAAAATTAACTCTCATCTGGAAAACGCCCGGAAAAGGCTCCATAAAAACTTCACGATAATAAATCTCCTTTCTTCCCTTATAAAAGACTAAACTCCGCAAAAAGCCTTAACGAGGTAACGTCAAATATTTTGATGCTTTGATGTTTCAGCACAATTTCTTCCTTAAAAACTCCGTTAATTTGGTTTAGAAGATTGATCGGAACGAACAAGTCGAATTTATACCGTTGTGGCATTTAGCATTTTACTCTCATACTCGTATTTCAGATGTAAATAAAAGAAAATACATATTGTATGAAACGAAATCCATTATCATGTTTAACAACGTGGCATTTTCTTTTATAAATATTTCTCGATTTTTCCTTCTGTTTAGTACACAGCAAAAAGCTAATTAAACATGCTTTAAACACATAAAATATGTATTTCGTTTTTATTGTAGTTGGCTTTTCTTATATTAAAAAATAAAATTATCCAACGCAGACACTTTTCTCTATTCAAGACTGCGCATAATTTATTTTTTATCTTATGTTGAGATAAATAAAGTTTTATGATTATAGGTGCTCCCGTGAAATTAGTTCTTCTATACTATAATAATTTTATAAAAAAGAAAGATTTGTATTTTTGTATATAACGAAAAAACTTAAAAACTACTGGACAAAAATTCATTCACCGTTGGGAAGCTACACTATCCGCGGGTGAAATAGGCTACTTTTTACCCGACTGCCGAAGGAGGGTAATGTGTTTATCAGTCTATGTATGTATGAATGTAAGTATGTATGTAAGTATGTATGTATGTATGTTTGTTCCTATATGGCGTTCCAGAGACCAAACGCGTTGGCCGATTTTGATGATTCATACGTCAATCGATTCGTCTTAACCATGCGAGTGTCATACATTAAAATTGGACAATAGAAAAATGGCGGATTTTGGGTGCCATATTGTGGAGTCCCAAATTTTTTTTTTCTTCCAAACCCATCGTGTGGGGTATCAAAATAAAGAGTTTTAAGAGGTGATTTCAAAAATATATAACACTTATATTTTTAAATGTATCTAATTCGAAAAAAAACTAATTATCCCTGTACTTCTACGGGAACGGAAAATACGCGGGTGAAACCGCAAGGCGTCCGTATATTCAAACCCTATAATAATAATTATGTTATTCTCATTATAAGTTATATAGCTACTCCCGTAAAGTTTAATTAAAATCCTTTTAGTACTTTTTACGTGAAATAAAAAAAAATATCCATACTCGGAAACTTTCACATTTATAATAATACTAGCTGTTGCTCGCGACTTCGTCTGCGTATCATTAGTATTTCCAATAGCCAAATTTTTATATCGCGCAATAATATTGCAGGTGTGTGGGCCACCTTAGCTGAGAAATTATTAGTTCACCATATAAACTTCCACGCCCCATTAAGGGGGTGGCCCTTATGGTGTTTTCCGGGATAAAATGTCCTTTCCAGGGTTCGAAAAACAAACGAATTTGATTTTGTCGCTCGACCGACCAAGTGATTTGTAGTAGAATAATTATGTCGATCAAAAATGTGACAGAATTTATATCTGTTGTTCAAGCTAGAGCTTCTTTCTTGAACCCACTCTCTTTTTAATTTAAGAGAAGAATTCTCAAGCAGAAAGTTATTACATGGATCAGAAAAAAATATAGTGACAAGTAGGTACGTAGGTACGTCTTCTTTGAATCACAAAACAAATGCCATTGCACGACGCCACCGGTAACAGTATCATGTTTCTCGCGCAATTTGTCGACTTAGTGTGGCCACCAACCACGCAAACTCAATCGCCTGGACCTTACCAGTGCGGCCAGTCATTACACGATGTCGCCAAGATTCGCTGGCTTATCGCCTCTGTAGTGCGGCCACCTAAAATAAATTTTGAGTTTCACCAACTGGACACGCGTGTTTCCAGTCTCTCGTGTCGAGTTGGGAATAACCCTCGTGTTGCTTTCATGTCACTGTCGCCCCACCAGTGCGGCCACGGCCTTAGTTCCACAAAAAGGTATCTAAATGCGTTCCACTGCAAGGGCTCAAACTTTCCCCACGACACCGTTTTGACACAATTAGAACCCATCCCAGAATATTACTTATGCATTGAGGCCACACTATTCCGTATTCATCCTATGTCGTCGGTCGAATCGTCATTTGTTTTTCGATTTTCCATTCAGCCAGTTCTTTGGACTCGTTGCCAAAAAGTCTAACGAAAGCCTCGCTCTTTTTTTTCTTTTTTGAAATAAACAAACCGGCCAAGTGCGAGTTAAACACGCGCACGAAGGGTTCCGTACCATTATCACAACAAACGAAAAATCACGTTTGTTGTATGGGAGCCCCACTTGAACATTTATTCTGTTTTTAGTTACACTCACGGTTTTACAGTCTGGTGACAGACAAAAAGACAGATTTGGCAGAAATAGCGTGCTCCATCATCGACTGCAGAATCGCTTACCATTATGCAAGATTCATTAGCTAGATAAGATGGTCGAATGCGAGCCTATCAATAGTAAAAAAAAACTTTTTTGCAAAAAAATACTACCGACTTCCAAATGAAAAACTACAAAGTGAAAAATAACTTAACTTTTGGAAGTCGGTGTCTTTCGTAGGAACCATTTTTTTGCGATATGGACACCGACTTCCAAAAGTTAAGTTATTTTTCACTTTGTAGTTTTTCATTTGGAAGTCGGTAGTATTTTTTTGCAAAAAAGTTTTTTATTTTTCCCTTTTTAGTTTTACCTACCTAACAGCAAGTTGTTTATTAAGGTCTCTATAACTCCAGAATAGATTAACCGAATAACATGAAACTTGAACATAACCGGTGAAATGAGAGATCTGCGTACCCCTTAGAGCGTACTGGCGTGATGTTATGTTATGAAATGGTATAAACATCAAAAAGACATGCGATTGCAGCAATCCCGAGAGTTTTGCCGTTATTTATTGAAGAGTTCTGTTGTGTATCTCCGAAGTTCTTCATCAGACGTTCACCAAATTAAAATGGGACCAATTTCGAAACATACTCTTTCAAACAAAAAAAGAATTTTCAAAATCGGTCCACAATTGACGGAGATATCGGTGAACATACATTAAAAAAAAAATAAAAAAAAAACATACAAGAAGTCGAACATGGAACCTCCTCCTTTTTTGTAAGTCGGTTAAAAACTGGCCAAGTGCATGTCGGACTTCGCATATTTAGGGTTCCGTACCTGTTTACCAATATATTGGTATTTGTTAGTAAAATATGCGTAAAAATAAACATTATCACCAACTTTCAAGTTCATAGGTCAATGGGATGTTAAAAATTCTTCGGCACAAAATTTTGTAAACGAATGCAATTCAGACTCGCAAACGGCATTAAGGTTTCAGACAGACAGACGGACAGTGGAGTCTTAGTAATAAGGTCCCGTTTTTACCCTTTGGGTACGAAATCCTAAACAAGCTGACTTTGGTGGCTTCTCTTTCCTTTGTTTTCCAATACCTTTTACAAAAAAAAGTATTTATCCACTCAACGAGTTCTAAACATCGATACCCGATGAGATTGGTAAAAAAAATTATTCACGCCCTCCTTTAGCTGTATGGTAGCCCCACTATAAAATATAAAAAATATTTACGGACAATTTGCTTGGCTTTGGGTCAACAAGATGCTTATACTGTAAAAATTTGAAGACTGTAGCTCCAACCTTTTGGCCGTAAAACTCATGTGACAGACGACGGACAGACGGACAGGCAGGTCCCTAAAAATATTGTTTCCGAATAAAAATAGCTCGACGTAGCAGGCTTGGCCTTTTGTGTATAAAGCACACTCATTAGCACTTTTGCTAATCAATGTACCCGCGTCTGAAAGAATGAGGGATCATATCGGTTACCGCCAACGAAACGTGAAATAAGGCTGCATAAGCTTTTGATTAATCGATGCTCACCGCGGCTTAATTAACCCCTGACAGAAAAATAGGGAAGTTATATGTTTGACGTGTGTTGCTGTGTATCAGTGTGTCTGTCTGTGGCATCATAGCTCGTAAAGGGATGAACCGATTTTGATTTCGTGTTTTGTTGTTTGAAAGGTGATTTTTTCGAGTGTTTTTAGCTATGTTGGAATAAAATCGGTTTAGCCGTTCAAAATTTATGGGCGTTTTACTGTTTGAATCGGGGTGTTTTCGTAAGATATCGTGTCATAATAACGTGTTCAATAGATTGTCGATCGAAGCGTATTTACTATGTACTGGATAAATTATATAGCATGAAATAAAAAGGTTTTTTTGATTTTGAAATTTTACTCGTTAACTTAGTATAAATCACTCAAGCAATATATTTACTGCATTCTGTAAATAATCATCATACTCCTGCCCACAGACATAAATCTAACTAAATAACGCAAGTCTCTCCATCTGCATGAAAACCAAGCGTGCCACTTTTTCACTCACAATTTAAAAACATATTTACTTACCAATGAAAGAAAACATTTCCAATGCCTCGCCTCTGCCAACTTTTTCTATACAGACTTTACAGTTCAATATGGAACAAATAGGATTTTTTCTAGATTTCGGTGGATTTTCGGTGACGATAATGCTAAATGAAAAGCTCAAATTTGATCGTAATTTTACTCCGTTTTTTGGCACACGAAGCACATACAATCGCGTCATCTAGTTATATTTATATCTGTGCTCCTGCCCTTGTCCCAATTTATTTGGGGTTGGAGTAGCATGTCTTCTTTGTCATAATAATCAGCCAACAATGTCCCCACTATTGGGAAACAGGCCACGTCTCTGTGAGAGGGAGCGCACTTTAATCTACAACACAGGCGCAGTGCGGGTTGATGGATGTCACAATTCGAATTCTTCAAAGTTTGAATTCCTGGTCCTAGTATATCCTTTCTTCTTCTTTCTCACACATCTTTCTTTTTTGTCATCTTAATTGTGATCTCCTTTCTAGGCCTGTCATGTTTTATACAGTCCATCTATCAATTCTTTGCTAATGTCAATACCAATTTGCAATATGCCATAATGTTTTTTACCCGACTGCCGAAGGAGGGTAATGTGTTTATCAGTCTATGTATGTATGTAAGTATGTGTGTATGTA
This sequence comes from Orthosia gothica, assembly GCA_949775005.1. Taxonomy (NCBI): domain Eukaryota; kingdom Metazoa; phylum Arthropoda; class Insecta; order Lepidoptera; family Noctuidae; genus Orthosia; species Orthosia gothica. Next base: position 5,257,442 of record OX459052.1, read on the forward strand.
TGTTTGTTCTTATATGGCGTTCCAGAGACCAAACGCGTTGACCGATTTTTATGTTTCGTACCTCAATCGTTGCGTCTTAACACTGCGGGTGTCACTGGCTACATTAAAATTGGATAATAGAAAAATGGCGGATTTTGGGCGCCATATTGTGGGGGCCCAAATATTTTTTTCTTCCAAACCCATCGTGTGGGGTATCAAAATAAAGGGTTTTAAAAGGTGATTTCAAAAATATATGATATTATACGTTTAAATGTACGTAATTCGAATAAAAACTAACTAAAACGTTATAAACAAAAAAAGGTAAAACAAAAAACCCGACTGCTTCAAAAGCGAACTAAAAAGAGACGTAAACAAGGATAAAATCATGCTGTGCAGGCGGAGGATACACCAGATTTTGGTCAACCAGCCCGAGAATATGTATCCTCCGACTACACAGCATGATTTTCATGTTTACGTATTTTTAGTTCGCTTTTGAAGTAGTCGGGTTTTTTGATTTTTAGATTTAACTTTTTTTTAGAGAGCCAATAACGCAATTTCACGGTCTGCAGTCCCAGCCACAACCGCAAAAATACACGGAGTTATGATACTCAATTTGATAGATTTAATAACACTGACTAGACATAAAATAGATCTAGTTATCTAGTTATTCTGGGGGAGGCCTATGTCCAGCAGTGGACGTCTTTCGGCTGAAATATTGATGATGATGATGCTGATAACATAGTTGCCTGTATGACGTTAAACTACAAAAAATGCGTATACGTATATGCGTATTTTTTAGGGTTCCGTAGCCAAAAGGCAAAAAACGGAACCCTTATAGATTCGTCATGTCTGTCTGTCTGTATGTCTGTCTGTCTGTCTGTCTGTCTGTCTGTCTGTCTGTCCGTCCGTATGTCACAGCCACTTTTTTACGAAACTATAAGAACTATGCTGTTGAAACTCGGTAAGTAAATGTATTCTGTGAACCGCATTAAGATTTTCACTCAAAAATAGAAAAAAAACAATAAATTTTGGGGGAAAAATAGAAAAAACACAATACTTGAAACTGAAACTAAAAATATTTTTCATCAAACCCATACGTGTGGGTTATCTATGGATAGGTCTTCAAAAATGATAGTGTGATAGTTTCGAATATAATTTTTTTTCTTAACTGAATAGTTTGCGCGAGAGACACTTCCAAAGTGGTAAAATGTGTGTGTCCCCCCTGTAACTTCTAAAATAAGAGAATGATAAAACTAAAAAAAATATATGATGTACATTACCATGTAAACTACTATCGAAAATTGGTTTGAACGAGATCAAGTAAGTAGTTTTTTTTTAATACGTCATAAATCGTAAACCGCAATTTACCAAGTAAGGAACTCTTCGTGCGCGAGTCCGACTCGCACTTGGTCGATTTTTTATTGAAACTTTCACCCGCACCATGCTTCAGCGCAGAGTATAGACTGATTATTTTTCATTAGCAATATGAAAAATTCTGTTCAATTTATATTCTCTCGGCGTTCTTAATTTAATTTGCCAGAATAACTATACGCCAAGGGGCCATATGGTCTGACGGCATGCTTTCTCTCTTTCTGTCATTACTCTTGTGTGTATCTCTGTCTAAGTCTGTCATATATTTTTACAGCCTTATCTGTATACTCGGCACGCTCCTTGCCAAAACATTTGGGTCAACAAACCGCTCTATTAAGTTTAGTAGGACAAAGTTCTCACAACACACGGATTATCAAATTGAAATGCCTAGCTAGTGCACATCTATCTTCTAGTTTATTGGTTCCATACTAGGCTTTGGGTTTTTGGCAAACAATGTTTGTTTTCCAATGGGAGCAAAAAGAACTTTAACGGATTTCTAATGTGTCCCAATAACCTTGTGATTGTGATGTGCGTGTATTTTATGTGTGCCTCTCTATCATGTACTGTGTGTCAGGGCCCATTAATATTATTGCTATTTTTAGGGTTCCGTAGCCAAATGGCAAGAAACGGAACCATTATAGATTCGTCATGTCTGTCTGTCTGTCTGTCCGTCCGTATGTCACAGCCACTTTTTTTCCGAAACTATAAGAACTATGCTGTTGAAACTTTGTAAGTAGATGTATTCTGTGAACCGCATTAAGATTTTTACACAAAAATAGAAAAAAAAACAATAAATTTGGGGGTTCGCATACATGAAACTGAAACAAAAAAAAAATTCATCATACCCATTTGTGTGGGGTATTTATAGATGGGTCTTCAAAAATTGATATTGATGTTTCTAATATAATTTTTCAAAACTGAATAGTTTGCGCGAAAGACACTTCCAAAGTGGTAAAATGTGTGTCCCACCCCCTGTAACTTCTAAAATAAGAGAATGATAAAACTAAAAAAAATATGTGATGTACATTACCATGTAAACTTCCACCGAAAATTGGTTTGAAAGAGATCTAGTAAGTAGTTTTTTTTAATGCGTCATAAATCGTAAACCGCAATTTACCAAGTACGGAACCCGTCGTGCGCGAGTCCGACTCGCACTTGGCTGGTTTTTTTATCCGTGGTGCAACTGGGCTTATCGCAGTTGTAAACGACCTTTTGTGCCTATTGGCCTTGTTTGTTCTGTCTCCTGCTTCATATGGAGGGAATTGGAAATTTGAATTTTTTCTACTCCTCCATTATTCTTTTCTGATTAATTTCGTTGTGGGATCCAAAACAGTTAAAATCATTCTCCGGGACTTTATCAAGCTTCAATCAAGCTTTTCTGGAGGTCGCCACTGTTGATTCTGGTTTTCAGGAGTTACAGTGGTTTGGGAATAGTGCGGTAGGATTGTCTTTCTTCTTTCTTTCTTCTAGATTTAGGATTGAGCTGAATACATATAAATTGAATTTATTGGATGCAATTTGGTTGAAATGGCTTAGAAACGTGGGGATTGACATAAGCAAAGGGAGACCCAAGTGTTCATCAGGTACAATGGTCCACTCTAAGGACTTAGTGCGGAATCCATATCCCTAGAGAAGAAGGAGAGCTAAGCTTCGATGTAGTTTAGGTCATGCCGCAGATTATAATGATGATTAAAATGAAATATTAAAATATTTGTCTTAAGGATCGCCACGCAAAAGGACCTTATTTATCGTGACACGAGTATGTCAGACTATTTAAATTTACCGCTATAAATATACCCCTAATTATATAATTTTCCAAGTAGCCCAACTCACCTACATTCTAGCATCCTCAAAGGTCAGTCCAACATAAATATTAGTTAAGAATTAATGCCGTAAGGGTGCGAAGGGGTCGAACAACCCCAAACTATCCGTACGTGGCTAATCAACGCGTTTTAGTTACGGATCGTTAGCCCACCTGTTAGACGGTCTGGCGATTTATTGCCTTGCTGTTTACTATCCGTTGATGGAAGAAGTCGCCTAAAGTTTAGCCTTCATCAAGAGTGAGATTTAATCAACGTTCAAATTAGAATTGGTAATCCAGTTATTTCGTTTGTGACTCACTTTTGATTACAGATGAATAAGGACTGGATTATATGCAATATAATATGCATATAAACAAGAAAAATGTTTAAAATATGCATCAAAATTTGTAAAACATGCAACATTAAACTTAAAAAAAAAACAAAAATAGGAAAAACGTGGTAGGTTTTATTAATTTTTTTAAATTTATAAATCATCATACAATTAGTGAATTATTCAATAATAAATTAATACCAAAATGTAACAACTTTGTAGACGATAGTAGTGTACTAAAACGAAAAATTATTTAACATTTTTTTTAGCGTAAACAATTACTACGTTTGTATTCTAAATGTATCAACCAAAATATTTTTTGAAGTGAAAATTTTTAGTGTATATCGGCGAAATTTTGGTTACAGAGTTTATATTTTTTTTATTTTTACTTACACTTAACAAAGAGTAACCTACCGAAAAATATAATAAATATAGCGAAAATATGCATATAAATATATATATAATCTTCACTAAATATTAGATATAATATGCAATTAACGCTGAGAATGCGGTAAATATGCAATTTCATATGTAAATATGCAAATACCAAAGACCTTATACGTATTTCTTACTACTAGACTGTGCACTGTGGCGCAAAAACCGGTCCGAGCGAGAGGGCTCCCGTTGGTAGTGTGTCTCTTTCTAATGAGGTGACCATGACCAAACATAACACGGGACAAATTGATTGTAAAAACAATAGTGTAAGTATCCCAACATATGTATTTATGCTACCTAACTACGCTACCTAAACCTACCAAATACATTGAAAAAAAAAGTGTGTATATTTTTTGGAATCTACGTCACTTACCGAGTCGGTGTCGAGCGTACAGAATTTCGACATCCCATGTTTTTCCATTGGTGTCGTAAGAGGCGACTAAGGGACAAACCAGAGAATGATCAGCAGCGTTCTCTGTGCATTTGTAACAACCATACTGGGATCGCCAACCCGTCTGCAAAGCACTCCCCATGAATAGCACAAATAAAACATAGCCCCTAGTGCCCGGCAGCCTGCCTAACCTCGACTACGGTAGCGGTCTAGGTTACGGTATGGCAAGGGGTGCAAAGAATCCCGGACGAGATCCGGCTACTCCAACAAATACCGACGACAGGACCTGGCAACGTACAACACGCGCACACTCCGGACTCCGGACCGACGAAAAGATGACCGAACTCGAAGAGGAATTGAGCAGTTTACGATGGAGTATTCGGGGAGGACTCGATAATCCTCAAATCCCAAGTCTGCATACGTCTTATTCTTCAAGACCCGTCATATAGATAGGAAAAAAAACTCTCTGATCTTACTCTCAAGCTCATGAAGGAGAGGCGTTAGATGATCCTGCAGTCTTCAGACGATGCTTTGAAATACCCCAAAGGATCTCAATGATTTCACATATTCTCCAGTTGAGTAGACAGTTGAGAAACAAAACTACACCAATTTTATTCCACTAGGAATCAATTTCAAAGTCAAAGTCAAAGTCAAATATATTTATTCAATTAGGCCAATAAACGGCACTTTTGAACGTCACATAAATTAAAATTAAAAATTAAAAGTAATAAAAAATAAATTTAAAAGTAATAAAAAAAAAAAATATAGACAAAAAAAAAAAAAAAAAAAAAAAAAAAAAAATGATTCTACCGTGCATTCGGAAAGTAGATTGATATGGAGAAGAACGCACAAGAAACTCCATACTTACTCTTTTAAAAAAAAAAAATTGGTGTTTTACAATATTAACATACGTACATACATTAATATATGTGAGGACGATGCACCCAGAATAGCTCTACACGCAGGTATAAAGTATTAAAAAGCATTAACAGGAAAATTAATTAATTTGATAAGTAGGAACATGGTTCTCACATACTTACAAATATTACAAACATAGGTAAAATACCTAATTCAACAACAACGGAACAGTGTGTGAGTCAATTACCTAAAAAAAAAAAAAATACAATGAATACAATAACTATGAATGGGAATATAAATTAACAAATTTGATTTTGTCTACACCAAAGATTGCCCTATGGAGCAGGACCAGCATGTTTCCAAGCATTCTTATCTTGAATATAATCATCTAATTTGTAATATGCTTGTTTACAAAGGGTGCTTTTAACTAAAGTTTTAAATTTACTTTCATTTAGTTTTAATATATATAATTTGCGGATAATATTAACAGCCGCTGAATTTTACTCGAACAAAACCCGCCAAAAACGCCGCAAACCTGCAGCCCAAGCAAAAAGTTGAATAAAGATTGAACTTTTTTGTGTATGTGTGTGTTTTCGGGAAAGAAACAGATTGTTTCGTTTGCCGAATTTACTTACACAATTAGGCTGCTGGTGGTATTTTTTTGTTTTTGTTCGCCCTTTACGGGCAGGCTAAGGTCTTGGACCATACCGCCTCGTCTTCAGTGCAATTTTAACATTCTTTAGTATGCATTAGAATACGGGTGTAACAGATTCCAATGGTTTTTGGAGTATTTGGCAGCAAATTGTATCGAGTCAGCCTTCCCAGTAAGCTTTGCGGAGGTAGTCAATACTACAATAAAATTCTCCGCTCCACTATCCTGAGATCGCTTCTGTCAATGATTTCATATATTGTCCAGTTGCGTAGACAGTTGAGACACAAAACTACACCAATTTTAGATCACAATATCCACTAGGAAGCAATTTGCAAATAATATTAACAGCCGCTGAACTTCACTCGAAAAAATCCCACCAAAAACTCCAACCTGGTGGTCTTACATTTAGTATTACCAGGCCCAAACATTTAAAAGTACTACTCTTACTCAGTATTAATGTTTTTTTTTTTAAATACAGTGAATTGATTAATTATAGGAACTGTAAAAATATTTAAATACGTTTCAAAGTTTAATAGACTTTGAAACGTATTTAAATATATTTTTTTATTCGTTCGTTTTGGTATAACATAAAAATGAAAAATATATAAATTTTCTACCATTTCTACCAAATCCAATGATTAGTTGAGCTAGCAAGATGTCAGACAAGGACACACTACCAGCGGGAACCCTCTCGCCAGGACCGCTTTTGGTTAGCTACCGCTTATAAGGAAATAGCTAACCTAGGTGTATGATAATAGATTTCATTTTAGCTAAACAAAAATTTTTGGTGCACAGTCTAGTAGTAAGAAGTATAAGGTCTTTGGCAAATACATATTATCCTACGGATGTATTTGTCTTGTCATTGAGATAAAAGTATGTTTCAAAACAGTGATATTTTGGGATTATATTAATTTCAATTCAAAATGACCACAAACTGGGTTTATCTTATTATTATTCTATATTGTACACAAAACACATTTATACAAATACAAAAGGACAGCTTATGTACAAAGGCGAGCTTAACCCATAATTGGGTTCTCTTACAGCAAACCTCATTGTCATAGAGATGTTTATTGAATGAGGACAGCATACTCAAGTGCACAATAAAACTTAACATTTAAATTCTTACTAACTATATAAACTAAACAAATACGTGTACAGCACACAATGCATAAATATAATACATACTATATAATATAACTAAAATCCTTAATTAATAAATATATACATAATCATCTATGCGTCATGTTGAAAGGAAATGTTCCCTTGTCCTTTTCTTGAAAATTCCCAACGAAGGGCTATCCCGTATGGAGTGAGGGAGATTATTCCAGAGGCGGACAGCACGAACAGTAAATGATCCAGCGTAACAACTTGATGAGTGGGAAGGAAAACGAAGGAGAAGAGATGATGAGGAACGGCAAGGTTTTCCTCTCGGAACAAGATACTCAAAGCGTTCCCGAAGATATGCAGGAGAGGTAGGGTTGTGAAGCATAGAAAAGAGTAAAGAAAAAGTGTGTGTATCTCGGCGCTGCCGAATGGGCAGCCACTTCAACAGCCTCCGAAAATCCGACACATGATCATACTTTCGGAGGCCAAAAATGAAGCGGATGCACAAATACTGCAATCGTTCAAGCTTATTAAGAAGTTCTTCAGTCGCATCAAGGAAGCAGACATCAGCATAGTCAAGAAGAGGAAGAAGAAGAGACTGTGCAAGAGTTACTTTAGATGAGAAAGGCAGAAACTAAAGGATGGTATTTAAAAGTACTTCAATTTATTTCCATTTCATTTACCTAATTTTGCCTGTGTTCCACCAAATATACTGAATGTGCACCAAAATATGTTCATATAAGTCGACGTAGACCCGCTGCGCGGGGCTCCTATTTCTGTCTGCAGGGTCAAAAGTAACCTAACACGAACGAGATGACGGGAGCTGAGTTCGCTCGCTTTGCTCGCTCACTTCAGCTCCCGTCATCTCGTTCGAACCTAACCTGTCCGTGTCGGGGTGCCCTAAGTTCCCGAGCTCGCTTCGCTCGCTCTTGGACTGATTCTTTGACCATAATTTATTCGTAGATCAACTAATATTTGGTGCACGATCAGTATTTTAGATGTACCTTTAGATTTTTGGTGAACACAAAAATATTATCCGAAACTAAATACTAATTCTTTCACCTAAAATCGCAGCATATGCTGAGATAGCAACATTTCTGGCCTAGAACATGTCTTTTATATTTTTTTGTCTGTTTTTATTACCTGTGCGTGACCCAAACAAATCAAGTTTTTTTTCCACATCGACCACAAAACCTAAGAATATTAGACAAATATTCAACGATGGGTATCTATTCAAATTAAGGGAAGAAGAAGAACATTACAATTATTTCCCAGAAGTTGTGGATTTTATCCATAATTCTGCTGAGCAAAGCCATATTTAAATTATTTAAATGTAATCATTTTACGCGTAGGTATCTAATTCACTCAACGATGAGTAATTTTACTATGTAACTCCCACGCAGATTGCTCAGTGGTTTTATTTTAACAGAGTTTTCTTTTATAAAACAATTTTGTTACTAGATATATAATAAAATAACTAAATACGAATGTAATAATGTACCTAAATATATTATATACTTTAGACTTTTTAGTTTTGTTTGGTTTTATTTAACAAAGTTTTCTTTCAAATAACAATTTGGAAACTAAATATTCAAAAAATAACAAAAGCGAATGATGTTACTTTGTTGCCTTTTATTTTATTATAATTCTGGATGGTAAAATAATAAGATTTCATATTAGTATTCTGGTGAAATTTACAAAACAATATTTTTATTTTTGTATATTAAATAAATTTCATATTATTTTGTTGCCTTAGATTTTATAATACTGGGTGGTAAGATAATTCGCCTTCAGCGAAACTAGCTATTCTAGAGAAACTTTTATTACAATGTTTTTGTTTTGTGTTTTTTGCAGACACAGGAGTTGTATTGTTATTGAGATTACATTAATATTCTGCATTTATTTGGATTAGCCGAATGTTTGTCTTAAAACGAGTAAAGGTGGAGTTTCGGATAATTTCGAAGATGACTGAAATTGCCAACGTTTTATGAATTAGCAAAAGATTTTATCCGCGACTTTATCAAACTAATCCTACTATATATTATAAATGTGAAAATCTGTAAGCTTGTTTAATCCATCGCACTCAAACCGATTAACATTTTGGGTAAATTTAATCTGGCACATGTATAAATCGTGACCTGGAATAGGATATAGAATACTTTTAACCCGGAAGCAATTAACATTCCATAGGATCATTTACCATTTTCTCGTAGGCGAAGCCGCTGGCAAAACTGAAAAATTACCAATACGTATCGGTATTCTAAAGCCGTTTTGTTTTCTTGGGATGGGAAATCATCCAATGACTTCTCCCACTCTGCGTGAAGCGGGAGGGCGTGTCAGACTTTTACTGACTAAAACCCACCCGTGTTCCTTCAGTTGCTTGTGCCAGGGCCGCGGTAACTCTCTTTCAAATTTATCCACGACCCAGACAGGCATTGGCTTTAGCGGACCCCGTCAGTTTTGCTGACATTTCTTCTAGGAGACTTACAAAGAAGCGAATCGTCAAACGCAAGCCTCGGGACTAAAACAAAATGCACCTAGGACGATTTAACCAAGAAAATATGTTAAATATGCCTTGAATTTCTTCCAATCTTAATTCCAGTTCTCATAACTTTTCGTATCGCTCACATCGCCCGGTTCTGTACGTAAAATGAATTTATTGAATCAAAACTGTAATTCGGGCATTACAAATACACAGTAACATAGTCAGGAGCAATATAAAGCTATTCTCTTTCAACAACAGAAATAAGAATAAAGCACTACCTACTCTATCATTTGTAGCCAAAACCACATACGGCGGCAAGTTCAGTGAAGTTACGTCAGCATACAATTAGTAATATTGCAGAACACGTACGGTCTAAACTAGCCTGTTTAGTGTACGTCTCACCTACTTACCTTGATACCTACCCTACTTATCTTGATTCTTAGTTTTCAACCGAACCTATACTTCTCATTTATTTTTCTAACGTAATTCTTCCGCGGCGAATCTTAACACCGCTAGTCAGAAATGCACAACGCCATCTATCGAATATGGAGTTCAACCGAGTATCTGAATTGCGTGTTGTTATATTTTACTTCTCGAACACTTTAAATTCATCAAACTTTTGATAGAGTGAACCGATTACGATAAAACAAAAACTAAGAAATATTTGAAGTTACGCACAATTTGTATGTATAAAGGTTATCTACACTGGTTTAGTACATTTGACGTGATGCGTGCACAACTAAACAGACAAAAGGCAAAAAATACAAAAATGCTGCAAATGGTTTCTATTCGTTTTCCTTCAACACCCTGGCTATTTTTTGTGGAAATATTTTCGATGTACAAAAACGACTTTTCTATAGATTTTAAGTATTGATGAGTAAGTAAATCTGTCTGTTTATTTCTTACGATTTTACGTCTGAACAGCTGAAAGAATTTTGAAGAGTTGTGCTGCAGAGATAGATTGGACCTTAGAGAGCGATGACGGATACTATTTTTACGAGAATACATTTCCATGGGATCTTACACTGGCAATATGTAAAAAAAATATACGAGCATGTCAATATTCATAGATTCCCAGATAAATGAAAGCAGAAAAGAAAATAACAATATGTATTGTTTGACTGAAACAACAGATTAAGTCAGAACTGTTGTCACTGATTTTGTTTGCTATCAATTTCAAAGCTTCTGAATCTTTGATTTTTGTTTAAGGTCAAATAAATGTTGGTATTGAAGATTTAAGGTTTCGTACTAAAAAGCCGTTTTGTTTATCTACTAGGTTTTTAGGGTTCCGTAGCCAAATGGCAAAAAACGGAACCCTTATAGATTCGTCATGTCTGTCTGTCTGTCTGTCCGTCCGTATGTCACAGCCACTTTTTTCCGAAACGCTATAAGAACTATGCTGGTGAATCTTGGTAAGTAGATGTATTCTGTGAACCGCATTAAGGTTTTCACACAAAAATAGAAAAAGAGACAATAAATTTTGGGGTTTCCCATACTTGAAACTGAAACAATTTTTTTTTTTTCATCATACCCATACGTGTGGGATATCTATGGATAGGTCTTCAAAAATTATATTGAGGTTTCTAATAAATTTTTTTCTAAACTGAATAGTTTGCGCGAGAGACACTTCCAAAGTGGTAAAATGTGTCCGCCCCCCTGTAACTTCTAAAATAAGAGACTGATAAAACTAAAAAATATATATGATGTACATTGCCATGTAAACTGCCACCGAAAATTGGTTTGAACGAGATCTAGTAAGTAGTTTTTTTTTTAATACGTCATAAATAGTAAACCGCAATTTACCAAGTACGGAACCCTTCCTACGCAAGTCCGACTCGCACTTGGCCGGTTTTTTTATAAATCAATTCTGGCACGCCCTTGTTAGTCTAACAATGTGAAAATCAATCCAAAAATTTGAAGATTCTTTATAAAGAAACATCTGTCAACGACTACGTTTAACTTTGCATGAAAATGTAGACGGGCAACATCAACTGTGACCAATGGCCACTCTACGTACAGTACAAACATATTCATAATGTCGCTCGGCAAACTTCGTGTTTCGTCAGTCGTCGGATTTCTATCAGTTGCCCTTTGCAGTTGGTGCAGACCGGACGCTCTAAATCAACTTGGAAGTATTTAGAGTTGTTAATACACTTACAACATAATATACCTAATTTAATTAAATAACCCAGTAACATGAAATTTATATTAAATAAAAAACCGGTGGAATGAGAGTATACCAGGGCACACTGTTCACACCTACGTACCCCTTTAGAGCGTACCAGTGCAATGTTATGTTATGAAATGGTGTAAACAATAAACAGACATGCTATTGAAGCTATCCCGAGTGATTTGCCGTCATTTATTGAAGAGTTCTGATAGATATCTCCGAAGTTCTTCATTAAATCTTGATGTAAAAGAATCATCAAAATCGGAACATCCAATAAAAAGTTCTGAGGTAACACACATAAAAAAAAACAGTCGAATTGATAACCTCCTCCTTTTTGCGAAGTCGGTTAAAAATGGGAGGAAAGCTACCAAAGCTGCAATTTTACAGTTCAATATTTTTCACACGGAAATCCAATAATTGATGGACATAGCAATTAGCATTCGTTTGAATTCGACATTAAAAAAATAGCTGGACTGTACACTCGTACCGATACGTGGTTGCCAAAAAATTTACCCGCAAATAACATCTCCTTGTAGCAGTGAAATTGTGCTGTTAGACTTTGGCAAAACATGGTCAGCCATTTTTTACTACACAAAACACGAAACGTGAATAGAATCGTGTGAAAACTACTTAGAGAAACCAGCTGTTTTAGCTTTAAACACGTTTTTAAATGAGACTTAAAAGAAAGACGTGACTGTATTCTGTTGTACTTTCTACCCACGCAGTTCGTATTGTACCACATTTGAAAATAAAAATGGTTTTACCGCGTGGGCGTGTGTGTCAAGATTCTCAAGTTTTCATAGAAATTTTATAAAGAACGACTATATTTGACACCAAACAAGCTTCGCGATATAATTGTGAATTGTATTTCCAAGGATCCCTACATATAAAGTAACAGAAAGGTATTGAAGTCCTACAATATGTATTGTAAGAGGCATGTTATTAGGTTACGCAATAACGATCATGGTCCTGTTTCTGAGAGCGAATGCCTACAGGTTTACTCTGAAGGTGTTTGCTACTAGAGTTATACATGAAACATTACCAATCACGATATTGAATAAAGAGGTTGAAGTTTTGCTCACCAGGCTTAATGAATATTTGATTTTCCCATATTTCAATCATTGACAAAAAGCTTGCACCGTGCGGGGTGCTAGACGGAGCGAAGCTAAGCGAGGAGAAGTTTTGTGTTTTACTAACAAAGATAAAGATGGGAGGACTTGACATATGGTAAGTCAATAACTCTATTATTACTCAAAAAGTATCAATTGATGCGACGTAGAAGTCTTGCTTCTTTAAACCAGAGCTAAGTTGTACAAGGGAAGAAGTAATAATCATTTTAATAATATTTAATAATTTATTTATTTATAACATTCAATTTAACAAATTTGTCTTAATCTAAGATGCCCAATGGAAATTAATAATTGCATGATAAGATGTTTAAGAGATTACATTGACGACTGTACTAGTATAAACTGTCTCACAGTCCCGGTTTATTTCAGTATATTCAAGATTCATTAATTAAAGGTAAAAATTATGGATTTTCTAACTTTTTCAAACAATATCAATCTGCAACCCTTTACCCAAACATAAAGTTAGCTAGCAGTCTAATCAGATGCAACTGAATACTACACTACTAATTTTACATGCGACTGCCTAACTGACCACCACAACCCAGTAACTGGGTAACATATCTGTGTACTTGTAACGACTGTTAAAGATTCCAAATATGTAGACTTTGACTATTATAACTCTGCATTATTCAATAAAAATGCAGCAGATGATGCCAAGATGTAGTGTGGATTGGATACAGTGTATCACTGTGAGTGACCGTTTTCTCAGTGTGTGATTACTGCAAAACCACAATGTTTGTCGTTTTGCTTCATAATGTTGTAATTTGACACGATCTTATATTCTATATATTCGAAATAATGTTCTTAATTGAATAATCTATTATGCAAAACTCAAAATCCAAAATATCAAAACCTTTAGCTCAATGTATACGTCAACGTTGCGATATCTTGTAAACATTGTCGTTTTTGTTTATGAACGTCATCGTGCTATTCCTTCACATCTTGGAATTTACTTAAACATGTAATATAATAACTCCCGTAATCTACTTCTAATAGGTTTAACCATTTATCTAATTGGATTTGTGGAAAACAATATACAGTGTAAGCAATCTCACAGCTTATGTACCACGAAAGTGACAGATGTAAAAGCATACCACATACAAAACTTTTTGGGAATACCAATTAAGAGTTCTGCAGAGTTATAATAGCCAGAATCTATGAAACTTTAAAAGTCTATTCAGCCACCAATTGCTAGCCATTTGAAAAATAATAGTTTTCAAATGGATTTTTGAGATTTTGTTACATAGGCCCACTTAAGTAAGACTCAGCCATTAATTAAAACATGAGTTTCGTCCAATCAAAATAAATGGCTTCAAACAACCTCTGACGTTGCCATTTTTCAGCAGTGAACCATTTACAAACAAAACAGAAACATACCCCAGTTCCCATATAACGTGTCCTTCACATCGTTACCGCCGATCAATTAATATTCAGCCAACAAAAGCCAGGCCGACAATGCCACAGGATGAAAAGTTTATAGTTAAAACTGTTATTGATATCCGGTAAACCAATTGTGACGCTGCGCTAAATATGCGGCCCTTTGTTGTCCTATATTCGTATAGTTTATGCGGTGCCACAGAGTACCAAAAAGCTTCGGTGGCCACAGCTAGAGATGGCAGTGGCAACTATCTATATCTTAGATAAAGAACAGCCTATAGATTTAGCCTTAAAATGAGCTTGATTGATAGAGCGAGATCGCTAATTGGCAGCCCCATGTAAATAATAAGGACAAAAGATATTTTTTTACCTTTGTCACCATGGCCGGCTTTTGTTGTTTGTCAAACGCTAATATCATGGCAGGTTTGACAAACTAACTCGGTCGTGTTTGATTTTTTTGTTATTTCGTGGGATTAAGTGTTTATTGAGACAAGGAATTGGGTTATTTATAGATAATAAGTGTCAGTGCGATGGTGGGTTGAAGTGTTCTAGGCTGTAAAAGCCAAAGTGTTATTGTTATTGTTGTTTCATGTGCGGCCACGCCATGGCTCCATCTATAGGTACTTTATCTAAGATCTATATAAACCAAGCGTGTCAGTGACTGTCATCGTTTAATCAATATCTGTCACAGTCTGTGTTTAGTTTATTTTATTTGGAAAACTTACAGCTAATAACAAAAATGCTTAGTGTTACCACCTAAAGCTTAACTTTGAGTAAAGAGAGACAAGTTTGTTTCTAGGTAAGCGTGCTCCATCATCGACTGCAGAATCGCTTACCATTAGGTAAGATCCATGACCTAGATACGGTGATCGAATGAAAGAAAGAAGAAAGAAAGAAAGAAAACCAGTTTATTTGGCACACACAGATACACACAATGTAGGTACAAATAAAAGGAAACGTAATTTAAAAAAAAACAATTATTTACATAGTTTGCCCCGCGGCTGTACCAAAAAGGTCCAGTTCAGCAAAATGCCAGACAACTGGGAGTTGCCTGACGCTGGTTTTCAACTGAACCTTACGTTGAAGTATACGGATGTGAATCAGTTTTTACGAGGTTACAATACAGGTAAATAGATATGTGTTTGTGTTCAATACAAGTAAATAGATATATATTAGTGTTTTTTTTTAAATATACAGGTATGTATAATAATTTGGTATGAACCATTATGCCATGAGCAGCTGAGCGATATAGATGGATCGCAAGTAACGTTTAATATTAAAAAAGTTGTTTTTATACTCGGGTAGTTTGAGAAATATTGCGATCAGTATGTATGCGAATGCGAGCCTATTAATATTAAAAAAACCAGCCAAGTACATGTTGGACTTCGCATTTTTAGGGTTCCGTACCCTAAAAATTAGCATTCTCCACCGCACATGTGATAAAAGTGAAATTTCTTAAAATATAAACGATAAGCTACTCATTGATTTATTGTTAGATCAAGGAGAATTTATTTATTTCTAATTATTGTGTAATTTATGTTCATGTGACAAAGAAATAAAGTTTTTCACTCTCGTTTTCAGAGCAATGAGCCTAAAATTTTCGCCCTTGAAATTGTACTCTCAATTTTCACGCAATTTTCGAATAGCCGCCTAAAAAGCATCATTTAAAAAAATCTGACTTTAGTTATGACAACCGAAACTTGTCCTTAGCACAATTGTGTTGCAACGAATATTGTCAGCAACGGCGCCTCTAGTCGCTGCCGGCGTTCCTTGGTCTCTGGGCAACGCAGCTGTATTGGGTTATAAGCACGCTATAAAATACGCTGCGGTGTGGTGTTTGGCGTTTGTAAGCCGAGCTTTTGTACTTGTACTTTAGTCTAATTTCAGTTTATTTAAGTAATAACCCTGCAGTTTTACTCAAATTCTGGGGCAACTTCTAAATTTGATGGTTGCCAGGAGAAAATTAAAGTAGAAACGTACAACCAATCCAAGTGACATGGGATGAGGGGCGAAAGATGTATTATTTATTTATGTACACACAAAACACTTAAAAGAGAAAATACATATAAAGATAAAAGAGCACAAAGGTTCAGCTTATTTCTAGATAATTTTTTTCCAGAAGACCTGCGACAGGAAGTTGGATAAGAAACATGGACACAGTGTGTAGAAGTAAAATGAAATGAAATAGTTTATTTGCTAAATGTAGGTATACAGATTAGATGTTGTTTTTTTTGTAGAACAGTCCCGCTACATTTTGCCTCACGGCATGCAAAATTGTTTAAATTAATGTAATTACAGACACCAATATTTTTAAAGCAGTAATACATAGAATGACTCGCAACATAATACAGTAAAGAACATTAAGGTTATCATTACAAAAATCGCTATTTAAATACAATAAGTAAAAAAAAAACATATTAAAATAATAATAATCGATTATAAAAATGAAATTCAAACACAATAGTTAAGAATGTAGGAAAGATGAATAATCAAAATATTAACAAAATGTTTTATAGAATCAATATGTTTATGCCAATCAAAAAAAAAAGTGTCAAAAAGGTACAAGGAAAGATAATAGACTGTAAAACTTAACTAATACATACCTATAATATAATATATCACAGAATGGAAAAAAGATCTTTGACTTGCTTCTTAAAACTAGATATACTTTGAGCGTCACGGATCTTAGGTGAAATTGAGTTCCACAATCGTATCCGGTGATGTTTCCGGATGAAAAGCCATCAGTCAGGTGGGTACCTATTAATTTTTCCAACTAAGTAATTGTGACTGTTCCTAAATGACCCTAGGCTGATAAAAATTTCGTTTTTCCTAAAATGTCCTAGATTTGGTGTTAAAGTCGGCTCTGTTGTTAACAGAGGTGGAGCGCCCCGCCTTCCGCGCTGCACAATGAATTCCGTCACCTGGCTTGGTCAATTCTCTTCCGACAAGTGAATTCCAAATTATGTTTTGTTTTGTCTTGGAATTCACAGTTATACAATTATAACTTGGAAGTGGTTTAGAAGGATAAAATATAACTAAGGGGATATAAACTAAATTGTTATAATTAACTAACGCTTGTGTGAGAAACTCTATACACTAATGTATAGAGTATTTAAATCAAAGACCGAATAATGGTCGCGGATAATGAATTTACATTCTTGAATTACTACAAATACAAATAACTAAATTAGCAAAGAGTTTAACTCAGGAAGTAACTGGAGTTGATAATATCAACTCACCTACAGACAGCCCCAAAAGCGCCCATCCCGCCATCATTTCGTAGTGTAATAGCTGGTAAGAAGAAATGATGAAACAAACTTCCAGCACACATTTCTGTCTGATAGCCTTAAGGGCTAAAGAAGTCAAACAATAGTGAAGTATGAAGTTAATTAGACAAAGGGATTGCAAAGTGCATTATTTACCTAACGAAAGGAAGTTGGTAGGATCGCTACGCTTGCATTCATAAATACGTTTAATTGAATTACGTTAATTAGTTAAGTTGCAATAGTCAAGATTCCCACCCGAGTGACGTGAGACCGCTTTTCAGCAGCAGGTCCATCGTAACGTGTACTACTCGGCCTAGACTGCATTTTCTAGTGAGAATCTGCTGCGGCTCCAAGAGTACAGGCTCCCTAAGCTCTAGCATACCTTGCCCAGTCCTAAGACAGTGGTCAGTTTTGTGCCTATTTGCCTCTGCCATTTGAGCGAGACATGCTACCAGTTACACTGGACGCGGGCTATAATAAGTAGCACTCTCTCGGCCTATTCACCCTTTACTAAGACAATACAAAATTAACGCAAGCGTACCGTAGACTCAGTCTTTAGCAAAATTCAATGCGAAAGATACTTGCCGTACGTCGGAGCGGATTCATTCGTCGCTTCTCACCTCCTTAAACTGCCCATTGCGTGGATTTTGGGGCCATCAGGGACGGCATCCAATATCGTGTCTCGCTAAATAGTGACGATTTAGTAATTGCCTACAAAACGGCTTGGTGTGGTTTTAACGAGACACGTTCCCTAAGCGTCATTAGACGATGTAATTTGGGGTTCTTTGTGATGCCTACCGGCTGAAACCTACCCCCCTCCCTGGAATATGAGCGACAGCAAGTATTTCGCGAAGTGTTCTGAGCTAGACCTTCTTAGGAAACAGTATATTTTAACAACTAACATTTGATTCTCCTACGTGCTCAATTAAGAGCGGCCATATTTAGCCCAATTTATACAGAAATGAGTATTAGCGGTTCCGCCTTCCATGTATGTAATGTCAGTTAACTCTCAATAAAGGTCCTTAATCAAATGTGTAATTGTTTAGTGTATAAATGGTGAATTAGGGTATGAAAGTGTGAAAGAAGACTAAACCGCGTCCCTAAACCAAATGTTCGTGACAAATGCCTGCCAAGGATGGATTGTAGGATTGGAGGATTTATACAAGGACTCGCCAAGCTAGAATAAATAGTACATTAGTGAATTGTCCCTACCTGTGTAATACAAAGATTAAAACTTACCCCATTCATACTGGCACGCACTCACACCATATTAACGCGGATAGACTAAATTATAATTAACTTAATAATTAAACTCGTTATCACGATACTTTACAACGACGCGACTTTTCCTATTCCGTTCCGAGCCTAGTATTCGACCAGTATGGACTTCTTAAGATCTCCCAAAAACCCGTCCGTCGTCTCTGCCCACCTAAAATTAAGTGTCCCACTCACGCCTCTACAAGCCCGTCGCCCATCTACCAATCTCCTTTTTCAGTTCAGTTTTTTGTGCATCGCTTAATTGTTTTGGGTCTGGTTCGTGTTAGAAATCAGATATTCCAAACCTCTTTAAAATATTACTTTTGTCTTGACAGCTTTTACTTTGAAAGGCAATTTATGAGCATCTTGAAAAGGTTGGGTTCGTGTTCCATAGTTTATGACATAGCCTGTCAAACCCGAAGGTCCGCGTCTCAATGTGTTCAACACATCTGGCCGGCCATGCGAAGTTTTAAAATATTAAAATATAGAAATAAATGACATGTAGTCACATAATCTTAAGTTGGGGTCAGCTTCCAAATTTTATAGGGAGCGACGCCCTATTTAACCCGATGTTTAAAACAATAGAAAAATCCCTTATGAAGACTAGCTGTCACATCTTCTGACTGTCTTTAACAACTGAAAAGATCTAGATAATGGAATGGTGTGTCAATCCAGTTTAGGTACAGTCTTGTGCCGAATACTATCCAAATCAGTCCAGCCATTAAAACGAGATTGAGGAACATACATACAACTTTATCATTTTTATTATTCTGGATAGGATTACGTGATGTTATTTCTTATCCCTTGCCAAATATCCATTACTTACATAATTCTGTTTATTTATTTATGAAGCGATGTTGATACAAATATATATCCAGACGTACCAAAGTATCTAGGGACATGACCTTTCATCGTGTCTATGCGTAGATTTGTGTCTGTTAACGCACAGAATCTGTATCATGTTAGTGGTGAATTTCGGAGATACAAACGAATTTACCTTTAAATTAGGAAGCAAAGCAGAAAATAAAGGATTATCCTATATTGAGTAGGAAGGTGGAATGGTCAGTCATCATCATCATCAATAATAGAGAAACATTTAAAGAAAGAAAGAAAAATATTTATTTGTGACCCGCACAGGAGACACGAGAAAATAAGCATACACTAAAACAATAATAAAATAAAAACCCTGTGCGAGACCAAAAAGGCTCCTATCTCAGCATGTGCAGCGATATCCAAAAAAAGTAATAACGCTGCGCTGATTTAGGTACTTATACGTCGAGACTACCCCGTTAGGGATTCTGAATCGGGAAATAAATCGGTATATTGTGAAACAAGAACATGGGGTTCCCTGGGCATATATCTCTTTATAGAAACTTTGGTGCATAATAAGAAAATGGGCAGGATCCTTGGTTATATGTCCAGTCATATGTCTTCTATAAAACTAAATATTGCTTTTTTTAAATAACTGATCGTTTGCAAGCACATCACTGGAGAACGGCTGTACCGGTTTGGGTAATATCATTTTAAAATATTCGTAATAATTAGTAGTCCAAATAAAGGCCTTCTCACAGAGAGGAAGCCTGTATTCCAGCAGTAGGAACATTAATAGGCTGATGATGATGATAATGAAATAAAGGAGGGATAATCAATTTCAAAAACATTATAGAAAACTGGAAGTGCTTTTTTCATTGTAAAAAGTCTGTCTTGTCACTTAGTAGAAACATAATAATTATACAGAACACTGTTGAATATAGCGTTAACCAATTATCTAAGATTACCTACAATAAACAGATGGAAATGAAAAACAAAGCACATGTGCTTTAATATCCCTTTGTATTAAGGCATCAAGTTTAATGTCCCTTAACGAAATGGCATGATGCCGAGTCAAGATAACATTTGATGTTACTATCTTGTACCGCCATTTATGTATGTTAGTACCACAGACATAAATCTAACTAGATAACGTAAGTCCCTCCATCTGTACGAAAACCAAGCGTGCCACTTTTTCACACACAATTTAAAAACATTTCCAATGCCTCAGCCAACCTTTTTAAGCAGTCTTTACAGCTCAATAATGCTAAATGAAAAGCTCAAAGTACGATCATTGATCGTAATTTTACTACGGTTTTCGACAGTCGATGTTCATATAATTGCGTCATCTAGTTAGATTTATATCTGTGGTTAGTACAGTCCGCGTCAGTCTTGCTAAGAGATATAGTGCTATCCAGTTACTGGGTTGTGGATTTTAGAAAGGCAGTCGCTCCTTGTAAAATACTGGTACTCAAAATACTCGGGTATAGCCCCGGTTAAACTGGAAGCCAACCCCACATGTTTGGGGTTTATGACAGTACGCGTCAAAATTATCGGGTTGAACTCAGTGTTAATAAATAACAATAATAAAGAAAACCCCTAGGGCCCTAGACAAGTGAAATTCTAACATCGAAAGCATGACGATAGCGATTGTCAACAAGTAAAATAACAAAATTTTAAAAGCCCCCGACACATTTATCTTGCGAAAACACCCCGATCCAAACAGTAAAACACTTATAACTTTTTAACGGCTTAACCGATTTTATTCAAACGTAGCTAAGATCACTCTCGACAAAATCACCTTTTAAACAAAAAATAAATAAATCAAAATCGGTTCATCCGCTTAGGAGCTATGATGCCACAGACAGACACACAGATACACAGCAACACACGTCAAACTTATAACACCCCTCTTTTTCCGGCGGGGGTTAAAATTATGATTTACAAAAAAAGTTCAAAAACTAAAACCCGATTACTGAAAAATCAGCTCGAAAAAGTATGAACAAAACACAAACATGGTAGTATGCCACTTACCGCAACAAAACAATACATTCTGCAAAGTGGCATACGACCACGGTTATCCTCCACGGAATAATTTGTACATAACAGTTTCAGATGAGAATATTTTCTTGTTTCATACTTTTAGAGGGTGATTTTTCAGTAGTCGGGTTTCGAAGAAAGTGTTTATTTCGCCCTACTCCAGGGCGGACAAATCTTTTTGTACTTGACTTCGTGCCCCCTAGAGGAAGCCATATTCAATTTATTGTGACCTCACATAGCCTATTATTATATACCAACGGACAAACAACATACTTCCAACGACACCTCATTTGTCAAATTATGATAAGCAGTTTAGAAGTTATGAGGAAACAAATGAACATACATATATACGGTTTCGCCGTAGTCGGGTAAAAAGGAAAAAAAATATGGAATTGGCAAGACTAGAAGACACGTGATCAATCCTTTAAATTTTGACATTTCGACTATCGCCTTCGCTGACATCGAATGCCACTTCACTGAGAGCCTTAGCAAAACAATGAAAATTAAATCTCAATAGAGTAAGCCAACATAACGCAATTATATTAGACTTATTTTGTTCATTCTGTAAAATACTAAGATGTGGAATTGATCTTAGATAGAAAAACAGATATTTAATTTTCTTAGAAGGTCAGATAAGTTCAAATAGTCTGTCTGTCCTTGTATTTTTGGCACTGTCTGTACAAGCAGACAAACATAATGTTTCAAGTAGTGTACTGTTGTAAATCTGAGCTAATGTAGCTGAGTAAGGGATGCTAAAAAGCTTTTTGTGTTAGACGAGAACTTTTGTATGTAAGATAGATAACCTCATACGTATCTTCTCTTTTGTTTTTAGTGTCAGTATATTTCACATTCACAAAGAGAATAAAATCTATAATATTAATATAAAAAAGCGGCAGAGTTTGATTGTTAGTTTGAACGCGCTAATCTCTGGAACTAGTCCGATTTGAAAAAATATTTTTGTATATGATAGCCACATTCATGAGAAAAACTATAGGATATATATAGCATTACGCTAAAGTTCTTGGTTAGAATTAAATATTGATATTTGTAAAGTCGGAATAATAAGTGCTATCGAACTGCTTTATCTGCGTGCGCTGGGGTAGTGGCTAATTATACGTAACTACCATGAACTATAAAGACATTGGTTTTTGTTGATCTAAAAAAAAACACGACACTTTATATACATCTATCTCTTATAAATTTAGACATTTTGGGTCAAATAATTTATCTTTTTATATAAAAAACTAAAAAATCTAAACATTTCCTTTATAGACTTTGAAACCATCCAATCGGTTTCATTAGAAAGGCAATAATGCGATGAGAGTAATAGACACAAAAAAAGGTGGGTAGGTTGGTAGGTAGGGTGGGTAGGTAGGGTAGGTGGGTATGTAGGTTGGTAGGGTAGGTGTGTAGGCGGGTAGGTAGGTAGGTAAGTAAGTAGGGTATAGTATTTAGGTATGTAGGGTAGGGTAGGTAGGTAGGTAGGGTAGGTAGATAGGGTAGGGTAGATTGGTAAGTAGGTAGAGTAGGTAGGTAGGTAGGATAGGGTAGCTAGGTAAATAGCCAGTTGAAGGAAGCGAAGCCGTGGGGAACAGCTAGTAACATATAAGATTAGTACTGGTGTCTGTTCGTGACGTTATGAAGGCTGAAATAATAAAGCCATGTTGATTTTAGTAGAGAAATATTTCATACCTCATGGACGTATGAGAAGGGTCGATTGGGAGATACTTTTGGGTCTAGAAAGCAGCCCAATCATGAACGTTTCTGGAACATTCTAACGGGCTAAGAAAAGCAAGGATGATACTTCTCTGAAAACTTACAATCGCTTTAGCACGAGTTTACTTTAAGTAAAGCTCATTGTTAACTGAGAACTTGAAAACCAGAATTCAATCACCCTACAAATGATTCTTATCTGTGGTCTTCCCAAAGTCAAATCCAGTGCCTACATACACTCAGTCTTACATCTGTAAGACAAGCCAGTAATATCCAATGCGGTAATCGACCGCCCGTCCTTGACCTGAACAATCCGGCGTCACTCGAATTCCAAGAGGATTTTCAGCTATTAACAGAAGCAAACGAAATCTCGTTTGCTTCTCTTAATAGCTGAAAATCCTACAATATCACAAGGATAATCATCCTTGTGATATTTTGAAGGGCTAAAACGCGATCATCGCGCATCGCGTTTTAGCCCTTCAAAATATTCAAGCCAAAGACAAGCCAAGACTGTCAGATTTTCTGGTATTTGACTATCTGTAACGAACATCAAAGATCTACAAACTACGATTATAGGTTACGTTCGGAACCATCACCTTAACGTGCTTTCCAAGGCCCTTCCGTGCCCATTTGTAATGAATGGTCCTATCCACAGATCAACCTCGGCAAGCGCTGCTCAAACTTGAAGATCGACCCGTATGGTTATTGGAACGGAGTTCCTTAACGCACGTTATAGTTCTGATTTGTTTGCGGGCTGCGGGGCTAGACCGAAAAAAGTGTAACAATGAAAAAAACGACACCAAAAACTGGCAGTGATTTTTGAAGCAGTTCCCGATCACCTGGGAAACTAAAACTTTTTTCAATTGATTTAGCTTGTCGTCAATTTTTAGAAATAAAGATATATATTTTAACGTATAAATACCCTTTTTCATTAAAATAAATAATGATTTTTGCGTGATAAATGCGAGGCACAGTGTGTTGCATGCAGGATAGTACAAGCGAAGATCCGCACAAAAGTGATACGCCGAGGTGAGAGCCGCAGGTGCACGAAAAAAACCGAAGACGTACGAGCGTGCGCTGACTAGATACTTACAGTACCTACGCTAGCAGTCGCTATTGTGTGTTTACACTGAGGATCAGCTTTGTTGTTGTTATTTCAGTTTCGTAATATTTTACGAAACTGAAAGACTGTAAATTTAATAAGACACCTCTCTCTTTTTTATTATTTAGATACAAGCTTATCTACAGCATCCCACTTACACACTAGCATCTATGAAATAAAACAAGAAGGTAGATAAGAATAGCCAATGCGGTAATCGACCGCTCGACCTTGGCCCAACA
Organism: Orthosia gothica; assembly: GCA_949775005.1. Taxonomy (NCBI): domain Eukaryota; kingdom Metazoa; phylum Arthropoda; class Insecta; order Lepidoptera; family Noctuidae; genus Orthosia; species Orthosia gothica. Next base: position 5,281,957 of record OX459052.1, read on the forward strand.
AATGGTCGCCCGGTCGCCGCTCCATTTCTAAGAGGATTTCTAGCTATTAAGGAATCCAAACGAAATTATCCCTCGAGATACTTCGGAACGCTGATGTCTTAGTGATTTTTACTGAGGACGTCGTAAAGGCGAGTAATGGTGTTGAATGGATTAGTCGTGGAACCTAAGTATCTGATCAGAAGTGGTCATGAGAACTGGTTTTTATGACTCTGGACTAACTGGGTTATAGTTATCGTCAAACTTCTTGGCGGCCCTGAAGTTGGCTACAATGGCTGCGCAGTAGTAAATCTCATACAAAAACAGCACTGACCCGTGCCTTGGGCATCAGAAAGCCAACTTCGGTAAGCGGTAATGAGAAGTTGCAGATACATTTGAAAGAGAGTTACTGCGGCCCTGGTACAAGAAACTGAAGGAACATGGGTGGGTTTTAGTCAGTAAAAGTCTGACACGCCCTCCCGTTTCACCCAGAGCGGGAGAAGTCATTGGGTGATTGCCCAGCCCTAGCGGTAATGAGCAAATGGCGTGACGTGATCAGTGTGGTCCCATCTGTCATTTTTAGATGTCACATCGCTCGGCGACAACCGGATAACCTGGAAAAACTGGTTGTTGCAGGCAAAGTGGGTGGGACAAGACCATGTGGACACTCGAAGGTTTGACCAGGGTGCTTCTTCTGAGTTTTTAACTCACTCGTGATAACGTAAACGGCCTCTTAAATGTATACAGAAAAAGAGGTTTCCACTTACCGTCAACAGAAAGCGTTTATCCAGTTTCAATAAAAAATTACCTTTACGTTTACGCGATTCAGCGTGAGTAAAAGCCTGGTCATCCTGTGAATGTTGCTGGCGTGCATGAACCACAGAACATTGCAAATCTGTTCCAACAGCTTTTTAAGGTTGAGTTGCCATTGGGTACGGCATCGCGGACGCTTGATGTTGACTGTGGAGCCGGAGATCTTAAAGTCAGATTTTCAGCCAAAGATGTGGCAAAAATTATCAAAGGCATGGTAAGAGGTAAATCTCCTGGTCACGACAGCCTCAGCATCGAGCATTTGCAAAATGCAGGCTGTCACTTACCGCGGGTGTTGGCTATGTTTTTTAATTTATGTGTTAGCCATTCTTACCTACCTGATAAATTGATGTTCACGGTTGTTGTGCCAATATCTAAAAATAAAACCGGAGATACCTCCGATGTATTGAATTACAGACCGATTTCGTTAGCCACTGTTATAGCGAAAGTACTGGACAGTTTGCTTGACCAACAGCTGGCGAAGCATATCAAGCTCCATGACGCGCAATTTGGCTTCAGATCCGGTTTGTCCACGGAGAGTGCCATCATGTGCCTCAAGCAGACTGTTCAATATTACAGTGATCGGAAAACTCCTGTCTTTGCTTGCTTTCTGGATCTTTCGAAAGCTTTCGACCTAGTTTCATATGATAAGCTATGGGAGAAGCTGGAAACTGAGACAGATTGCAACCCAGAAGTTATTGCTGTTTTCAGGTATTGGTACAGCAACCAGAAAAATTGTGTACGGTGGGCAAACTCATTCTCGGACGTGTATAGGTTGCAATGCGGGGTGAGACAGGGTGGACTAACCTCCCCTAAGCTATTCAACCTATACATTAACCGGCTTGTCGGTGAACTCAGTAGTACCAATGTCGGATGTCATATTGACGGAATCTGTGTGAACAACATAAGTTACGCAGATGACATGGTACTGCTGAGTCCATCGATTGGAGGGTTGCGTAAGTTGGTACGGGTCTGTGAGTCTTATGCGGAGGCCCATGGGCTCAGATACAATGCTAAGAAAAGCGAGCTGTTAGTGTTTAAGGGGCGTGGCAAAAGCTACGAAACTGTACCCTCAGTCACTTTAGCAGGAACCGTCTTAAACAGAGTGTCACAGTTCAAGTATCTGGGCCACTGGGTCTCCGAAGACCTTAAGGACAATGCGGATGTGGAAAGGGCACGTAGGGCGTTGGCTGTCCGGTGTAACATGTTGGCCCGCAGGTTCGCACGTAGCAGTAATCAAGTTAAAGTCACACTTTTTAAGTCTTACTGCCTAACATTTTACACGTGCAGCCTGTGGGTTAACTACACACTGGGAACATACAACGCCTTGCGTGTTCAATACAACAACGCGTTCAGGGTGCTGCTGGGGCTGCCGCGATTCTGCAGTGCGTCAACTATGTTCGCAGAAGCGCACACGGATGGCTTTCATGCCATAATAAGAAAACAATGTGCGTCGCTGCTGCGTCGCGTTAGGTCCAGCAGCAACTACTTACTAAGTGTGTTCGCGGACAGGTGGGACTCTCCACTGCTACGCCACTGGATGCGCTTGCACACTGCCTTGTGAGCGGTGGACAGTTCCTCCGCGTCAAATTTTTAATGTGCTGCCCCGGATTATTGTTTGTATATTTTTATGTGTTGTAACTGTTTTATTCGTTGTAATTTGTGTTGTTTATTTTGTTTTGTTTATTGTCTGTATTGTTTTTTGTATATCCCATTCTATGTTTTATTAAGTGAACCTATGGACAGAAAGTCTGAAATAAACGATAATTTAAATTAAAAACTCGTACCAAGGCCTCTGATCATGGCAATTACAGGACTTATGGTGACCACTGCACTGAGAAGAGCCGAAGACAGAGTGGTTTCGAAGCAGCTCGTCAATGAAATCTGACACCAGTCTCCCTTAGGATTAACATTTTATTTAGGTCGTGGAAGTACGATAGGCAGTCGTTGCATTTAAAATACTGGTTACTTCTAGGCAAGCGTGCTTCACCGTAGATCACATCATCGCTTACTATCAGACGAGATAGTGGTCAAACGGGATGCTATCGTTAAATAAAAAATACTCTCTCTCTGGTGGTGGTTTTATTTTTTATTATTGTTTTTGCTTATCTCTCGTGTCTTCTGTACGGGTCACAAATAAATATTTGTTTTTTCTTCTTTCTTTCATCTGGTGAGACTGAATGTTGAAAAGATCGATTGAAACATTTAACTTAACTTGCATCGCCGTGTGGCACAAATATGGGTCATGAATGAAAAGAAATGAAGCGTAAATTACGCAACTCGAAAACGCACTCACGAAATACGTTCGTAGGCCAAAATCAGTTAAATTTGAAAAAGAGTTACCGCGGCCCTGGCTCAAGCAACTGAAGGAACATGGATCGGTTTTAATCAGTAAAAGTCTGACATGCACCCAGAGCGGGCGAAGTCATTGGATGATGGCCCCCTAAAAAAATGCCTAATATCCTATGGGTTACTAAGAATAGAATAGAATAGAAATATATTAATTCGACACAGGCACAACACAACAGCAACAAACATGGAGTAAGTTTTAATTAAATTCGTCATAGGTTATTTTAATATTGTACACTGGAAGCCTGCCCTCTATAATTGTAAAATTTCTCTGTCACTCTAGGGTTTGCTGTAAGAGAACTCAGCATTGAGTTAAGCTCGCCTTTGTACATGTATTTTATTATCAAATGTATGTAATGTTGTTTTTTTGGTGTACAATAAAGAATTAAGAATAAAAAAGAAATGCAAAGACAAATTGCGCTGAACGTGCCCATACCGAAAGGGTTACAAACTCAGCATCTGCTGGGCGTCAGACATCCAGCGCTGGTTTTCAGTTGGCACCCCGCAGTGACACACGGACGTGGGTAACAAAATAAAATAAAAAATATAATTTATACATATTTGACTTAGGTAATACAACAGGTATGCTTACATTTTCATCAAAAAACTTTACAGCATAAGAAACCCTGAATAAACTACATCCTCTAAGACAAATTTAATGTACCTACATAACGCCACCCGAAGCAGCGAGACCCAAAGGATATCGTCGTCGAAACGTTAGCATCCTGTGGGTCACAGCCTGCCCAATTAGAAGTGTGTCAACTGGGAACACCGACATTGGTCCACTGAGTATACGCGGGCACGTACACTGTAGCGCTGCGGGATTGTTATTTCTGTGAAACTTTGCGTAAACGTAGGACTATATTTGACAATTGGGACGTGTCGTCAAAACAAACTTGAAAGGGTATGAAATAGTTTAGATTAAAGAAAATAGGGCAACGGAGGTGGGTGCAAATATCTAGGCATATTATTTGTGTAAGTAAGGTAACTTGCCACTGGGCCTAATGCTCTCTTGCATACAACTTTATTCATTCGTAATTCTCTAAGTGGATAGGATCCAGTGAGTTATAGAACTGACCGATGGAAAGTTAAAAACTGCATCAAACGTGTCCTTATTAAAAAGCATATTATAAAATCAAGGACTACGTTGAAGACAAAAAAAATAGCTTTAGCTCCTTCTACGCATGTGGCTTCCCTGGTAACTCATAAACGGCACAATTAAGTGGACGTCTCTACCTATTCTCAATCTCAGTTTTTCTTTTTTTTCTTCTTTAAATTGGACTTTTTACAATGGTTTTCAATCATCTTTATAGCCCTTTGCTAAAAATAGTTACACTGCTGACAACATCATTTGTGCCACATGTTAAATTTAGTCTTGTTACACTTTTTTTTTTGCCTTTGTATAGTAGGTATTCTTTTACCGACTTTGTATAGATGCTTTGTGAATGTGTGAACATTGTAGGTCTTCTAGATTTCTAGATGCTTGTTAATATTTGTTAACTTTTCATATCGTTTTAATTTTTTTTTGTCTGTTGTTTATATATTATATAATATATATTTTTTTAGTTTCTTACGACTTATTGTTGGGCCTACGTTGTCCCTCCATATATATGTACTCATGCTGTAATATGGAAATATTGTAAAACCAAACCAATTTTTAAAACAGTAACCGTGGAGTTTCTTGTCGGTTCTCCTCCATAGGAAACGACCAACCAAAACCGTGCACCTTTTGTCGACGTTTTATAAGTGCCCATGCCCACTATGTGAAATAAAAAAGTTTGAACTTCGTTAGTTTGTTTTTTAAAACATATCATGTGCTTTTAAATTCATCAGTAATCATCAATACTTATCAATCTTGCATTAGCAAAAATATATTTGTTACTGTCAAAGAAAGAAAGAAAAAAAGAAAGAAAGAAAACACATTTATTTGACACAAGCCATAGCACACTCTATAAAAAAAATTAAAAAATAGGATAAACAACTATAACATAAAAAAATAAAAAAAATATATTTATAACATTGTGTGTCCCACGGCTGCGCCAAATAGGACCAGTTCAGCAAAATGGCAGACAGCTAGTGCCCGACGCGGGTTTTCAACTGAACCGACCGATGACGTGACGGACGCAAAGCAGTTTTATAGTAACTAAATGTGTAGATATGTGAAACAGGTACTTACTTATATGAAAGATAAAAATAGATAAGCACGAACTACAGTAACACCTAGGATTAACCGATAAAAGCTCGAAATAAGAGATTATAACAGATCATTTCGGACTTTTACCAGTTAAGACTTGGTAAACCTTTGGTTTTACTGGTAAATCCTGGATTTTACCGTAGTTTGGACTTTTACAGAAACACAATTTAAATATATAAAACTTATTCACCTATCACGAAATATCGAAAACCGCTTGACTTGATTCCACAAGTGACGTATAGTGCGTACTAAGAAAAGATTTTTGAAAATTCCACCTTCAAGGGGGTAAAAGGGGTTAAAATTTCTACAGTTTGTAAATTGGACACGTGAAATTTTACATTTAAGCTCTTGATTGATAAAAAGAATTCATGTATTTATTGGTTTTTGGATATTCTACCCGTAAGAGAGTAAAAAGGGGGTTGAAAGTTTGTATGAAATTTCTACAGTTTGTAAGTTAGACACATGTAATTTTAGATTTACGCTGTTTATTGATAAAAATAATTTATGTATTTATTGATTTTTGGTTATTCCACCCCTAAAGAAGTAAAAAAGGGGTCGAAAGTTTGTATGAAATTATTACAGTATGTAAGTTGGACACGTGAAATTTTACAGTGCCGCTCATGATTGTTAAAAAATTAATGTATTTGTTGGTTTTTGAAAATTCCACCCGTAAGGGGGTAAAAGGGGGTTGAAAGTTTGTATGAAATGCTTTATTAGTTAAACACACAATAAAAACCAACAATCAAATTACAAAAAACAAATAAACAATCCTATGAACAGTAAATTTGGTTTTGATTTTAGTATAAGAATCGCAACAGACATCCTAGCTAGGTTACAAAATAACCTGTGTTAAGGATGCCAGTTCCATTCCCCAAAAGCTTAAAATTATAGATTTATCAATTTAGGAGTATAAGAGGTTTCAGTCTTTTCACAGACTATAATCACATTTCAAAATAAACCAAAATGAAACTAAATCCAAACCAATATACAACATCACAATTTAAAACCAAACTATGATACAATCAAATTTAAATTAAAATAAAACATCATAATTCAAAATGAAGATAAAACGGTATTAAGTTTGAATTCGTATCAAACATCACAATTCAAAATTAAAATCAACCTGGCATCAAATTTGAATTAATATAAAACAATGTTATTATGTAATTGGTAAAAATAAATAATTCATTAATTCATAAATGTGATTTCTAAACTTACATTCAATTTATTTCATGCATTAAATAAAAACTATAATGATTCAAAATGGAGTTACAATTCAATGATTTTGTAATTAAAATATGAGTTGTTTGTAAGTATAATTAAAAATATAAAACAAAATTTTAAAACTTTCCTTTGCGGTGGGTTTGTGCGTGTGTGATAGTGTTGGTGTGTAGGTGTATATGTAATTGATGAGTGTAATATGTGTTGATGTAACACTAAGTCCATCTAAAAGACCAATAGACTCTCTGTCTCGTCGTAGGTTAAGCAAAGGAGCCAGTTATTAACATCTTTTTTACAGGCCTGGCTAGGGAGTTGATAAACAGGCAGCAGCTTATTTACTTTATTATACAACGTCGGAGCAAGGAAATAGTTGTATCTTTTAGATTGGCTGAAATGACACTTTTTACTTTCACAAATTAGGTCCTTACGTCTTTTAGTAATAACTTGGTATGGAGTCATAGCATGCTGAATAAGGACAGTATTTAAAATAAATAGCTGTCTGACCGTCAATACTTGACAATATTTGTATAGGTCAGCAGTCGGGAACGTGATTTTTTTTAAATTACTGGTTTTTAGGATGGCTCTTTGGGCTCTCTCTAGTTTTAGAAGGAGCGTTTTTGGCGCACCACCCCAGGACGATATGCAGTAACTTAGGAGAGATTGGCACAGCGCAAAATAAACCCGTTTCAGGATTCGGGCAGGAGCTACGTGGCGTAGGGTTTTGAAGATGTAGATTAGTTTTCTAATTCTATTTTGTAGAAGCTCAATGTGGAGAGAGAATGAAAGATTATTATCAATTGTTATGCCTAAATATTTGGTATTTTTTACTTGTGTTAGTCTGGGACAGTCACAGGTCTGGTTAGGGGACAAAGAGCACAAATGGGCGATAAGCGATAGTGAGGGCGGAGGTTGGGCAGACTCACGGAACGAAAAAGTCATGTAGTTTGTTTTGTCAGTGTTGAGGGTCAACGAATTGTCAGCTAACCACGTCTTAATGACATTAAAACCAGTCTGCGCCTTACTAAAGATTTCAGGCCATGAGTCACCAATGAACGTAAGTGCTGTATCGTCCGCAAACGCTGTTACCTTGGTGTCATCTAGTTTTATTTTACAAAGTTCATTAATGTATACAAGGAACAGCGTCGGCCCGAGCACACTACCTTGTGGGACTCCAAATGTTATGGGAAGTTCACTACTCATGTGATTATCAATTGTAACACACTGAGTTCTTTTATTTAGGTAATCACTTAAAATCGCGAGAGATTGACCCCTAACACCGATCTTTTCTAGCTTGAAAAGCAAGAGGGGAATGGAAACTGTGTCAAATGCCTTAGCAAGGTCCAGGAAAATAGTGAGGACTTTTTTCTTACTGTCCAGGTTTTTCACAATATGGTTGGTAAGGTCTAAAACTGCATTTGAGGTGGACATGTTACGTCTAAAACCATACTGGCTTGGAGATAATAAGTCTTGGTCTTCCAGAAATTTAATTAAACGTTTATTTATAATTTTCTCCAGTATTTTAGACATTATAGTTAGAACAGCTATTGGGCGGTAATTTGAGACACAGCTACCACTCCCACTCTTGTAAACAGGATGGATTAGGGCCTTCTTAAAAAATGAGGGAAAAGTGCCAGTCTCAAGGCAGAGGTTATACACATGAGTCAGGACGGGGACAAGTTGGCATTTATATCGCTTGAGGAGAGCAGTAGGAATATTGTCCCAACCAACAGCACAGTCTGACCTTAAAGACATCAGGATAGATTCGACCTCATTACCGTCGGTTGGGAGTATAACGAATGAATTGCAAGGGGAGGTTTCGGAATAATTTTGTTGGGACTGTGATGGTAAATGAACAGGTTTAATTTTGGCTGCGAGATTCTTGCCAACATTTACAAAGTAATCGTTAGCTTGATTGACTGAGATCACCGGGGATGATGACGACTGTAGTAATTTACTGGAAGAGGTTTTGGCCTTAACACAGTTTGTTACCCTCCCTATAACCCGCCAGATGCGCCTATTATCTGAACCAGCCTCTTCTAGCTCCTTTCTGTCATATTCTCTCTTTACTTTTTTTAGTAACTTGTTACAAAAGTTTCTGTATTTTAAGTAAGTTAATTTTAGAATATCATTACTGGGATTTAACCGCGATTTTTTGTGTAATGCATCTCGGTTTCTCATGCAGCGAAGTAAACCGGGCGTAATCCAAGGTTTCATTATATGTTTACGCTTTGACAGCTTAACTGTGGTTGAATTGGCTTCTACAGTACTGATTAGTGTGGAGACTAAAAGGTTTGTAGCTTGATTGGCGTCAGTTTCGTGGTAAATTGGTTCAAAATCAAGACTTTTTATCCCTTGGTCGAGCGTTTCATAGTTAATTTTAGTAAACACAGAGCGATTTGTAAATGATAAATGATAAATGATAATGATAAATGATTTTATTTCTGTAAGTTGGTTTGTACAAACACTTTTACATGTCGATCATATTTTTTAAAACTAGATGAGGTCGGCGTTTCCTATCTGACTACTCTGAGAAGAAAGGCCGAAACAAACTCAGAGGTCACAGTCTCTTTTAAAGTCTTGACAAAAACTTGGTTATATCATGTGAAGACCATGTAGACATATGTCTGAAATGGTCTTTTGAGGAAAGAACCAGCCAGATTGAGTGGACCTGTCCAGTCAGTGCACGCATTTGTCAATAACCGAGCAGCTCAACTCAGAATTTACGGAGCTCAACGATTCGACGAACAATACCAAAGAAAGGACATTCGGGTAGGCCGCATAAACTACTCAAACTGCCAGACCATGAGTAAAAACTAACTAAGTTATAATAAAAAACAAAAATCCACATAGTCTTCACATTCACAATAATAAAAAAATAAAAAATATAATACTTTAAAAAGTAAATATTCTTGTCATTGCAAGAAAACAAAAAAAAAAAATCAAAATTAAAAACAAAATTCACGGTGCAAAATATAAAAAAAATCAAAATTAATTGGAGCAGCTCAATCCCAAGCCTTTTTGTCCTCAACGTAATCTTTAATAGTATAAAACGCTTTCTGACACAACTTACGTTTAATGAATGATTTGAATTTATTAAGACTTAGATCTTGTACGTGGCTTGGAAGCTTATTATAAAAGCGTACACATTGACATCTAAACGAGCCACCTATCTTCTTGAGCCTTGTTGTAGGTACTACAAATTTGTGTTTGTTCCTAGTATTTATGTTATGGATATCACTGTATTTTTTAAACAATTTTATATTTTTATGAGCATATAAAAGATTTTCATAAATATACTGAGAGGGCACAGTCATTACATTAATCTCCTTAAATTTCTCTCTGAGAGAGTGCCTCGGGCTTAATTTATATATTGATCGAACAGCTCTTTTCTGCAAAACAAAGATATTCTGGATGTCGGCGGCATTTCCCCACAACAGAATACCGTACGACATTACACTATGAAAATAGCTAAAGTATACTAAACGGGCTGTCTCTATGTCAGTTAAATTACGAATTTTTCTAACAGCATATGCTGCGGAGCTTAGCTTCTTTGACAATTTATCTATATGTGGGCCCCACTGAAGCTTAGCATCCAAAGTTAAGCCTAAAAATACTGTGCTATTCTCAGGATTCAATTCTTCGCCCCTTATCAACACATCAGTTTTCACCTGCCTAACGTGAGGTAGGGTAAACTTAATGCATTTGGTTTTTTTTTCATTAAGGAGTAAATTGTTAACATTGAACCAGTGAACTACTTTTGAGATCGCGCTATTTACTTCGTCAGTAACCAGCTGCTGCCGTTTAAGTTTAAACAAAAGTGAAGTATCATCTGCAAACAACACTATGTCATGGTTATCCTTTATGAGGTAAGGCAAGTCATTAATATAAATAAGAAACAAGAAAGGACCAAGAATCGAGCCCTGCGGGACTCCCATTTTTACTATAGATCCGGGTGATCTTTTTCCATTAACGTCAACAGTCTGAATCCTATTACTCAAGTAAGAAGTAAGAAGATCCAGAGCGCTGTTCCGGATCCCGTAGTGGCGGAGTTTCCTGAAGAACACAATCAAATGCCTTAGACAAATCACAAAAGATTCCCAGGGCATCGCACTTATCTTCCCATGCATTATAAATATGACCTAAAAGCTCAACACCGGCATCAGTAGTTGAACGACCCCTTGTAAAACCGAACTGTTTGCTATGTAATAATTTATGCTTATTAAAAAATCTTTGCAATTGCTCTAAAATTAATTTCTCAAATATCTTACTAAAAGTAGGTAGTACTGAAATAGGTCTATAATTTGTTGGGTCTGATGTACTACCTGATTTAAACAAAGGTATTATTTTACTATTCTTCATTAGGTCAGGAAACTCCCCACAGTCGATACAATTATTAAAGATAATAGCTAAACTAGGTGCGACAACATCAATAATAGACTTAGCAACTTCTACAGAATGACCCCACAGATCTGCAGTCTTTTTAACATTTAAAGTGTGAAAGGTTTTAATTATGTCTCTACAAGTAATATGTTCAAAAAGAAATTCCGTATCGCAGACATTAACATTTTCTTTTAGCAAAGACTCAGCAACAGAAGGTGATGAGTTTAGGGATTTAGTAGCTGAAATGGGAATATCCGAAAAGAAATTTTCAAAGGCCACTGCGACTTGTGAGTCTGATTTTATGATGTTGTCATTAATAGACAGGCTGTAGTCAGTATTTCGGTTACCAGATCTTCCCGTTTCACTATTAATAATATTCCAAGTCGTTTTAATAACATTACTACTGTTTTTAATCTTCGAACTCAAATAATGCGACTTGGCCAAACTACAAACTTTTTTAAATAATTTTGAATAATTTCTAACATATAAATTAAATTCAGCAGTGTTTACATAAGGCCTTTCACTGTACAGCTCATAAAGCCTTGTTCTACTTTTATGAATACCAATGGTCGCCCAATCACCGAATGATGCGTTACTATTAACGGAGATATTCTTGGGAATAAAGGTCGAATTAAATTGTTTGCAGTATATACTAAAAAAATCATCATATAGGTGATTAGGATCAGCATGAATTGACAAAATTGGTAATTTATTAATAAGTTTAGCCTTAAAAGCTGCCAAACGACTTACAGTTTTGGGGTTAACAGTGATATCCTTTTTAGCCACTTTGTTGTTTAGGTTTTGTATAGTAATCCTCTGCCCACAATGATCAGAATCTAGTAAATTTATAATTTCTTTGTGGACAGGTATAACATTAGTATAAATATTATCTAAGCATGTGGCACTAGTAGGGGTTATTCTTGTGGGCTCCAAAAATAGGTTTACAAGATTGTAGGACTGAAACAGACTTATTATTTTACTACAAGAACCTGAGTTTTCTAATAAATTAACATTAAAATCACCACAAGTGATTATGGATTTATTTGAGTTACAAATCTTGTGTAACACTTCATCCATTACCTTTTCAAAGCAGTCATACAATCCTGAAGGGGGTCTGTATACACTTAATACAATAAACTGCTCCAATTCTATACAAGCTATTTCAACTGTCCGCTCAACAGATAGGCTCACAATATCCTTACGGTCCTTAAATTTAAGCTGGTTACCTACTAAAATCAAAGAGCCACCATGTATAGCATTAACTCTGCTAAATGAACTACCAACCTGGTGATTATTAAAATTGAACAAAAACTGGTGGCTTTTAAGCCAATGTTCTGTTATACAAAGAATATCAATGCTATTAAAATTCATAAATAAATCTACTTCTAAATCTTTGTTCAAAAATCCTTGAATATTTTGATGCACCAGGTTAATACTATTTACTGATTTTAAACTTTTATTTGATTCTTTTTTGCAATTTTCGTTATGTACAGTTTTGCAAGAGGTTGTCCCTATTGTCCTAATTTGTAATTTAAATTACTATCAATATCAATTTCTGATACCAAATTATTGGCTGAATTATAAAACACTTCTTGGCATTGCTCAATAGAAGCAAGTTGTTTAGCCAAATTCTTGGCTGTAATAGAAAAATAATATGATAGCGACACAGCTATCTGTCGTTTACAATACTTTGAAAGAAAGTACCTATCCATGAAAAATCTATCTCTTGTTAAATAAAAGTTATTACCAACATAATTGTTAGTGTCAATTAAATGGAATAAATTACTACTATATGTTAAATTATGTAATGTCCTATTCAATTCAAATCTAAGATTGTTTTCTTCCTGTGGCAAACTTTGGCTGTATGGGAAAGTGAACATCACAATTTGTTTTAAACTAAGGTCGCACAAAGATCTATAATGTTGGAGTAATTCTCCTTTGTTCACATTACCCCTATTACCAATAAATATTAATAATGTAGTATCCTGGTTAAAATTACATTTAATAACTTTTTTCATTATGTCAAATAAAGAACAACCAGGCATACAGTAGTTCATAATTGAGTGTCCTGGATATTTATTTGTCAACAAATGGCCTAGATCCTTTCCAATTTCATCACAAAATAATACTATTTCTGTATTTACATTAGTTTTAGGCAAACAGTTAGTAATTTCTAATGGCAAACTGGCACTAGACTGCGGTATGGTGGCATCACAATATTGTCAACGAATGGTCTGGCGTGGGTTCAACAGATGGTGGTTGACACTGATCACATTTGTTGGATTGTGAGCTCACCAGCTCATTCATTGCCAATACATATTCCCTCATTTGGTTTTCAGAGTAGTTTTCAGTTTGTGGACTCAGAGTATCCCCCCTTGTGTCTCAGACAAAGTAGAACGCAGTTATGATCTGTTATAGACGAATTGAGAACTAGGGTTAGTTCATCATAGCCAGTTTTAAGTATCACATGGTCCAAGCAATTTGGCCCACGTGTTGGAAGCATATGCGCAGGCAATAAACCATGACAGGCTGATAGGTTGAGATATTCTGAGGCGTGGGAATCACATGGAGTATGACCAATATCAATATTGATATCACCAATTATAGCAATGTTTTTGAAAGAAGATAACGAATTTAGGACATTATCCAGGGAAATCAAGAAATTTGACGTGTTGGCAAAAGAGGGTGAACGGTAAATGCAGATGATCGCTATATCGGTACCTATTTTTAGTATCATACATGTACCATCCATGAAATCGATTTCTGAGATAGTGTGTTCAAGATAGTCTTTGACGTAAACCACCACACCATCGTTTTGGTTGATATGTTTAGTTGTATGGTACATTAGGTAGGTATCAATGTTAGGGACATTAAAGTTATTTTTAAGCCAGCATTCCGTCAGAATCATCACTTCGCAGTCAATTTCTATTCTATGCAAAAGTGTAATAAAACTATCAATGTTGCAATTAATGGATCTTACATTTTGCGAAAGAATTTTAAATTGCTCATTGGGCTTTTTTATGTATGTTTTACAATCTTCCGGGCTGCAATTTTGATTTAAAGATACAGAAAACTGATCAAGGTGTTGATTAATATCAAAGAAACTATTGAATTTTATGCACGGTTTTTAAAGGTCGCATTACTTAACTCATTTTGTTTGGTGAAAAGAGATACAGTTGTCGGTAAGTTAACGAGGTCAGAACGTGGGGTTGGAAATGTGGGGTTAATGGTCCAATTTTTTGTAGAAAGGTTGTTGTGCGTAGTGTGTGTGGGTGTTTGCGCAAAAGATTTTTTTCTAATCATTATAGAGTAGTGGTTCATGACTAATATTACTGCAAAAGACATACAATTAAAACAAAATAAAGAATTTTGAACATGCAAATAACAGAGCTTACAACCAGACAATAATGGTGAGGTAATTGCCGAGTGTAGTCATTCGGTAGACTTTAACTTCTCAATATCCGACTCCGAAGTTACTCGAATTTGAGGCTCATTGACCTTTTTCCGAAGGTACACAATTCCATTAGATGTCCAGCAGAATTGGTAATCATGGCTCCGCTGGAACGCTCTTGCCAGGAAGTAGAGGCTTTGACCTCTACGAGTAAGACATTCGGAGACATACACAGGTTTTAATGAAGACTGTATTTTAAAGTGCGAGGTATTGAGTTTGTCCCCTTCCGACTTGGTTTTGTTGAAGCTTTTAACTCCACCGATGACTTTATCCTTCATGATAACTGTGTTAAAATCTACGACGATGGGATTAGAATTGTCCTTCGATTTCAATCGATATACGTCTTTTATCATGGTGCTGTCCATTTTGACATTCAATGACGTACCCATATTAAGCACCAAGCTACGGAGTCCTTCCTTTGTCTCGTTATTCGTTTTAGGGATATTTCGAATTTCTATGCCGGTCGAACGGGATTTACGTTCCATAAGCTCTAACTTTTCTTCCAGCTGATGTATAGTCTTCTTATCCTCCTTCCTCTCCAACTCCAAGGCGGCAATACGACCCAGGAACTCGTCGTACTTCGTCGACATGACCTCAACACCATGCATTAGATCCATGTTTTGTTGAATTATGCTACTGATCTTTCCCATTAGGTCTTCAAATCGTCTTTCCTGCTTGTCTGAGAAACTGGAGAAAGTAGTCAAACTTACAGGCGTGTCTAATTCTGCGCCCTTATATTTCCTTTTCTTATTAGTTTTACGATCAGTGACGTCTTTTGCTAATTGAGATCCATCAGGCGTTTCGGCGCATGAAGGTAGTGGTGAGTCAAGGGGTGTTTCTGGGGCTGAGTTATCTTCTGACGTTAGAATAGTCGTCATAGACAGCGATGAAGGCGCGGCAGGTGTGCGTTTGATAGGCATATTTCTTATTTGAGATTTCACCCAAGTATCACTCGAATAAAAAGAGGATATCACAGATTTTATTAGAAAGCTAATATATCTCTTTTTTTGAACAGTTCAAAGCCGTAAAAGTTCTTGTTTAATTCAAAGTAGTAATAAAAACAAATAAAAAATAAACAAAAAGAGTTTTCGATCGTGGCCAGGTTCGAACTCGAGACACTTCGTTCGACAGTCCTCTGTGATCAGAAGTAGGCTAACTTGACAATCATATGATATATGTCAAATTTTGTTTTATGTATATGGTGTGACTTGAAGAGTTCAAAAGGTGAGGTGATCTTTCGTCACTGAGAGTCACGGTAGCAGAAGACAACAATCACTTTCACCCACACTTTAAAAATGTTAATTTTTGTTTTTCGTTTTGGTTAATTTAGAGGTAATTGTCCGTATAATTTTAATTGTTTCCTTTCACAGATTCAAGCACTATTCATTGTCCACATTATAGTATATGTTTCACGGTAGTAGACGCAGATTTTACACCACTTTTTGATTTTAAAACTTGGAGACGGCGAAAACACGTCTGACTTGCACGGGCGCTCGGCGGGGGGAATGAAATGTCTACAGTTTGTAAGTTAGACACGTGAAATTTTATATTTACGCTGTTTGATGATAAAAAGAATTTATATTTTTAATGGTTTTTGGAAATTCTACCACTAAGGAGGTCAGAAGGTGGAAATTTGAAACTTGGCATAAATACTAACCTAAGCAAATAGTAAAGATTTGCATTATTAGTTTTTCAAAACTACACTAAAAGACGATTTAGGAAGTATGCAAGATTTTAGCAGAATTTCACTGTACAGGACTTATTTTAATGATGTAGGACAGCACTAAGAAGGGATTTTTGTCAATTCAACCTTTAAGGTGTTGAAACTAAAAAGTCATCAGTAGGATAAAATACGAATCACGCCAACGAAGTCGCGGCCCGGGCGAACGAATAGTTAGGTATATATATATATATTATGTTGGTTCAACTTCCATAGATAAACTTTATATTCCATTCTACAACATAATCTGTCAATAATGTTCACACTGCAGGAACACAGAATAGAATAGAATAATTCTTTATTTGCACAGAAAGTAGGTACAAGTTACAGATGTTAAGTTTTAATGTAATGATCCTTATACTAACTACCTTAACAAAGGCATGCAAACAGTTTTAACTATGATAATAAAACCACATTTAATATATATTATTAAAACATTCAATTAAATCAGTACAAGTTTACCATGTCAAGATGAAATTCAGTAAATAATTTGAAATAGGCAATATAATACACAATGTCAATTTTAATAAAAGGGGATTACAAATTCGTCAAGTTCCAGGTCAGTACAGTTAAACAAAAAAATAATAATTAAAAAATGATTAAATATAAGTCACAAAAACAGAGATGTCATTTTAAATTCTGATCGGTCAGAAATTCGCTAATTGAGTAATAACATTTACTAATTAATAGATCTGTCAATTTCTTTTTGAAAAGTAGAAATGTCTCATTTTTTATTACATCGGGTATTTTATTAAAAATTATCGGACCCATACATATAATACTTTTCTTTAATAGGGCGGTATTGGAACCGCTAACAATTAGCAAATTTTTATACCGTCTCCTGATTGGCCGGTTTCTATTTTCGGACACCTTATTAAATAGATGCATATTTGATTTGACAAAAACAGCCACCTCTAAAATATAAAGTGATGGGCATGTTAGTAATTTTAGGGACTTAAATACAGGTACAAAGGAAAAAAGAGGAAAGCAGGTAGAAAGAGTGGGCTGTAGTGCACCAGTGCGGATTTGCGGATGTCACATTGTTTAAATTTATCTGTTCTAGAACGTTTTTTTACGATTGCTGGTTTCGTTCCCGTTTTGTGAGCAATGGTGATGAAATACATACATGAGGAGCTCGTGGCTAAATAATAACAGCCGCACTGGTCGATCATCAAGGTTAAGCAACGCTTGACGAGGTCAGTCCGTGGATAGGTGACCATTTCAACATACCGGGTTTCCTCCGTGCCTCGGCAAGCACGTTAAGCCGTTGGTCCTGGCTGTCATATAAAGATCTTTGACAGTCGTTACGGGTAGTCAGAAGCCTGAGATCTGACACCAGTATTGCCAAGGGGTACCGTTTTACCCAGTTACTGGTACTCAGCTGAATCCGGTAAGAATGGAAGCCGACCCCAATGTAGTTGGGAAAAGGCTAGGCAGATTGATTAGTGTTGAAATAAATAATGTGCCTGTGTTTGAACCTATATAATGACCTAGAACTACAACGGCCGCTGCCACTGGCCCACCACTGCACCTGCACTGCACCACCCTACATAATCATCATCATCAGCCTTGTAATGTTCCCACTGCCAGCACACAGGCCTCCTCTCTGTAGAGGAAATGGGTCGTAATCCACCACATCCGAGATTAGACCTGTCGTACCATATGGATCAGAATGTTGGGCTGTGAAAACGATGGATGAAAATAAATTGCATGTAGCGGAGGTAAGAATGTTGAGATGAATGTGAGGCAGTGACGAGAATGGATAAAGTGAGAAATTAGTATATTAGAGGAAGTTTGAAAGTGGCGTCAATGACAGAAAAGTTGAAAGGAGACCGTTTGTCCTGGTATGGTAATGTGATGGGGTTCCCTTTATCTGGCAGAATCTTGATACTCCGAAATTTATTTGGCATAATCTTCTTTAAACGAATATTCTTAAGGCATAATTTTTTTTTTATAATTTTTGTTTGGCCGAATGTTTCCATGTCCGAATTTACAATGGCTTACTTTTAAGATGGCAGAATTTTATTTGACATAATTTCACTTGGCATATTATGAAGATGGCAGAAATTCATTTGGAATAATTTTATTATGCATTTCTATAAAATAGCATCTTTAACCTTAAATTAAAATTGAAATATTGTCTTAAAAAGGCAATATGTTGTGTTAGTGACAGAAACGAATCGCTGCAAAACCGACTCCACGTAGTCTTGTCTGCCCTACCCCTAGAGTGTAATTTAAGTCCGCGTAGGCGCGTAGGGGCGAGGCGGCCAGCGAGCTGAGGAGCAGGTGGTTTAATAACGGTCGCCGCCGCGGCTGAGGCTGGCCGGTGAAGCCGGCCAGTAAGCCGAAGCTGCGGTGGTGAGCGTTAAAACCATCTGCGACGATAAGCTCGCGTGGGACCACCGGAGACCCGTAGCGCCGGAGCCGTGACAGAAACCATGCCTGCTACATGCTGCATGCTGACTTGCATTATTGCTTGGATGTTGCATGCTTGCTGCATGCTCACTCGGATGCTTGCTTGTTGCATGCCCACTTGCATGATTGCTTGGATGTTGCATGCTTGCTGCATGCATGGTGTATGCTTGTTTGAATGCTGCATGCTTGCTGCTTGCATGGAGTATGCTTGTTTGCATGCTGCATACTTGCTGCATGCATGGTGTATGCTTGTTTGCATGCTGCATGCTTGCTGCATGCGTGGTGTATGCTTGTTTGAATACTGCATGCTTGCTGCATGCATGGTGTATGCTTGTTTTCAGGTTTGCATGCTTCATACAGCGAATTAAAACACAAAAAAAAATGTGGTCGATCAATCTTTTATTGTGATAAAAATACAAAATTACTCTAACTATGCATTATCTGTAATGTGAATGATGAGTATTTCAATTAATATAGATATGAAATATATACCAAAAGAAGATTCTGACTTTGAACTTTCTGCGATATGATGGTTCTGCCTTTTAATGACTATCGATATGAAATTTATGCCTAAAGATGATTCTGACTTACAAAATTATGAGTTTGAATGTATGCTAAATGAGTGTATGCCAAACGATTTTCTGCGAAATGATGTTTATGCTATCCGTTGTTATGCATTATAATATTATGACATAAAAAGTTCTGCTATAAAAGGTAGACCCAATGTGATGAGGACGGATGAAACGCATGTTACTAAAAGAGTGGTGAGAGGGAGCGGACAGCCAAAGAAAATATGAATGGACTGTGTGAGGAGTGAAATGAAAGAAAAGGGAGTCAATGATGGCGTGACGGTGGACAGGACGGTATGGCAGAAGAAAACATGTAGCGCTGACCCCAAGTAACATGGGCCAAGGGTAAGAAGATAATGATGGTTCTAGAACATGCCGGTTTCCTCACGATGTTTTCTCTACAAAATACCGATAAGTAATTATGTTAAACTAAATACAGTGCAAGAAATTGCCAAGTCTCCTTTTTCATTTTGCAAATATACGTAGATTTAACCCAAATAACCTGAGTTTACGCTCGTTACATTTTAGGTACTAAAATTATTCACGTTTGTTACCCCTAATGAAAGTTCGCTTGTATTTGCATAGTAAACTAGAGCAAATACTAATTATCACGCTAAGCGATTCAATGCATAAATTACAAAAACGGTTAATTACTTTTGTAGTTACGTTATTTATCGATACTGCGATATTTTGAACTAGCATTTGTTGAAATACAGCCAGTCATAGTTTTGATTACATTTTGACATTCAGCTTAGAACATCTACCCAAAGATTAGCACGCATTGCGGTTTTTAGCCGCGCGGATTTTAATAGCGCGAATTTTTTGCCGCGTACTTAATCATAACTAAAACGAACTGCGTATAAAATACCGCATGTTTTTTGTCAGTTTCTGCCTATTCATAGAGCTCAAAATATTCGCGCGAATATATGCCCCGGTGCGGTGGTTTCTGTTTCAAAAAACAGATTTGTTGCGGCTTTTTTACCGCAAGTGCGTGCAGCTTCATCCAATTTCATATTGCGCACCGCACATAACTGAAAACGTGGTGGCACATGGAGCACCCAACGGGCAGCATGAACACTTGCCGTATGTTTACAACAGATAAAAAAATGCAACAGATAAAAATAAATAATTTATTAACTTTGTGTTGCCATAAACATACATTACCAGCTATAACTGTCAATTTGATGACTCGAGTTGGAGGACATGACGTGGAATATAGGGATGAATCTCGATATGCCAAATAAACGTCCAACATTTCTCGAGGGCGATGTCAAAAGTGACTGAAGGGATTAGACATAATTCGGTGACTGAAGAGTGTCGGCGTCGCGATAACGTCGTGGGTAAAAAGGATTCCAGATTTCGTAATTAAAAAGTCAGATGCAAAGACTGATAAACCGAAGGAGATGCTTATTTTCTGAAATCAAATTGCCTGTTTGTTTGTAAGTAGAAGGTAAACTCTGGAAGTATTAATCCAATTTTGATACACTGATAGAAAACTACAATCGCTGAGTACGATGTGAGGTTCCTGTAGAATAAGCAGCGTAAGTTAAGTCACGGGAAAAGCTATTTAATAATAAAGGTAGTTAGGGTACACTTTGGAAGTCAGGGCCGCCACTAGCTCACTAATTGGCTTTTACAAGTATATTTTCAACTAGATGAGCTTTTATTATGTATATAGTTCTATCATGAAACTAAAAGATTGGTTTCCTGTGACACAAACCTTTCATCCGTTTTGTAAACCCACTACGCTACTTACCTGAGTGGCGAGCCTATTGCGCCAACAGTTTACAAAATCTCGAATGTTTTTTCAAGACTTAAGCCATTTTCAATCAGAAGTTAGTTTATTTGAAAGAAAATTTGTGATATATTGCCAAACATAATTCATTAAAAAAACCTTCACGTAATGGACATCCAACAAACCCTGACTTGTAATCTTCTATCGGCTAGCTGACTAAGTAATATTTTTGGCCCGCCATTTTCTTATAATATTTTCGTAATACAAAAACCGGCCAAGTGCGAGTAGGACTCGCGCACGAAGTGTTCCCTACCATTTTCGCACAAAACGGCAAATAAATCACGTTTGTTGTATGGGAGCCCCACTTATATATTTACTTAATTCTGTTTTTAGTATTTGTTGTTACCACAGTGTCTCAAGACAAAAGTCTATGACCAGTGTGTGTTGCCAGTGATGATATATGGCTCTGAGACGTAGTCGCTTACAATGGGCCTCATCAGAAAGCTTACAGTCACTCAAAGAGCTATGGAGAGGGCTATGCTCAGCGTTTCCTTGCGTGATCGAATCAGAAATGTAGAGATCCGTAAGAGAACCAAGGTTACCGACATAGCCCGAAGAATTGCCAAACTTAAGTGGCAGTGGGCAGGGCACATTGCTCGCAGAACGGATGGCCGATGGGGCAGAAAGGTTCTGGAGTGGCGACCGCGAACCGGAAGACGTTGCGTTGGAAGGCCTCCCACCAGGTGGTCCACCTGGTGGGAGGCCTGGTGAAGGCTGCGGGGATCCGCTTGTTGCGAGACGCACGGGACCGGTCAATGTGGCGACGCTTGGGGGAGGCCTATGTCCAGCAGTAGACGTCTTTTGGCTGATATGATGATTTGTTGTTATAGCGGCAACAGAAATACATCATTTGTGAAAATTTCAACTGTCTATCTATCACGGTTCATGAGATACAGCCTGGTGACAGACAGACAGACAGACGGACCGCGGAGTCTTAGTAATAGAGTCCCGTTTTAACCTTTGGATACGGAACCCTAAAAACTTAATAACACTTTTGACATATCATGGGATTTACCGCTATTAATGAGGCGACGCAATTTGCGTGTTACCATAAAAAAAATAAGTACTGCGTGATTTTCTTTCTTTTCTTTCCTACATTAAAATAACATGCAAATGAATCAGGTTTCTGTAACGAACTTACAATTAACTCTAAGTACAGTTATTTAACATGGCAAAAAGTCCTAAGTTCATTAAAGTTTTCTTTAAAAGTTAGAAGTTAAAAGTTAGTTTGTTGAAGCTAGTAAATTAATTGGACTTGTTTATTCTTTGATTCACTAATTAACGAATGAATAAGACTGAAGGTTTTGCTATCTATTTCCACTCGGTGTACAGTGGGACGCGGCCGACGTTAGACCCGGCCGCGGCGGAGCGCGCGGGCTGTGGAGCGGGCTCGGCGCGCGTGCATGTGGACCGCGTGAGTCAGGGGGAGTTGTGCGCGGCACTCCAGCGGCTCAAGCCAAAACAGTCAGTGGGGCCAGATGGAATACCACGATTTATTGTCAGGGACTGTAGCTCAGTATTTTGGAAACCACTGCTACACATTTTCAATCTGTGCTTACAAGAAGGACACTATCCAGATCAATGGAAAATGACGCGAGTTATCCCGGTACTAAAGGGAGGTGCAGGGTCGGACGTCGGTGGTTATCGACCTGTGGCCGTACTGTCAGCGTTCGCTAAGGTTTTTGAATCAGTGTTACACAAATCCATTTACACGCAAGTGTCAACCCTCTACTGCATGATGCTCAACATGGATTTCGTGGTGGTCGGGGTACGGGCAGTAACCTGCTGTCGTTTGTGTCGTATCTGGCGCCAGTAGTGGACGCTGGAGGGCAGGTGGACGTCGCGTACTTCGACTTTCGGAAGGCTTTTGATATAGTGGATAATGACATTAAATTGGCTAAATTTGCTGCGTTAGGTTTCACACCTCATTTGCTAAAGTTTTTTGCGAGTTATCTTAGTGAGCGCCGGCAGTACGTGGAGTACGCCGGGCACAAATCTAAACCATTTTATACATTTTCGGGGGTAAGCCAGGGCTGTAATTTGGGTCCACTGGAATTCATTATTATGGTTAATGATCTCCCGGAGGTCGTGAGCAGTGCAAGGTGTTTGCTATTTGCAGATGATTTTAAAGTGTTTATCTCGGTAGCGAGCGCCTCGGATGGTGAGCGGCTACAGCGAGATCTCGATAAGGTGGTGCAGTGGAGCCAGGAAAACAAACTGGTCTTCAATGTGACCAAATGGTGTGTAATGACGTACAGTCGCGCGCGTGTCCCGCTACAAAATCACTATGAGATGGACGGCATAGTGATGCCGCGTGTCACGCAAATGCGGGATCTTGGGGTTCATATGGTGGCAGAGTTGATGTTTCGCAACCACATTATAGATTTGTTTAGCAAATTTTTTAGAAATTTAGGTTTTATATTACGACAATGTACGGATTTTAAAAGTGTAGCAGTGGTAAAAATACTTTATAATGCTTTGGTTCGTAGTCATCTCGAGACAAGTGCCATTATATCCATATAATGGCACTTGTCTCTATGAACCACCCGCATGAGGACAATATAGTATTTATATTTGAAGCAATAAGGGGTTTACCCATTCTACCCGTTGATGTATCCGAGTCTATTTGTGTTGGGCATGGTCGGGTACGCTAGGCTGGCGGTTAGGAGGGACAACGCTTTAGTAAAATACGTGGCCAGAGTGCTGCGCGGGCTGGTGCATCACCCAGATGTACTGGAGGCGCTGCGGCTGCATGTCCCAGACGGGTATGTGGGTGCGCGCCGCCGCCCCTCTTTGTTAGATGTGCCATGGGCTAGGACAAATTTATTAAAGTTTGCCCTTTGTCAAGTTCCGATCGCGTATTATAAATAATATGCCATCGGAAGATGTGTTCCATAGCCTGCCGAAATTTGTGTCAGGAGCACAAAGGTGCATTGAAGGTTGTAGCGTTACGTTTAGCTCCGGAGAGCTATACGTAAGCCACGTTATTAAAATTAAGATTAAATAAAATAAAATGAATAAAAAGGATATAGAAGTATAAAAATAGGCCGGCTTCGTACGACGTGGGCAGCTTAACAGGCAGTAGGTCGGGCAGGAAGACGTGGCACGGTGTGATGGGACGGCTGGTGGGATGCCGTGGCGCGCTTGTATTCAGAGCGCACCAGGGCGTGTTGCGAGCGCACCAGCGCATGCTGCGAGCGCACCAGCGCATGCTGTGAGCGCACCAGCGCAATCTGCGAGCGCACCATCACGTGCTGCAAGCGCACCAACGCCGCGCCGCGCCGCTGAGGTCCTGTCAGCCGCAGTACATCAGAGGTCCTGTCTGCCGCAGAACGTACGTGCACCTCGTGCCAGAGTGGCACATCTTGATATATATACGTATAGCAGTAAAAGAATACTTAGTCCAGAAGTTATTTATTGATTTTAACCACATTCACAAACTGAACACATTGAGGTAATAATATAAAGACTGATTATTAGAGATTTTAGATAATTTGCCGATTAGAAAATACACTTAGTAATCCTCAGTAGGAAAACAGTATTTCGGCGTTCAGACCAGACCTGAGACTGAAAAGAACTGAAGCCCGTTTTTCATTCGATCTCCATTTCTTCTAAATTTCAAATTCAAATCGCCAAAAAGACCAGAGAAATAAAAACGGCTTTACAAAGGCGGGTCAGTCTGCTCTGACCTTACAATAATGTACAACTAGCTTAAGGAAAGGTCTAGGTATTATAGTCCATGGTACCTATGGTATGTCTATGGCTTTAAGAAAATAAAATAGACAGACATATCATGTCAGATGAAAATGTCAGAGTATAAAAAATTCCATAATTTTGCAAATAAGCAATACAAATTAAGTTAAAGAAATAAAGAAACAATCAGAAATAACTAAAAATATGCTTTACAGGTAATAATACAAAGAATATATATAAAAATGAGTTACACAAATTGATGCGATATCAAAAGATGTGAAGATGGATTGTGGAGTGTTATGAAACGTAAGTAGATCTTGAATAAATACCACATTTCCCCGATGACCCCAGAAAAATTTTCAACTAGAAGAAAATTTTGAGGTTTAAATATAATCCTTGCTCTATCACACAACATCTTTCATACATTCGTCAAACACTCTCATTCAATCACACGTTAGGGGATATAGTTCACATTCAATGACGTATACTCCACAAGGAAATATTTATTAAGATATAACGAAGGCTTATTTATTTTTAATAGGTGTCGTAACCCGCACCTGTTTGAAAACCCTTTAAGAAACTATTTAATTAAACAAGAGGAACTCAAAGAGGAGGAGGACTCAAGTCTATAAGAGGAGGAGGACTCAATTCTATAAGAGGAGGAGGACTCAAGTCTATAAGAGGAGGAGGACTCAAGTCTATAAGAGGAGGAGGACTCAAGTCTATAAGAGGAGGAGGACTCAAGTCTATAAGAGGAGGAGGACTCAAGTCTATAAGAGGGAACTCTTAAGTCTATAAGAGGGAACTAGGTTGAGAGGGAACTAGGTTGAGAGGGAACTAGGTTGAGAGGGAACTAGGTTTGAGAGGGAACTAGGTTTGAGAGGGAACTAGGTTGAGAGGGAACTAGGTTTGAGAGGGAACTAGGTTTGAGAGGGAACTAGGTTGAGAGGGAACTAGGTTTGAGAGGGAAGTATACAAGAGGGAAGGATACAAGAGGGAAAAAAATATATTAAAGAAGACTCCACGCATTTGGCTTATTTTTAAAGAGTTACGGGACCGCTCTTTGCATATAAGGCTTTCCGAGTTATGCAAACCGCTCTAAAATAACACCTCATTCTTTAAGAATAAGATTCAAGGGAATTAAGAGGTTTTAAGAAGACTCCACGCATTTGGCTTATTTTTAAAGAGTTACGGGACCGCTCTTTGCACATAAGGCTTTCTGAGTTGTGCAGACCGCTCTAGAGGAATACCGCTCTAAAAATAAAACAAAGAGAAAACATAAGGAGGGAAAAAGAAGTTGCCTAATAGGTTTAAGTTCTATCAAAAGTGTAAAGAGAGAAAATGATGATGAAATGGGGCCTGTAAGAGAAACCAAAAGTTAGCCTTTGTATATACTTGTGTAAGTATGTTTTTTAGAATTTAGAGAAGATATGAAAAATCGAGCCCACGTTAAAGAAAAGTGTAGTAAGAAAGTAGGTAAAGTGTGGGTGATGGGGTGGATTCAGATAATTGGGCGCACAAACAACGTTGCGCCCAATTATTTAAAAGTTGGGCGCCAAACTGTAGCGTTACGTATAGCTCAGTGGAGCTATACGTAAGCCACGTTATTAAAATTAAGATAAAAGGTTAAAATTAAATTAAATTATGAAAATAAAAGGATATAGAGAGCAGAACTATGGTCAGCTTCGCACGACGTGGGCAGCTATCCAGGCAGCAGCTCGGGCAAGAAGTCGTGGAATGCCCGAGGTAGGTAGGTGATCAGGCAGCTACGACGGACATGCAGGCAATCGGGCAGGTAGGCAGGTCAGCATACACCAAGGGTAGGTGGTCCAGGCAGGCAATCAGGCAGGTAGGCAGTAGAATAACAGCAGAATGGATAGCAGGATGGATAAACAGGCAAACGGGTAAGTACGTAGGCTCCGAGGGGTGTGGAGGCCGGCTATGGCTCAATACGCCAAACAGCGAGCCCTTTGATACGTCGTGACGACTGAGGAGGATTATGTACCAGTAAAGATGCACACATTTATAAGTATCACACTCAATTATTATTATTTATTGCACTTCAAAGGTTTGATACAAACACAACTCACAGGCCGCTTATATAGAATAAAGAGTTTGCTGATACAATCGTAAAATTGGTAATCTTAAATATTCCACCGACTTTCAGCGTTCAGACCAGTTCCAAGACTGAAAAAAGCTGAAGCCCGTTTTTATTCGGTCTGTTCTGATTGAGATTTGAATTTGAAATTGAGAAGAGATGGCAGATCGAATGAAAAACGGGCTTCAGCTTTTTTCAGTCTTGGAACTGGTCTGAACGCTGAAAGTCGGTGGAATATTTAAGATTACCAATTTTACGATTGTATCAGCAAACTCTTTATTCTATATAAGCGGCCTGTGAGTTGTGTTTGTATCAAACCTTTGAAGTGCAATAAATAATAATAATTGAGTGTGATACTTATAAATGTGTGCATCTTTACTGGTACATAATCCTCCTCAGTCGTCACGACGTATCAAAGGGCTCGCTGTTTGGCGTATTGAGCCATAGCCGGCCTCCACACCCCTCGGAGCCTACGTACTTACCCGTTTGCCTGTTTATCCATCCTGCTATCCATTCTGCTGTTATTCTACTGCCTACCTGCCTGATTGCCTGCCTGGACCACCTACCCTTGGTGTATGCTGACCTGCCTACCTGCCCGATTGCCTGCATGTCCGTCGTAGCTGCCTGATCACCTACCTACCTCGGGCATTCCACGACTTCTTGCCCGAGCTGCTGCCTGGATAGCTGCCCACGTCGTGCGAAGCTGACCATAGTTCTGCTCTCTATATCCTTTTATTTTCATAATTTAATTTAATTTTAACCTTTTATCTTAATTTTAATAACGTGGCTTACGTATAGCTCCACTGAGCTATACGTAACGCTACAAGGTGGCATACAAATTTGAAATGTTTCTTTTCTATTTTAATTTTTGGTTGTTAAATTTATATGATATATGACTTAGTGTATATAACATTATTTATTCGGTATAACATCGTCTTGGAATATTGTAAGATGTTGTACTTATGTATGTAAATAAATAAATACATGTCGTGGTGGCCTACTGGCTAAAACCTCACCTCTAGTGCTCGAATTCAAATCTGGGCAAGTCCAATGAGACTTAAATAATTCATAAGTTTATCACAGAAATTACTAGCAATGGTGAAGTAAAATATCGTAAGGAAACCTGCAGCCTTATTGCGTAATGAATTCGAAAAGAGCAAAGGGCAAAGTGTAGGAGAAATCGACCAATCACATGCGAGATGAATGACGCGATGTGGCTTTCCGTCTATGTAATTGGTAGATTTTTTACTTTTTGCCCTTTGCTCTTGCCGAATTCATTACGCAATAAGGATGCTGGACTTATAGGTAATATAAGTCGGGAATCGCCAAACTTAATGCTCGTATGAGAAGCCTTCTCTGTATGAGATAAAAAAAATACAAACCAAATATATATACCCCAGCCAAATTTGTAACCTGAAAAAGATAGTATGACTGTATTGGTTGCAATGAAGATGCAGGGGATGCCCTTGGCGTCGGGAGTCGTAAGCCAATTCCCGGCCACCGTGGTAGCGGGCTTGCAGACGGCGAATAATGGGTAGCTCGCCGTCCGATAAGGACCAGGCCCAAGTCGCGTAGTGTTCCACGCGCGCTTCAAAGAGATGCCAGCAAAAGCTGAAGCCTGTCTGGGTAGCGGATAAATTTGAAAGAGAATTACCGCGGCCCTGGCACAGAAAGGAACACGGGTTAGTCAGTAAAAGTCTGACACGCCTTCCCGCTTCACCCAGAGCGGGAAAAGTCTTTGGATGATTTCACATTACAAAAAAAGGACTGTATTAGTTGGTTAGGCCTTATATGTAAGGCTAGGTTTGAAGTTAAAACCGAATAGATAAAAACAGATAGTATAATTTCTAAGCTTGGCCTTTGTTTTTTGAATTCTTATTCGAAATCCGAAGTGAAGAAGACTATTCGCCAACAAATAGATTCAGTAGTTAAGCAAACATCACCTATCAAGTTTTTATTCCCGGGTATAAATTTACCAAAGAATGTGGTGTAAGTATGTAATTAGTTCGGAATCTAATCGAAGTAATCAATTCCCCTCGATTTAGAATACCGACCATTCTAATATTTTATTTAAAAGAAAGAATGAAAAATATTTATTTGTGACCCGCACAGGAGACACGAGAATTATGCATAAAAATTAACAATACTAAAAAATTTAAACCCCGTGCGAGACCAAAAAGTCTGATATTCTGATAGGACCCACTGTTGATGCCACGGACACACTTACGGAAACGGGAAATACTTGAATAATATTCCCATATTAAAGCATTTGCTTTTACTTTTTAGAAGTTTTCCAGCAGACCTGGAGTTTAAATTTTGGAAGTGTGCCCAGTGCCTTGCGATAAGCTTCGCTGGCTACTGCTGGAAATGTGCAGCTGGAACTGCAAAAATGGTCGACTACAAACCCCTTCAGGGAATAAAGTGTGATCCCATATTCTGGCAGTAAAGTAAGAAGTTATGCTAATGTCATCTGTGGTGTGGTACCCAGAAAAACAATAGTTAATCTAGAAATTTGGGTCGTAAAAGGCGAAACACAATTTTGAACAAAAAACAATGATCTTGTGCAGTCAGCAAAAGTACTTTACTTTTCGTATCATCTAAGATTATATATTGACGTAGTACATAATTATTAGATAAATAGATTACTTTGTATAGCTTAAGAGTATTTGAATTTTCAAATCTATTACAAAAATTGTACGTCATATTTTTTTAGTCAATCTATATTATGGCACTGCTATATAGGCATCTTCCGCCTTCAATAATTACTTAGTTATAAAAATTCATCAGTGTTAATTGGCTTGTTTTTTGTTGATCGTACTCCATACGTAGGATAGTTTTACGCGCCCTGTTTTTGATATGTTGGAGATATATAAGGATGATGTATGTAACACACACTATTACACACACTTAGAATATTCCGACCCTTTTAAAATCAACGTTGTCGACTTATGCCCTTTGAAAGTACCTACAACATGTCTCAAGGGACTACCAAGTGCCCTCGTTCCGACCTAACATGAAGAAGTTTTTAATAAAAAGGCACAAACTCTCAACGGAGTTTAACTTTTATTCTAGGTACAAGGATTTTACTAAAACCCTCAGAAGAAAAACGTTGAAATTTCAATTTTCTTTCTAAAAATAACTCCGTAGATTTTTTGCTAGGATTCTTGATGAATACTTTTTCATAAATATTTTATTGAGAAACCATTTTTTTTTTGCCCGCGTACTTTCGTTATTTATGAAACAGAACCGACTTCTCCATAAAATACTTTTCTTTTGGAAAAGGGGATTTGTTTATCTGTAGGTACGATATCTTCAAATATCGCAACTTATTAAAATCAGCCGATACATTATTCAGGTAGGTAAAGTCGTCACAATCTAAGAAGTCCGTTGACGTTTCTCATTTTACTTTAAGAACGAGTATCATTCGCAAGCATCAAGTTTAATTATTATTAAGTATTTTTATTATAGCTGTCAAAACGGGCCTTTTGTTTTTTGACAACTTTAGTTACGATGATATATAAACTGGTAGTTAGGTACATGTAACATATATATCTGAATCTAAACTGGTAGTTAGATAGATATAATTAAAATCTATAAATCTAGATACGTAAAAGGTTATTTATCTCAATTATTAATACATTACTAACCTTAAATTCCTTGGGTCCAATAATGATAAGTTCTATATTTGCACAAAAACACAACACACTTTGATAGTTTACTAAAACACACGCACACTTATTTATAAAAAAGTCGACACTGCTTAGCACATTCTATATTCAAATTTAAAGAATGAATTCTAGAATAAAGAATCTCGATATCATAGATAAATAAGACCCGGCGTTTCTTTATTTGCTTTTTTTTCTATTGTGTCTGCTAATTAGCAATCAAGCGAATAAACACTATTTTATTTTATTTGTACGGTATGAGAAAAATATAAAATTATGAAATTACCCACTGTATGTGTGATTAACAACATTACTGTGAGAGTTGTTAGGGTTACCACCTGACAATTAAGCTGCTAAATTAAGGTATATCATTTTCGTAAAGCGTCATTATTTTTCTTCCTTGATGATCAAAGATCCGACAAGGCGCCGGTGTTTTTTAATATTTTTCTTAATTATTGATAGGCTTGCGCTTGACCACTATCTCACCTGATGGTAAGTGATGATGTGGTCGACAATGAAGCACGCTTGTCTAGAAGTAACCTATTCACTCTTGACTTAAAGATGCCCAGGTTGTAGCTATCAGGAAATACAGACTCGAGCAGGGAATACCACTCCATAACTGTACGCACAATGAAAGTATTCGCAAAACGCTTTGTACGTATGGGTGGGATGTCCACCATGTACCGATGGCGCATTGCCGTACGTCTTGTTGTCCAATGATGGTATGGGCTAGGTGGAAACAAATTGTGCAGTCCAATCGCATACTCCCCAAAATGTAATCGATAAAAAATCGATAGGCTGGCATCTTGGTATCGATATTCAAGGTTCTGGAGCTTTGAGTCGACCAGTGCATCGTTGCCGGTAAGCCTCATGGCCCGTTTGTCAATCGACTCAAGTGCATCAAGTTTGTAAAAACTTTCTGGATTCTGAGTACTCCTATAATAATAATTCTTGTCTAGATAATGGCGAATACTTACACAGGCATAACCAAGTGGCCAGGATTATTCACCAGCAACTTGCTTTGAAGTACAATTTAGTGGATTCTGAGGTACCGTATTACAAGTATAGTATGTGCCCGACCCAGTTCTCCAAAATTATCATGTCATTGGACTGGGATTGGTATATCATCATAGGGCCTGATACAGAAGGCAGTACTCCTTGATACGGCTCGCATTGTGAAACATTTTTATTTATTATTTAAATGTTTATTTATGATTTGTTTTTTATAAGGATATATTTAAAAAATTAAATATGAAGAGTGTACAAAATTGAATAAACGTAATAATAACATTAAATAATAAAACCTTCATGATATGCATTAACTGTTAAGTTATAACATAGTAATTAATAATTCAGCCATCGCCGGGGTGCCAGCTGTCTTAGAACCCAATGGCCTGGCACGCGTCGATGGGAAGAGACCAGATGGTATGACCATAATGCCTTGGAAGTTGGGTAGGTCTTTGGTTTGGGATGCAACTTGCGTCGACACCCTTGCACCATCCCATCTTCCTAGCACGGTGGGCTGCGCTGGGGCGGCTGCTGCAGGTGCTGAAAACCTCAAACGGCGCAAATACAACAATTTAATTGGTAATTATGTGTTTGAGCCGTTTGGGGATGAAACACTAGGGCCATGGGGTCCGAGTGCTCACATATTATTTCGGGATATCGCCAAACGGTTGGTCGACTCTTCTCGAGACCAGAGGGCTGGCCTTTTTTTTGGCCAAAGAATCAGCATTGCCATCCAACGTGGCAATGCTGCCAGCCTTCTGGGCACTTTTCCTGTTGACAGCGATGTGGACGAATTTTTTGACGCCCCGTAAATGTACATATCTTTATTCTTATTTAATTTCTAATATTAGTTTATAAATAATACTGTACTTATGTATAATATAACTTACAGAAATAAAATCATAATACAGCCAATTAAATTCAGAACCGTACTAAGTCATATAAACATCATCAGATAGAACACTTAATAACATATTTTTATTTAATTTATTCTATTATTTAACTTATTTTATTATTTCATTGATTATATTAATACATTCATTCTATTACTAAATTTATTAACTATTTACCGTACCCCTAACGATCGTTGAAGATCTTGGCAGACGGAATCAACTGCTTAACGTATTTTCCGAGGCACAGAGGACTCTCAGTATGCAATGAATCCATGAATCAAACCCATCCAAGAACCAGTCTCCTCAAGCGTCGATATAACCTATAAGATCGGCCTCTGTGGCTGTTTTTATTTCCATCCTCAAGGATAATACGCACACAAAAGATGTTTATTACAACTACAAACAGATCAGTCAGCGGTATTCTAATTTATTCATGTGAATTGATTGTACGATTAATATTCACGAGACTGTATCCATAGCCGAGTTAACTGCTCTAGTAGGTAAATAACTCTTTCTATATAATTACTTGGGGTATTTGCTTGGTATATATTACTAGAAGCAGGTTTTATTTTCGTCCCCATACTTATTGGTATCTGTAGAATCATCACAAATGTGGTGATATGGAATCCACAACTACCAAAGACAGTCCTTTTTGTTTAACAAAAATTGGACACGGCTATGCAGTAATACAACTACTATGTACCTAATTAACTGGTGTAAACCAAACACCACAAGTATAGAAGTTACAGAAATGTACCAGATAAATTGAGAAAGACAAGTTGAAACTTCAAACTAATTCACATCATCATATCATCAGCCTATTAATGTTCCCACTGCTGGGAAACCGGCCTCCTCTCTGTGAGAGGTAATGTGCCGTAATCCACCACGCGGGCCCAGTGCGGGTTGTTGGATGTCACATGTCTTCGATTTTTTGGTTCTAGGACACGCCGGTTTCCTCACGATGTTTTCCTTCACCGATTTGAGAGCAGTGGTGAAGAAATAATTTACACAAAGTAAAGCGCCTGCCTGGGCTCGAACCCACGACCTACAACTTGTAAGTCGCGGCCGATACCACTGGGCCACCACTGCTCCTAACACTGGGCCTCCAAACTAATTCTTTCAGTAACAAATGGCTCGGAAATGCAATTGTGAGAGATCGAATCTTTCTTTTATTCCCATTAGAGTAAAGGAAAAGAAAAAGGAATAAAATAAAATAGCCCGTCGACGAATGAAACAGGAAAAAGTTTTATTGATAGAAAGCGTAGTTTTGCGTTGCTATGGCAACGAAGAGATTTGCAAGTCATTGAACTTTTGAATACCTATTTTGCATGGCGAAAGACGAAAGTGTAATAAGATATGTTACTATAGAAGCCGTACGGTAAACCCTAGAATTTACCGGTAAATCCTAAAATTTACCAAGTGTTACTGGTAAAAGTTCAAAATGATATGATATATGATATGATCTATGATATCAGTTGAGATACGGCGTGCCTACAACCACCAACCGGGACCCAAAGCCAGTTAAGGTAATGAGTATAAGGATAATTACATTAAAACTTAACATCTGTAACTTGTACCCACTTACAGTGCAAATAATGAACTATTCTATTCTGTTCTAAAAGGAAAAACCTTGCCCAACTATGGAATCGGAACCAAGACTTCATGTTCAGCAGTAGCGCTTTGAAAACTAGACCAACGGAAAGTCGAGTCACTAAAATGTTTATAAGGACTATTTGTCATCTGCAATTGAAAGGTGTTTTTGTGATGTTTCAGCCCCTAGCCTATTTTCTCTTTGTTGTCTAAAGTCTATTCATAATATTAAGCTAAATTCTCAGCCAGTCGCCCGCGTAACCTCTGCCCTTTATCCAGCATTATAATTCTCACCCACGTCCTATTTTTAAAAGCTCTAATAATTCAGAAAAAAAAAATACAGCAGTAGGTACGGAACATTATATTATACACATATAAATTATTATATTTTAGCTTCTGCCCGCGGTTTCGCCTGCGTATAAAGTTGTTTATCATCCCAAGGGAATATAAACTATTCTGTATCCTGCCCTGGATCTCAAACTATCTCCATGCAAAATTTCATATAAATCTGTTTAGTAGATCCAGAGATTACCCCCTACAACTTCACAAACTTTACCTACATACATACATACATAAACTCACGCCTTTTTCCCATGGGGGTAGGCAGAAACTACAGAACGCCACCTGCTACGATCCTTACAAACTTTACCTGTTTATAATATTATATTGTACTATTTGTCCCCGCGGCTTCGCTGCCGTCAACTGGCCACCTACCTAGCCTACCCTACCCTACCGTACACTACCTTTTTATTCTTTTTTTGAGGTGGGAAATCATCCAATGACTTCTCCCGCTCTGGGTGAAGCGGAAGGGCGTGTCAGACTTTTACTGACTCAAACCCACCCGTGTTCCTTCAGAAGCTTGTGACCGGGCCGCGGTAAATCTCTTTCCAATTTATCCGCGGCCCAGAAAGGCATCGGCCCTAGAGGACCCCGTCAGTTTTGCTGACATCTCTTTGAGGCGCGTGTATACACTACCTACTTGTGTTTTTCATACTTAAAGTAGCGTATATCCTTTCTCAGGATGCCATCTTGCCAAATTTCATTGAATTCTGTTCAGTAGTTTAAGCGTGAAAAGGTAGACAGGAAGATAGACAGACAGAGTAACTTTCGGATTTATAATATTAGTATGGATATATAGATATATAGATTACGGCTCAAAAATAAGACGTGGGCGTTTTTTTTTTTTTTTTTTGAGTATATTCGCGTTCATAAAGTCACACAGGGAGTCCAGAGGGGTAATTAACGGATATCTAAGGAACGTTTGCATTCACATCTAGTCAAAACTATCTCTAACTTCCCTCCATTGTGACAAGTTTTTGAAATAGACTTTAGATTGTCGCCGAGATGATAATATTGCGGCTTGCTTTTAAAAGTTTTTTTAGTAATATGGCCTTCTACAGTGCTATTCTGTTAACATGTCACCGTAAAAAATAAGGTGAAGGCGTTTGAAGTGATCAAGTTAGGATAGTTCACTTCGCACTCACTTTACTTAACTTATCACGTTGACATTTTTAAAAGAATAAATAAAGGATAATATTTTTGTGTTCACCAAAAATCTAAAAGTACGTCTATGTATGCATTTCTAAAATATTGATCTTAAACCCGTTTAATTGTTTTACTATAATTAAACTACTCGGCCAACAAAATATGTTGCATCAAACAAATTCCAAATTAACACCAAGATATAACACTTTTTTATTGTAGTGCGCTGCAAATATTCTATTGTAACAATAACTATTTTGTTCTTCCCCGAAAAATACTGATCGTGCACCAAATATTAGTTGATCTACGAATAAATTATGGTCAAAGAATCAGTCCAAGAGCGAGCGAAGCGAGCTCGGGAACTTAGGGCACCCCGACACGGACAGGTTAGGTTCGTTAGGTTACTTTTGACCCTGCAGACAGAAATAGGAGCCCCGCGCAGCGGGGCTACGTCGACTTATTCGAAAACTAAAACTAAACTTAACTAAAAAAATAAATGCCTGTTTTTAAAATTAGGTGTATTACTATTTTTACAAATTTGCAACAGTTGTTAAATAGATGCTCGTTATGACATATTTTAATGAACATAGTTTGGTGCACATTCAGTATATTTGGTGGAATACAGGCAAAATTAGGTAAATGAAATGGGAATAAATTGAAGTACTTTTAAATACCATCCATAAATAAATAAATAATTAACTTTATTTCCAGATTACAATTTCAATGTCACTAAGTGGATTAAGAAAACAAAGAGAACACGATTACAAATTCAAGCAATTGTTTTTTAACCCACACCTTACTAGCATTGAGCCTACCTACCTCGCAGATCCTTTACCCTTTAGGTACCCTTTGCCCAGCATCATAATTCACACCCACGTCCTATTTTTGAGCCGTAATATTTTACAAAAAAAGCAAATACCAACGGTACTTTATAAAGTTTCAAAATCAAGGTACACTCGCGTTCACAAAGTCTCGCGGCGTTCAGATGTTACTGGTGAAAAATTACATTCCAAATTGTGTGTTTCGTACCTTTTCCTCTCTATATCTGATATATTTTCAGATGTCTTAATAAATGAGTGGAATGTTTTTTTTTTATACGAATTATTTGTTTTTTTGGATGCCGTAATAAGAGTGTGAAGGATAAATGGATTAGCTGTGACGTATTTTTCTTTGGGTAGGCTGAAACTACAGAATGCCATTTGCTTCGATCCTTATATAAGTATTTTGTTCATTTAACTATGACGGGCTTAAAGATCATTCGTTGTATATTCTAAGCCCCTGCAAGTCGGGTGAAATTACTTTTACAGATATCTCCATGTCACAAACTTCCGTATACAAAACTTCACAAGTATCGTTCAAATTGCAAATCTATGTTTTGCGTAGGCCTATTCTCATCTGTGTCTGCATTTCCATGTCTACCCACGCGTTGAGCCGCTTCGTATCTTAACTACGCTAAGTATCTTAACTAACCTAGGTATATCAAACAAAGCCACGCTGTGTGTTAATAATTAAAACAACTGTGAGAATAGCCAATAGTGTCCGACTGAACATTCGCCTTCATTAGTCTTCGGGCAAAAATACGGCCAAAATGGGTAATTGGCAGAAGTTGAAGGTTTCTTGGAGGTGCCGAAATTGAACGAACTGTTACGACTGCGTGAGTGTAAGATGGAAGAGGCAACGGCCAGGGAGCAGGGGTACCTATACTCCAAAATATTAAAAACTAGACTGCTTAAGAAGCAAACTAAAAAGAAATAAACAAGAAGAAAATCATGCTGTGCAGTCGGTGGATAGTCGCGAGCTATTTCTATTTTATTTTATTATTTAAGTATTTACCGTTTCCGTAAGTGTGTCCGTGGCATCAACAGTGGGTCCTATCAGAATATCAGCGCAGCGTTATTTCCTTTTTGGATATCGCTGCACATGCTGAGATAGAAGCCTTTTTGGTCTTGCACGGGGTTTTATTTTTATTATTGTTTAATTTTTTGCTTATTTCTCGTGTCTGCTGTGCGGGTCACAAATAAATACTTTTACTTTCTTTTTTAGCTGGCTGACCAAAACCAGATTGTATACTCTGACTGCACACTGCACAGCATGATTTCCTTCTTGATTCTGTCTTATTAGTTCGCTTCTTAAACAGTCGGGTTATTTGATTTACGAATTTACTTTTTTTATTTATAACTTTTTAGTTTACATTTTTTTCGATTTAGATACATTTAAACATATCGCACACCTAGATGAAGGGTAGCACAACTCAAAATAATCCAAAATTGAGTTATTGCAATTATCGGAATCAGCGCCGAAAACTATTTGAAACTAAAACTATAAACTATTTACTAAACTATTTTGAGTTGTGCTACTCTTTATCTAGGTGTGCGATATAAGTGTTATTTATTATAGAAATCACCTCTTTAAACCCTTTATTTTGATACCCCACACGATGGGAAGCAATAAAAATAATTGGGCCTCCTCAATATGACGTCCAAAATCCGCCATTTTTTATTTTTCCAATTTGAATGTAGCCAGTGAACTTGCAAGGTTAAGACAAATCGATTGACGTAAGAATTATCAAAATCGGCTAATGCGTTTGATCTCTAGAACGCCACATAGGAACAAACAAACATACATACATAAGCTGATAAACATGTTACCCTCCTTCGGCAATCGGGTAAAATAGATTCATAGCCTACCTAAAACTGAATTTCATAGGATTGTTCAGCTTTTTGTTGTAGCAATAGCCGAATAATCGGCTTCAGTCAGTAATCGACCTTCAATCGGACAATAATAGTAACGCATACATATAATCTACCAGACCTACGGTGAAAAACAGTAATTCCTACAAACCCTAACATTAAAATATCGTTTCTAAAAAACGCTACGAAAAAACGTGTTGTTTGTAGTATGAGAGTGAAATACACTACAGAAACAACATATGTAAAAGTAATGAACGTATAAATCCTATGAAACGCAATACGGTTGGAACCATAGTAATATTTCTATGTTTATAAGGTTTGCCGCGAATGTAGGCACGCAAACACATCGTTACTGCTTTTTCAAGTTACAAGAGAAACGGAACCGTGTGGATTAAATTATTATACTTTGAAATATATGTGAGGTTATTATAGATCCTTTTTACATTCTTACTTTATTTGGTTTAATATAAAAAAGTTAATTCAAAAAATCAAATAACCCGACTGCCTATGAAGCGAACTTAAAAGACGTTAACGTACATATTCTTGTGAATATGTATCCTCCGGCTGCACAGCATGATTTTCTTCTTGTTTACGACGGGTTTTCTGATATTATAAATTATTATTTTTAACCGACTTACCAAAAAGGAGGAAGTTCTATGTTCGACTTTATGTATGTTTTATTTTTTTAATGTATTTTCACCGATATCTCCATCAATTAAAGACCGATTTTGAATTATCTTTTTTGTTTGAAAGAGCATGTTTCGAAATTGGTTCCATTTTAATTTGATGAAGATCTGATGAAGAACTTCGGAGATATACAACAGAACTCTTCAATAAATAACGGCAAAGCTCTCGGGATTGCTGCAATAGCATGTCTGTTTATTGTTTATACCATTTCATAATATAAAATCACGCCGGTACGCTCTAAAGGGGTACGCAGATGTTTACAGTTCACCTTGGTACACTCTCATTTCACCGGTTATGTTCAGTTTCATGATATTCAGGTAATCTATTTTGGCATTATAGGTATCTTACTAAACTACTTGCCTATTAGGTAGGTACAACTAAAAAGTGAAAATAAAAAGAACTTTTGTACAAAAAAAAAAAAAAACTTCCCTAATAAGAAAACTACAAAGTGACAAAAAAAACTTTATTTTTGGAAGTCGGTGTCCATTTCGCAAAATATCGGTACTTACCAAAGACACCGACTTCCATAAATAAAGTTATTTTTCACTTTGTAGTTTTCTTATTTGGAAGTCGGTAGTATTTTTATGTAAAACGTTTTGTTTTACGTCCAAGTGTCCTTAGACAAAAAAGGAAGAGTTAAAGTTTTTCAAACAGAAAAATGATCATAAAATCTTTCAAAGAAGGTCCTTACCGCTTTATATTTTATTCAGAAAGCAATCCAAATATTAATACGATAATGTATTTCTCAATTTAATCATACTTGTTCCTAAATTAATTAATTAATCATCGAAGCTACCAATTACGTGGCGTTTGGCGAATAATTTTATTATTCATGCCACAGCTCCAGAGTACTTGTTCCCTGATATTGAAACAATTAATTATGTTGTGTAGCCCACATATGGAACCCTAATTGGCAAACGATGGTGACGTTAAGCTCGTAAATATTACGCAAATTGCCGCAAATTTTTGGCAAAATAAATTGTGAAATTGCTCGTCGCACATAGATCTATCTATCTTATATATATAAAAATCAATGCCACTTTTCGTTGTTATTTTATAACTCAAGAACGGGCTCAAATATCAAAAAAAAAAAATTTGGCTTTATTCGGACTATTTAGCAGATTGTTTATGTGAAGAAAAAAAAAATGAATATTATGGTAGGGTAGGGTAGTGTAGGGTAGGGTAGGGTAGGGTAGGGTCGGGACGGGTAGGGTAGTGTAGGGTTGGGAAGGGTATGTAGTGTAAGGTAGGTTAAGTAGGATAGATAAATGTTTGGTGTTTTTATGGCAGAATAAAGTTTGCCGGGTCAGCTAGTTTTATTTAAAAGTTATTGCGACCCACGTAAATCTATTCTGACTCTAAATTGATTTTGAATCTTTTTTGGCCCAATTTTTGCATACCATATTTCAATAAGGATGTTTACTGAAAATTTGTATGTCAGGTAAATTAATAAAAAATATTGGACATGTATTTTTTCTTATGACACGTAAACATAAAGTGACGACGATATAATGCGTTGAAATATCGTGTGATGTTGACTGTTGGTACACTTTATACTGACATAGTGACGTCATAAGCCCCCACTCCTGTACTTTAATGCACTTTATCTTTATACATTTTTATTGATTTGGTAAAGCAAAAAAATACATGTCCATTATAATTTGATAATCTCACCGACGAACTTATTAGAATTTTCAAATTTTCATTCTACTCAGGAAACATCCCTATTGCAGACATAAATCTATACACAGAGGTTGATGTGCGTTAAGTGGATCATTTATAGCATAAATAAATGATCCTCTTAATATCTGCCATAAAGTAGAATACTTTTAGCATTGCCAATGCCAAGTTATATGGCAATTCCATTAATTTCTGTACCCATGAACAACGATTATTCTTAATTCATCATAAATAATTCTTACGTCATAACAACCCCAAACAAATATTGTAGTCGCTGTCCCGGCTGTCATTTGCTTTGACAATCGTTACGGGCACTTAAATGTTCAAAACTCTGACAACGTCACTTGTTAAGGGGTATCATGTTACTCATAACCCAGTGCCAAAATTGTGCAGGTCAGATTCAGATATTCGGTACAGATTAGTTCTGGGCAAGCACACTCCATCGTCGACCACATCATTGGTTACCGCGAAACTATATTGTAAAACGATAAAAAAATAAGGATTCACTTCCCATTGAACTGCCCCAGTTAGACAGAAAGCCAATCCTCGCAGCGTCTTCTAGAAAGGCACAGAAACGATATCGCCTTTGCCAATACTAGGGCAAACAGATTACTGATAGCAATATGTTGTTATCATACAAGAGGTCCCAGTTGCCAATCCTCTTAACGTGATCCCTTCATCCATTGATCGACGGGTCACAAAGGACAGGTAAGGATACATTCTATAGTGTATTGTATCGCAATCATAGCGGAAATAATCGGTTAAGATGATACTGTTGTGAATACCTCGTCTAAACCAAACTGAGTTGAACTGTTCGATCAAAAGTAAACGATTATTTGAACTACTTGAAAAACAAGTTAAGCCTAATCTTACCTTTACCTCCTATTTATTATCATCATCTTCATATTATTAGCCGAAAGACTGCTGAATACAGGCCTTCCTTAAGCATCATCGACAGATCCTGTGATTTTCTTACCAGAGTTTGGCAGCAACGTATTTTTTAAATCTTTTATTAATTAAGACATTTAAAAAAACATTTATTTATTATATTAACATACCAACACAAACCGTCGCGGGTTTAACAGCGGTATGCGGTGCGTTCCTATGCATTTTGTGTTTACAGCTAAGGAGTGGAATTCCCTGCCAGAGTATCTGTTTCCTGATAACTACAACTTGGGGGTCTTTAAGAAAACCGGCCAAGTGCGTGTCGGACGTTGCACATTTAGGGTTCCGTACCAAACCGTAAAATCAAGTTGATTGTAGTAGGAAAAATGAGGAAATATCAAATAAAAACATTGTTTCGTCAATATGTTATAATATTTGTTAGTAAAATATATGTGATAATAAACATAATCACCAAATTTAAAGTTCATAGGTCAATGGGAAGATAAAAAATTCTTCGGAACAAAATGTTGTCAAAAAAGTTGACATTGCTGGTTTCTCATTCCCTTGTTTTACAATATTTTTTATAACAGAAAACATAGTATCTATTTACTCAACGAGTTATAAACAACGATACCCTATTCGATGCGGTGGGTCAACATTTATTTTTTCGCGACCCCTTTACTTTTTTATGGGAGCCCCCATAAAAAACGTTTAAAATTATTTTTTGACATTTGTATGTGAAAAATTGAAGACTGTGACTCCAACCGTTTGGCTGTAAAACCTGTCACCTGACGGACAGACAGACAGACAGACACGTGAGTGACAGCAATAGGGCTTCGTTTGGACCCTACAGGTAAGGAACCCTAAAACGACCCTTTTCAGCCTCACTAATCCTGCCAAGCATGGTGTTTATGGCATACTATCTCAAAGTGTGATGCAGAGCAGGAGCAGTGGTGGCCCAGTGGTATCGCCGCGACTTACAAGTTGTAGGTCGTGGGTTCGAGCCCAGGCAGGCGCTTTACTTTGTGTAAATTATTTCTTCACCACTGCTCTCAAAATGGTGAAGGAAAACATCGTGAGGAAACCGGCATGTCCCAGAACCAAACAAAATTGAAGACATGTGACATCCACCAACCCGCATTGGGTCCGCGTGGTGGATTACGGCCCATTGCCTCTCACAGAGAGGAGGCTTGTGTGCCAGCAGTGGGAACATTAATAGGCTGATGATGTGATGTGATGTGATCTCAAAGTGAGATTCACAACAAGATTTATAATTAAAATATGTTTTTAAAATAAGCATATAAAAAAAAATTGTAACGAGTAACAAACGTCGAAGTAAAATTTCAGGTCAATAGCACAACCCGAATGTGAGTCAAATTTAACTCGCAAGGTATAATTACAGACACCGGGACGGGTAAAAGTAAATAAAAGTTTGTAAAAAAGTACGTAATATTACCAGCTGAGCCTTTGCCTCAATGTATTGGGCCAAAATTTAGAGTCGATGTTAACGTGCCAAGAAGCTTATGATGGTATGTTATTGGCACGGTCACATATCGTTAAAGTTTTATTAAAAGTGGTATTTCATTCCATTTAATAAAGGATGAGGCAGATGAATAATTATCAAAACATTAATCTTCTTTGATTTAGCTTGGTCACAGGCATTTAAATGTAGAGGTATTCTTTGCGATCTTTTAGCACGACCGATTGACATACATTCGACATGATACAGAGGTCACAAATAAATACCAAATTTAAAAACCCCCGACACATATTTATTTCATGTTACATAATTTATCTAGTAGTAGACAAGCTTCGAACGACAATTTATTGAACACGTAATTATGACAGGATATCTTACGAAAATAACGCCATTCAAACAGTAAAACGCCCATAACTTCGGCACGGCTGAAACGATTTTAATCAAACATAGCTAATAACACTCTCGATAAATTCACCTTTGAAACAATCTGAACGAAATCAAAATCGGTTTATTCGTCTAGAAGCTACGATCATCATCATCATCATCATCATTTCAGCCGAAAGACGTCCACTGTTGGACATAGGCCTCCCCCAGAAGAAGAAGAAGAAGCTACGATGCCACACACGAATACACAAAAACACAGAACGTCACACTGGTAACACGCCTCTTTCTCCGTCGGGGGTTAAAAGTAGTTCAATTAGCCTATTTCAGAATTGTCATTATTGCAAGGCTATGAATATACATATTAGGCTTTTCTCAATGCAATATGTACTTACAATACAATATGCTTTCGGTTAAACTTGTACATATAATTATTTATACTTAACAAACTGCCTTACTGAATACTAGATACTGTCTGACTGTACCATCCCACAACTGAGCAAAATCCTGCGGTATTTTGTGAACCAGTAAGTGTTATTTTTTTCTGTACATTTAATTTTGTCTCATTGCAAAATGCACACTCAAAACATAAAAGCATTCACGCGATATTGACCTCTATTTTCCAGCCAGAAGCTTGAATGAAAAGGTCGTTCTGTATATAGAGGGAAGGCTTTACGAACTCTTTTGTGTGAAGCCTTAAAAATGCAGCATTGTAAACAAGAGACCCGAAAATATAGGACACCCTTTGTTAAGACGCCACGAATAAAATAATTATGGACTTTAATAAGGTTCATTAAAAGGATATTATTGAATGAAAATACTTACCCATAATTCTCAATCTGATCTCCCCACGATACATGCAGATATTACACAGAAACCTAGTGAAAAAATAAACGTTATCTCACGTAACGAAAGCCTTTGCTTTACACCAAATTCACGTTCACTTTTCACTTCTATCTGACCACAAATCACTTCTCACTCAACCACTGTGTAAGCACACTCACTTAAAATTATCACTAGTTTGAATTTTCATAGAGAAAATTGTATTTGTAAAATGATTTGGGGCGTCGTAGGCCCTGCGTAGACCCGCCCGCTACGAGTGCCGCTACGAACTGACGTAGCACGTA
The DNA here is from genome assembly GCA_949775005.1 of Orthosia gothica. Lineage (NCBI taxonomy): Eukaryota > Metazoa > Arthropoda > Insecta > Lepidoptera > Noctuidae > Orthosia > Orthosia gothica. The sequence continues at coordinate 5,326,196 of OX459052.1, forward strand.
GCCCGTAGCAAGTTGGAGGGAAGTAGATTTGCGCACGAAACGCCGACCGTAACGTTTTGATACTTGGTTATTGAAAAGCATTGTGCGATTGTGCAAAGAATTTTGATGAAGTTGTGTAGAGGAAAAACGTTGTAAGAGTTGCTGTTATGTTTTTGAGTCGTTTTAAATAAAAAATAAAATTCACATAGTTTTATTATTATATTCCATTTATTTATTATATATACATACTTTGACATTTTTAAATATTATTCTATAAAAAAAAAAAAAAAAATTATTAAAATAGTAGCCGACCGATATCGGGAACAGGGTCCAAGCTACCGGTGGTCAGGGCTTGTTAGAGAGGAACCTCCTGACTATATACGTACCGTGTCCGTTTTCTGGATCAGCCTTTGATCCAGCTGTCCAACGAGAGCCTCCTTAGATGTTCGTCGAGGCTCTTGGCTATTATGCCATTGGCCGTCACGACTATCGGCACAATGACTGCTGTATTTATATCCCACATGTCGACAACTTTACGAGCCAGAACAAGATACTTACTTTTCTTATCTCTCTCAGCTTTCACGAGGTTCTCGTCATGGGGGACCGCTATATTAACAATCACTGCGCGACGCTCTAGTCGGTCTATCACCACGATGTTTGGCTTATTGGCGACAAAATAGTCCTGTCAGTGATGATAGACCGATCCCAATACAAAGTGACAATACCATTTTGGAGAACAGGGTCAGGCACATACCTATAATAGTACGGTACTTTTGATTCCACAAGATTGTATTTAAGAGCAAGTTGCTAATGGATAATCCTGGCTACAAGGTTGTGTCTATGCAACTCCGTTCGCTAGACTAGAACAACCGGAGTTAATGTGACAGACTGATTCCCCCGGCCGGTGACATGCCAGACAGATGTCAACCGTGCCAGACAGATGTCAACCGTGCCGTCCTTCACAATAAATTTCCGGTAGTGGTTCGTCATCATAACTTCGTCCATAATCGCAAAGACAAAACCTTCGGTTTCCCCGAAAAGGTCACTAAATTGCAGCCAGGCCACGGATGCTACGAGATCTACATCGGGCCTACTTAGGACCAGGTAGAAGCATCCGTGAAGCTCCTTGCTCTGCCATACCTCTCTGTGGTCATTAGTATCTAATATAGGTTTGCGCCAGTTCTCGTTAGCCAAGGAGACCGGGGCAAGGCCCTTATTATTATATTACTTTGACAATCTCGGGGCCCCTGGGATCCTGGTCCTTTGAAAGCCGTGCGAGGGGCCAAAGCCAACTCGCAGAGGCCTTGTTAGGCACGTATCAGGAAATGTGACACTAACCTACGATTATCCCTGTATGCACTACGCAAGTGCACCCAAGGGCAATCCGGTTGGTGCAGGACTTTTGCAGAATGTATTGGGCTATGGGTCTGGTAGGTTTAGTGGATGGACTGGCTCCTGCCTGACCACTGTTGAACTACACGGCTATAAAATGGTAGGGGGTGATATGCACACTCAATTAATGGGCCCCCATAAAGGGCCGCTAGCACTTAGCAAAATATCCGGAGATGCTTGAGGAGTGGAGAGGTATACCACGGCTATCACGACAATGTGAGTACCTGTGTTAAATCCGTGCTAGTAAACGTAGAGAAGCGTTGATGGAGGACGGTTTAATCACTTTGTAAAAGTCCATAAGATTAATCAATGATTAATTGATCATCATCATCATAAGCTTTTTAATAATCCCACTGCTGGGAGACAGGTCTCCTCTCTGTGAGAGGGAATGGACCGTAATCACCACGCAGGCCCAGTGTGGGTTAGTGGATGTCACATGTCTCCATTTTGTTTGGTTCTAGGATATTCTGGTTTCCTCACGATGTTTTTCTTCACCGTTTTAGGTGCAGTGCTAATGGAATAATTTAGACAAAGTAAACCGCCTGCTTGTCGCATTCGCTACTTCTAACATTCGGCAATGAGTATCTAATACATTTGATTTTTTTTCATTCAGTACCAAATTGTTTGCCCTGAACCAATTTTGGACCTGATGAATGGAGTTATTCACATCATCAAGATTTTGTGACCGCCGATCTATTTTAAATATCAAAGATGTGTCATCAGTAAACAACACCATCTGCGGTTCATTTTGTAGTAGTTTGTGTCAGATAAACGTTTTATTATCATTATTAAGTACGCACATAAACCATTGCACTTTAAACCTTCTTACAATGATTATAAAACTCACAAACCCACACATTTAGAATCAATCCTCCATCACGTAGGTAAAGCTATTAGAGATAAATCAAGGGATCTTATCTCCCCATCACTGCAGGGAAAGGCGTTAGAGCCGATCACATTAATATCAGTCGATAGGGTAGGCATTACCTACATTTTGTATGAGAGGTCCGGTTTCTAAATTGAGTATTCGGAGTTAAAAATGTGTCAAACACTAATTCAGTGCCAACTTGACGGGTTTCAGTTCAAAGTAAAGCTCGAAAAATAACCACAACCAACAACAACTTCGAATTATTTTATAGTGGTGTGTCTGACATCGACGCGAAAAAAATAACATGGATTCAGTCACGGAACAGAAAAAACAGTGGAAGTGCAATGCAGCAAAATTACTATGGGAACCGTTGTCGCCAAACTCACACAAATAAACTGATAATCATATAATGCACTACAAATAAGCCGATCGTTTGATTTGTCGTTATAATTTTAGTTAAAACTAGCATAAGTCAGAGATCCTACATCTAGAAAACAATCTTCACTCTCTTTAAATAGGATTTATTTTGCGTTAGTGTAGAAAGTATTTACGACTTTTTGTAATCTAAAGTGAAACTAGATTCAATTGCCAAGTAAATTCCGCTACCCACCCATAGATGGCGGTATTCTCAGTGGTTGCAATTATAAACTTTATTACGTTTGAAGTAAGGTTGACATTCGTGTGATAGATCGATATTAACTGCTACTCGATTAAGGAAGTAACATTACATTTTTAATTACATTATCGATATCGATAGATATCCGATATCTTAATTCGAAAAAATTCAACTATTTTGTAGATCAGTAAAACTGTAGGACAAATGACGTAGTATTATTTAAAAATAAAATATTACTGTATATAAATCTATTACTGTTCACCTACCCTAGTGGGTAGGTGGTAGTAGGGTAGATATGGTAGGTAAGTAGACGGTATAATCATTGCAATAATAATTATGCATGCAATACAGCATAGTCCATTTTTTTTTGGAAATATTTAATCCATATAATATAAAAGAAAACATAGGTTTCTATTTTCTCTTATCGATATCTATCTAAAAAATCAATTCCCGACACGACTACATCCCTAATTGAGTAGCGAAGAACTTTAGAGAACGAAATAGTGAATATGTTCATACCAAAATAAACTATATATTAATCGTGTAAGGTTGATTTTAACTAACATTCTATTAAATTATTAGTAAATTGAAATTTACTAATGTTTTATTAGAAAACCAATAAAATCGATCTAAACGATGATACGAAACACCTCCATTTTTAAGTTTCTTTCTCCTACTATCATTTTTGCGCTCCAAAATGGAACAAAACGGTATAGTTACGAGAAAATAAATTTGTAGTGAGACTACCAACTCGACGCGATGTTAGAACACGACTGGAATCAATTAGGCGTTGGAGCGCCTATTAGTGACACGCGTGCCACGCCTACTTTGCATTTCCACTGTTTTTTCTGTTCCGTGGATTCAGTAGACCTAGTATTGGATATTTTCGTAGGTTTTTTATTATTAAAAAATATATATATTTAATAAAAAAAGTTAATTAAAAAATCAAAAACCTGACTGATTAAAAAGCGAACTAAAAAGGACGTAAACGAGAAGAAAATCATGCTGTGCAGTGCAAACAGTGAAGTAAAACATCGTGAGGAAACCGGCATGTCCTAGAACCAAAAATTTGAAGATATGTGACATCCACCAACCCGCACTGGGCCCGCGTGGTGGATTTCAGCCCATTACCTCTCACAGAGAGGAACATTAATAGGCTGATGATGATGATAATGATGATGTGGCCAGTGACACTTGCAGGGTTAAGACTAATGGATTGTCGTGAGAATCATCAAAATCGGCCAACGCGTTTGGTCTCTAGAACGCTTCATAGGAACAAACAAACATACATACATAGACTGAAAACACATTTCAATATCGTGTCCAGGCTATCTCTATCCATTCAAGGTTGCCTGGAAGAGATCGCAGAGCGCGATAAGGCCGCCTGTTGAATATTTGTTTTAATTTTAATGTTTATTTTTGTATTGTCTTATCTTGGTGTACAATAAAGTTATAAATATAAATTTATATAATATATATACCCTCCTTCGGCAGTCAGGTAAAAATCATTAATTCCCCTTTTTTTCACAAATAAACATCTAATTTCCTAAAGTTTACGATAGAGATCAACGCCGCCGGTTAGTACCTACACGCACCGCGCCGGCCGCTTTTTCTCTTTGACGTCAAGACAACAATAGAGAATAATTAAAAAATTAATTGAGCTAGATAGGAATAACGATTTTGAACTGATAACAGTAAAACAAATAGTATTTTTTTTTTAAATCAAGATAAAACCGAGGATAATTTCCAACACTACTGGTCCAGAATCATGTACTGTAAAATCCATCCAAAGGTTGTCTTGAAAACATCTCTTTTAGCGAAAAGGCCGCCCATTGTGTCACCCAGTGTAATGTTTTCTTCGTCTATACTTTCTGTCACTTATATGGTATACATAATAAAGAGTATTCTATTCTATTCTACTGAATTCATGGTATTATTTTTACTTTGCTGTCATACATCATTCCCTATAGACAATTCAATCATCTAAAACATAAGACTAATAACAAAACAAACCTATATACAATGAGGGAAGAAAAAGTGTTCATTGCGCATAACAAATATTCAAATTCTTAATTCAGAATTTCAGTGTAAATTATGTATATTCTTCTTCTTCTTCGTCGGTACACTCTTGGCAGAGCGGTCGTGGTCATCATGTTGCAGTGAGACTTCGGGTTGCCATAATTTGCCTAACGATGCGACGCCATCCTTCTGTATCGGCTGTTATTCGTGTGCACTCATGCAATGGGCCAACCACTGCAGACTTAATCTGGTCGGTCCATCGCATGGGCGACGCTCCAAGCATTTTTCTCCAGCACCACATTTCCAGAGCGTCTATTCTCTTCCACTCAGTTTCTTTCAGCGTCCAGGTCTCGGCTGCGTATAGAAATATGGGGAACACAAGTGCTCGTATGAGCCGGGTTTTCGTGGCTTTGGTGATATTGTGATTCCTCCATATTTTCTTCAGCCTATCCATGGCAGACCTGGCCATAGCCATGCGTCGCTTGATCTCGTCCCCGCAACCACCGTGGTTCGATATTAAAACGCCCAGGTAGACGTATGATTGTACGACGTCGCTATTCGCGATTTGAGTGACTTCTGGCGAATTTTCGTTAATGCGATCGACAATCATCATCTCTGCAAATCTATCAAATTATGTATCTATGTACAGTCAAACTGTTTGATTCATGACCGATTGTGAAGATAATTAATTTGAAAATGTTGGTTACAAAAGCAATTTTTTTAACAGTACTCAAAAAAGGAGGTTATCCATTCCTATGTATGTATTATTGTTGGTATTACACAATTTTCATATATGTTACTCTATGTGGGCTTAGAAACCCATATGAGTGCCAAATTATATATTCATTAAGTGTATTTTAAGGCCTTAATGTTTTATTACTACAAGATCGGACATACTATTGTATATTACTTAAGAGTACCTTGGAGGAGCTCGTGGCTAAATTATAACAGCCGAACTGGTCGATCTTCAAGGTTAAGCAACGCTTGACGAGATCGGTCCGGGGATGGGTGACCTTTTCAACATACCGAGTTTCCTCCGTGCCTCGGAAAGCACGTTAAGCCGTTGGTCCCGGCTGTCATTTGAAGATCTTTGAAAGTCGTTACGGCTAGTCAGAAGCCTGAGATCTAGCACCAGTCTTGCCATGAGGTATCGTGTTACCCAGTTACTGGGTTGTGGAGGTCAGATAGGCAGTCGCTCCATGTAAAACACTGGTACTTAGCTGAATTCGGTAAAACTGGAAGCCGACCCCAATGTTGTTGGGAAAAATGCTAGGCAGATTGACTGATTTACGAGTACCATAGCATTTTGAGATGTAATTAAATGTACAATTAAACATTGCGTACCTAAGTGATAATTATACGGTCAATTACGAAAGTACCGGTTTTGAAATTATAATGTAACCCATTTTACCCTTGGTTATGAATTATGTTTCACACACACACATCACATCATCAGCCTATTAATGTTCCCACATTATTATTATTATTTAATACTTTAAGCACACAAATGTACAGAGGCGGACTTGATGCCTAAGGCATTTTCTACCAGTCAACCTGCCACATGTGTTTGTGTTTGTTTGTTTTATTATTTCATCAACACTGCTCTCAAAACGGTGAAGGAAAACATTGTAAGGAAACCGGCATGTCCTAGAACCAAAATATCGAATACATGTGACACCTACCAACTCGCACTGGGCCCGCGTGGTGGATTACGGCCCATTCCCTCTCACAGAGAGGAGGCCTGTGTCCCAGCAGTGGGAACATTAATAGGCTGATGATGTGATGTGAATTATGTTTGACAAGCAATAAATATTTTATAAAATAGTATGCTTAATAGAGTATGTTTTATTATAATTATGTGTTTTTCCTTTAATATCTTCTTTTTTTATGCACATGCCATGTTATTTCTCCATCACCCTTGGTTAATTGTAAGAGATTACCTCAGGCATTAAATCCACCTATGTACCTATATATTCCATAATTTTTCATAAATTAATGTTGAAAAGAATAGATGACATATATTTATGGTTTAAAGGTAATGGAGTATGACTGTTAGCTGAGAGAAAAGCAAACTTTTTTGTTTTTGAATATTTCTTAGAATTTTTGCCAGCCATAAAAGAATGATCCTAAAAAAATACAAAAGATCAACAAAATACCTACATAATTTTAGAGCTCGAGATTCGAGAAAATTATTTTAACTCCTCGCTAAATGGAAAGGTTTTTTTCTTCTCGTTTTAAAATAAATATTTCTATTAGATTGACTTCATGAAGTATTAAAAAAACCAGAGGACCAGGTCTGAGGATACTCGGCTAAAAATTTAATGAAAGTTAAAGTTACGTCATTTTTGGGGAATCCTTTTATGATAATTATAAGTTTTATTTTATTTGATTTGGAGAATTATATTATATAGAAAATAAAATTAGTGGTAGGTGAGTGAAAATGTATGTAATAATGTTGTGTATTTTAGACAAGAATTAAGTAACACACGTACGCTCCCACAAAATATTATTTGACTAACAAAAATATAAATCCGACCCTAATTTGCTTCGCCCACGACTTCGTAGACACGTAGCACGCCTACGGGCTACGGAGCCTTTACGCGGCTACGGCGTAGACCCGTCGTACCGAAAATTATGCTCTGATAATTGGTTTATAATAAAGGCTGACAAAGTTTGCACGGAAGCTTTGGACATAAAATAATTATTAACCCTAAGGGTTGGTGTAAGAAATTAGAGGTAGTGGTGAATAATTTTGTGTGCAAATTAATATTTTTTTCAGTAAAGTATTTTTTTTCTATTTATATATTGGGCTCGTGGCTACTAAGTAATAACAGCCGCAAGGGTCGTTCTGCAAGCAGGGTTAAGCAAATGTTACTGAGGTCAGGCCGTGGATGGGACCATCCATTATATATGTAGATACCTCCGTGCTTCGAACATCAGGTTAAGCCGATAGCCCCAACTGTGATTTGTAGATTTTTGACGGTAGTTACGGGTAGCCAGATGCTCAAAAGTCTGAGGCTGAGGAGGATACAACTTATTACTGCGGGAAGCGTAGCATTGGATGGCTCAAATTATAGAATAAAATACTTTTAACTTGTATTGACTGAACAACGTGCCTGCTCTAAGGCGGCTCTTACAAAAGTGACAAGAAAATCCAAACAAAAAAATCTTCAAATATATTTAGTGTCTGAAATATGATAGATCTTCCAAAACTAAATATCAGTTGCGAGCTTAAAAGCGCAGATATCCCTCAGTAACTGATTTTAAAATAAGAATCACGTCTAAACGGCTAGTCGTAATTTTTTGGAAAAAATTGTTAAATTTGACTATTTTCTTAATAATATGATCTGCAAACATTTTGAGTTTTATTCCGTGTGTTGCCCATGGTCCACCCGCCTTTCGTATAACATAATATTGATAAATAATATATACAACTGAATATTTCTAATCTTATGACTAATAACAAAACAAAATTACATACAAAGGGGAGAAGGAAAAGGGCTCATTGCGCATCAAAAAATTAAATGAACGTAATAATAATTAAATAATTTATTATATAACATAATTAAATGAATTTGTAAAGTTATGACTAACACGTACAAAAAAAACTGGACTCGCGCACGAAGGGTTCCGTACTTGGTAAATTGCGGTTAAGGATTTATGACGTATTAAAAAAAAAGCTACTAACTAGATCTCGTTCAAACCAATTTTCGTTCGTAGTTTATATGGTAATGTACATAATATTTTTTTTTTAGTTTTATCATTCTCTTATTTTAGAAGTTACAGGGGGGGGGGGACACATTTTACCACTTTGGAAGTGTCTCTCGCGCAAACTATTCAGTTTAGAAAAAAATTATATTAGAAACCTCAATATCATTTTTGAAGACCTATTCATAGATACGCCACAAATATGGGCTTGATGAAAAAAAAAAAATAGTTTCAGTTTCAAGTATGGGAATCCCCAATTTTTTTGTTTTTTTTAAGGTCCTTATAGTACCTACCTAATTAGTGACTGGGTTATGAAGATCAGAGGCAGTCGCTCTATGTAAAAAAATAATATTCAGTAGCATCCATTGATGTATTAAAAAGCGGAAGATACGGGACTGCTCACAGCGCTTGGTCCTACTAATCTAAGTGCATGCCCGTAGCGGGTACTCAGTCGCGCACACGGCACATTGTTGATCACACAGCTCATTAATTTCAGTGTTTTTATGTTTTTTTGCAATAAATACGCACCAAAATGACATCTTGTGTAGCTAAAAAGTGTTTAAATAATACCAGGAAGAAAAATAAGTCACACGGGATCACTTACCACTCGTAAGTACAGTTAAAAAGGTTAACTTGTTGAAAATTACAATAATATTTAATGTATGCTTCACCATATTTGTGAGAGCGAGATAGATATTACAAACATGCGTGAGAGACACGATACGCACATATTTATTTATTTATTTAACAATCATGGACGACTTACAGCTAAAACAAACAGAATATAAATTAGTACGTGAGACTGACAGCCAATTAAAAGTCATCACTTCTAAAAATAGATTGGAAAGAAAGAGTGTGAACAACACAACACAGCTACCAAAAAAAAAAAGTAGTATAGCATTCAAGCTCAAAGTAAATTAACATTTCATAAACCATACAATGATAAAAACCTGAACTTACAAAATCCTAATTAAAAAAGCCAAGGCTCAGGCACTTTCTGGCCGAGGACACACCCGCTAAGAAAGGATCAAAATCATGCCGCTTACAAATGTCATTAAAGTTAAATAAATGAATTAATTGATATTGCAATGTCATTTCATTCATAATAGTAAACATTCGGCCAACATTCGGCGGCTAACGTGATATCGCTCGCACTACATCGGCGTCTCCTATCTCTGTCCTTGTCTATCCGTAACTGTAGGGTTGGGACTGGTGATGACACGGAACACAGATGTGTGAGTTTCAGTGCATGTAGTTGTGCGCCGAGTCCAGGTTTTCTGATCGCGATGTTAGTGCGTAACGCATCTTCCTCTTTAAATACATGAATGGTAGCATCCTTTAAAACTGAAAACCGACCCCAAAAAAAGTTGGGAAAAGGGTAGTCATGAATTTGATCATTTTGTTTTGGCCCTGCAGTTTGACGAAATTTGCGAAGTATGTGAAATGTTGTTATATTTCCATCTTTTAAATACATATATTTGTTACCAGTATTATTTATAGTAATATTATCTTTTGTATCGATATATATATAATGTAATTTGAAAAACCGGCCAAGTGCGAGTTGGAATCGCGCATGAAGGGTTCCATACCATTATCGCAAAAAAAAACGACAAAAAAATCACGTTTGTTGTATGGGAGCCCCACTTAAATATTTATTTTATTCAGTTTTTAGTATTTTATTGTTTTTATTGTTGCAAAAGAAATACATCATCTGTGAAAATTTCAACTGTCTAGCTATCACAGTTCATGAGATACAGCCTGGTGACAGACGGACAGACAAACAGATGGACCGCGGAGTCTTAGTAATATTGTCCCGTGTTTACCCTTTGGGTACGGAACCCTAACAGAGATAATATTACTGTCCTTCCTTCCACAACCCCTAAATAAATTAACCTTGTTAATTTTTCAACCACACAACCACTGTAGTACAGGATTAGGTTCTTTTGTCAACAGAATAGCTTCTTTGGGTACGGTAGGCCAAGACATGGGCTTTGTTTAGTCTAAACACACAATTTATAAGCTCAGACTACGTCAGAATCAGGCTGAACCTGCAGAATAAGGGTTCGTAGACCAACATCTTAAACAAATTCTGCTGAAAATCGTCATTCCACTATCTAGAAACATTCGTATGTAATACTAGCTTCTGCCAGCGACTTCGCCCGGGTGAAAAGTGTTTTATTATCCCAAGGGAACTTTATACCAGGAGACAAAGGAACCTTTGTGCTTTTCAAGACAATCCGTTAAAAAAAAAACGTTACCCCACATAAGGAATTTCTTCCTATATCGTGTTTGCGTTTACAAACATAAAAACTCACATACATAACACCCAGAGCCAGAACAACTATCTGTAGGTCATACAAATATTTGTGCCGTGCGGGAATTGAACGACGACACGCAGTGGAGCAGTCATTCGCTCAACTACTGCGCCATCCGTGCACCCACGTCTATAATCCATCTCTGTGCCGAATTTCATCCAGATCCGCAGGCTTATTACGTATGAAACAGCAATTAACAATATTTGCGCAGAGATTGTACAATCATCGCGCGAATATCGCTTTACGTCAAAAAATTGGAAGGCATATTTTTGCGAAATAATTGCTCTTCAATCGCGAATCCGCATTATATATGAGCTATAGCCACACCATAATAATTTTACGACAGCACTGCTAACAATAAAAATCTATTAACTGAAAAGTGCATTTACCGCAAGGTGATCGCGTTAATTTCGTATTACGTATGGTTTTTGACAGCAGAGCGACAGCGATCGGCGAGCAAATGTGGCTGTCAAATTGCGATTACTTTTTCCCTTGTTGTTGGTGGACTGCCAATCGCTCGCTGATGGCTGAGTAGGTACAGAAGTTTTTGAGTTTTTGGCGGCTTTTTTCGTATGTTATTTTGTGGCTACTTTAATTATCCGCAAATTAGAATAATAATATAAGAATAAATATTGAAATAACAAATTCCTAGTGAATATTGTAAATGTAAATGACAAATTGGTGTTGTTTTGAGTCTCTAATGTCTACGCAACTGGACTATTTGTTGAATCATTGAAACAGAAGTGATCACGGTAAAGTGGAGGATTTTTTTATATACAGTATAAAAAAAATCTGTGTTGGCTACCTCAGCGAAGCTTATATGTTTACTACTAAATGCTTACAAACACATGAGAATGTGATAAGTCCGCAATAAGTATCTTCTATTATATATTTTTTTTATATGGCAAACACCGATGTCGACTAATCTGCCAATGTCTAAATTAAATTTGAAAAATCTTTTTTATGTTTCATAGCTCAAATACGAGATAATGTAGTCTACTAAGTGATGTTCTAATGCGTTATTGATTCAATTTTTAAAACAATCGACAATTCGAAGAAATTTTAATTGATTTTACACATTGACATACATGTAAATGTACCTATTTTTCTGTTTCTTCTTCTTGTTTGTATAATATGTGTGTGTGCATAAATGGTTAAATAAATAATAAATAAATAAAATGCAAATATCAAATTTTCACTGCCATATGTACTTAACACAAATTCTTTACATCTGCGAATATTAATTTATCGGAATATTGGAGCTAAATAGTAATCAAATTGACTATTGTAAAAACAGTGTAAAAAAACAGCCTCCACGAAGTGTTGCTCTTTCATAAGCTGGTTAATTCATCAAACGATACATTTTATAAATCATCGGACAGATAAAATAGCTTCTGTTAAAAGTGACTGTCAAAAAAAAAAGACTTGGCTTAAAGGCCTCAGTAGCCAGGTCACTAAATTGATCGCGCAATAATTGTACAATTATTGCTGTTCCTTACGTAATAAGCCCGCCGTTCCGCCGTTCTGGCGTGATTGTCTAACAAACATACATCCATCCCTAGACCAAATCACGACGCTAAGAAAAAAAACGGCAAATGTGTGGGACACCTAGTTGAACCAAGTTCCTTCCACTAAAATTATATTAACAGACTCAATGAAAAAAATAACATTCAAATTATCTCAAACCAGTCCCTCAAACTTCTTCAATGAGAGAGCAAGATATTCGAATTCTGTTATAATGTATGCGCATTTTTCAACAGAGTACGGAAAACACCATAAGCCAACATCACATTAGCTAAGCCACATGTGGAGTATCACGCAGGAGGAGCCACTTATGCCGTGTATTAGCTCGTAAAAGCATACATTAAGGAAGCAAGGAAAGGGTTATTGGGGTCTTGTATTATTTAAACGTAAAGACTGATATTTATATTCCAAACTAGCTGTTACCCGCGTCTTCGTCCGCGTCAAACACGTAAAACTAAAAAAAAAAATATTTTAGACGGGCATACATAAGGACATACAAGTGAGTGAGTGACAGCAATAGGACTCCGTTCGGGTACGGAACCCTGAAAATTAAAAAATTGCAGTTTGAAAAATTAAAACTGAAAACAGCGCCATCTATAGGCCGCGCTAAGCACTTGATCTCCTTGCAGTCTGTTGAGCAAAGTTACGCAGACGATTCACGATACTCGCTCATAGTCCTGCCTCCCGGAGTAAACACACTGAAGGCAGATGGCTTTCATCATTTAAGTAATAAACTGTACAACTGGAACATCAACATCAGAGAATCAAACAAAAATGAACTCAATTTTAAAATCAGTAAGGGTTAGGTACTTATCAAGAAAAACGTGTCGACAAAGACTCACCGGCTCTTCGTGTTCACACAATTGAACTATGATTTGTTATAATAGTTGGTTTGGTTAGGCTGACTGTATCTCGTGTCCCAAAAAAATATTCTACCATTCAACCATTATTAAAAAGTTTTACCAAAATGCGGCTGTCGTTTTGGTAACAGTGAACCTTCCTATTGTACGCTTATTACTTTCATGTTTCCATCTCAATGTTACCCACCTTCTCTGAGGTTGGTAAAAGTCTTCACTTCTTCAGGAAAGACATCTTGACTGATTCACTGTAGTCGTAGCAAGGATTTTTTTTATAATCATTTATGGCATGGGTATAACAGATCGTTGTTTTTTTAGGCTGACAACACTGATAGCCGCCGTAGCTTTGGTATTTATGTTCTGTGGCCGTAGCCGGTCGATAATAACAACAAAAAGCGATCTCTTGATTTTATATTTTGGGCAATTAATACAGAGTGTTATAATTATATTCAATTAGAGTTTAAAAGTGGTACAAAAAGTAGTGAGTTTAATATCTTGTAACTGTACCTACATAACAGTGTATCTGTCCAAAAAAACTTCACAAAATTAGGAAATATTTCAAGCAAGGATTTGAAAGGATCCAACTCAAGATAGACTATTGAAAAACCATATAGCACGGGAATTTAACGCGATTTCGATTGTTTCGTTGTTTAACGTCGGGTGAAAAGTTAAACAAAGAATCGAAATCATCGCGTAAAATTTCCGTGATATATTGTTTTTTAACACCCGCCAGAAAGAGAGGGGTGTTATAAGTTTGACGTGTGTTGCTGTGTATATGTGCATCTGCCTGTTGCATTATAGCGCCTAAACGGATGAACCGATTTTGATTATTTTTAGGGTTCCGTACCCAAAGGGTAAAAACGGGATCCTATTACTGAGACTCCACGGTCCGTCTGTCTGTCTGTCTATCTGTCTGTCGGTCTGTCTGTCTGTCACCAGGCTGTATCTCATGAACCGTGATAGCTAGACAGTTGAAATTTTCACAGATGATGTATTTCTGTTGCCGCTATAACAACAAATACTAAAAACAGAATAAAATAAATATTTAAGTGGGGCTCCCATACAACAAACGTGATTTTTTCGCCGTTTTTACGATAATGGTACGGAACCCTTCGTGCGCGAGTCCGACTCGCACTTGGCCGGTTTTTTTTTTTTTTTGTTTGAAAGGTGATTTTGTCGAGAGTGTTCTTAGCTATTTTTGAATAAAATCGGTTCGCCGTTCAAAAGTTATGGGCGTTTAACTGTTTGAATAGGGTTGTTTTCGCAAGATAAATGTGTAGGGGGATTTTAAAATTTTAAAATTTTACTTGTTTAATATATTATGTACTAGTGATTGACTAATTTTTACTTGCGTGTGACGTCAAACATATCATATGACCGGCGCCATTATATATGGACTTTTTTGTCTGAAATAAATATTATTTTTTATTATTATAGACGTTTTGGCGTGGTTATGGCAATTTAAACTTCAACATTGATTTTTATTGATAATACAGTAGACCTCACGGAAATATTTATGTGGTGTGCTTATTATATATATGTCGGAAACACGAGGGTTTCCTTCCGTATACCCTCGTACTTGTGGGCTTATCGTGGGTAATGGGCGCACAAAGCAGGTAACTAATGCCTAAATGATTTAAATCCTTCACTAGCATTGGACATTGGAGAAAACTCAGTGTCTCCAATCGAATAAAATCTAATTGAAATATGAATCAGAAGCTAAATGTTGCCAATCAAATAAAACTGAATTAATAAGTTTACAAGCGATATTTCTTCGTTCTCAACTATTAATCATTTACCTTCCTCCGATATATATAATAAAGAAAAGTTTAAACGATATTCCAAAATTTGTCAAATAGCTTATACGGGACGGGCACCGGTTGAGTGGTGAATACTAGTGATTAATTTGTTTTAATTAAGGTAATTGAATTAATATCGGCAGACTGCGTAATATCACTGAATACTGCTCAGGACTCTGAGCTACATCCACCATACACTGGCACGGTTCATCCCTCGATTTCTGAATTACATTTGAAGTTGAGTATTTGTCAAACTGTACTTCAACCTAAAAACCTGTCAAAATTTGACACTAAGGTATAGGTGTCGGTACGTAACTAGGCAAGAATCGTTATGATGCGCACAATTCGTTTATTAGGTCTCTTTGGTTACCAAGAGGGACGCGGGGGACATTTAGCACCGTTCCGAGCTAGCGATTGGTTGCTCAGTTGACACAAGGATTTACTGACCAATCGCGTCACGTCCACGTTCCGTTCACTCTTTTTGGTGGATGGTCAGTTGGCGCACTATGCGCAAACTTATCCCCACTACGCCAAAACCTTGCCAAGTTACGTGCCGATAACTATACTTGTACTATTATTTATTCTGTGATTAAAGGCCGATAATCTCAAAAACTTAATTCAGAAATCGGCTCTAAGGTAGGCCGTTCTTAACATAGACGAATATATATAGAACTAGCTGACCTCCGCGGCTTCGCTCGCGTCAAAATTATAGCTTATGTTATTCGGGCATAATATAGCTTTCCATAGGTGAAAGAATTTTTAAAATCGGTCCGGGAGTTTCGGCACCTATTCGGTACAAACAAACAAACAAATAAATTTTTCCTCTTTATAATATTGGTATGGTATAGATGAGAATTCTTAACTCCTAACACACAATTCAGAAATTGGTCCGTTGTCTCCTTTTGCTTGACAATTAGTGGCAGTAAAATCAACGACGAAAACATTTGCCCAGACAATAAACAATACATAATTTACTGCACAAAATAATCTCATAGCGAGCATATAAGTACACATACATAAACTCACGCCTTTTTCCAATGGGGGTAGGCAGAAACTACAGAACGCCACCTGCTACGATCCTTACATACTTCTTTTGCTTCACACACATTCATACATCTAGTCATACACACACGCCGGTTATGGGTACTGCGCACTTGGCCTTTCTGAAGAACATCACCTATAAGGTCTATGTATGTCTTTCTAGGGCGTCCCCACCCGGCGTTTCCATTCACGACTGCCTTGTATGTATATAAGTATCTGTTAAAATTTAACCTGTAATGCCAGCCATACACGAACACGATCCAGTTTACCGTCAAGTTTGTAGCACGCTTGAAGCGGCGTTTGCAGCGCATCGTAGGCCACTCACGTTCAAGTTTACCGTCCAGTTTGCATGATGCCGCACCAGTTGCAACCATGGCGTGACGAAAGATGATGTGTCCTCAAAACAGAAAGTAAAGATCGTTCAGGGTAGTGCAAAACCTGGTTATTGAAACGAAATAAAACCGGCCAAGTGCGAGTCGGACTCGCGCACGAAGGGTTCCGTACCATTATCGCAAAAAACGGCAACAAATCACGTTTGTTGTATGGGAGCCCCACTTGAATATTTATTTCATTATGTTTTTAGTATTTGTGGTTATAGCGGAAACAGAAATGCATCATCTATAAAAATTTCAACTCTCTAGCTATTACGCTTCATGAGATACAGCCTGGTGACAGACAGACAGACAGACAGACAGACAGACAGACAGACGGACCGCGGAGTCTTAGTAATAGGGTCCCGTTTTTACCCTTTGGGTACGGAACCCTTAAAACTATCATATATTTTAGTGAAAGACTTAAGGATTGCTTCATAAGATTATCCTAATTATGTACGAACGAATAAAGAAAATTATTTAAAACTCCTATTAATGGTGACTCCTCCAATTCAGATAGAAAACACTGTCAGACAATGTCAGAGAAATGCTATTTCGGCTCATGAAAGACTATTGGCAACTTTAAGATTTCTTGCATTAGGGAGATCATTATGATATGCATGTTTAAAATTTTCAGCTATTGTCGCCTCAAGCTTTAGGAAGAATAATTCCATAAATTTTTATTTATTTATTTTCATGGCTAATTTTTGTACCTAAAATATTAATGAAGTCACTTCTCTATAGCGAGCAGTATTTTGCGACATGGCGCTCGTCACTTGTGTGCGGGCGTCTTCGCCTGGCGATGCGACACATAAAATGTACTTTGTGATGCCGATTCATACTTGACGGCTCATAGGTACACCGTTCAAATTTTTCATGACGCTGCAAACTTTATCAAATCGGCACAATAGACTTATCATGCACACCCACAGCCAACACACCTTCAAATTTACCGGGCGCCGCTTCAACCGCGCTGCAAACTTGACGGCTTAGAATAATAACGCATAGAAACCTAGTACGAGTGCAAAAACTGAGGCAACTAAAACTTAGCCATAGTGGCTAACTTTTCTCGGCGAGCCGTCATTACTTAAGATCACGTTCTGTTGAACACAGCTCGCGAGTAAATAAATGAAAATTATATTTTGTAGCATGAAGGAATGTCATATAACATTTCAGGAAAGCAAAAAAAAAATTCCCAAAAGTCACTCAAGGAAATAAACCAAGTGCTGTATTATTTACCTGGTCATCATCTTCATCTTATCCAGTTCTTGATAACATAAAATACTTGTCTTGATTTGATCCAGCAACATAGTAGTGCGTTTGCCCATATTTATGTTGGTAACGGCCTGGTAATGGTATCACAGTAGGAGCAGTGGAAGCTATATTTGTGTGCGTTTGAGGAACGTAGACACATTCGGCTCACACACACAAAGAAAATTAAGTGGACACACGATATCGCTCGTGTTTTGTTCTAGACGCGGCTTCTATGCGTTATTATTCTAAGCTTGGATCGTGTATGGTAGGCATTATGTGCCTTAAAATCTACTAAATAAAGTTTAATTTATCCCAAAAATTAGGAAAACAATTTAAGCAATTATTTCCTATTTTCCCATATAATTCTAAATCGTAGCTATCTTAATCTGAATGTAACAGCTTTTTATTAACATAAATTACTTTGTTAGTTTTTTACTCTTCTAATCTACTAATCTTAATTTAACAATAAATCTCGGGCACCGTCATTTAACTAAAAACTCCACACATTCCAGATGATTAAAGAAGATGACGAGCCGCAGGCGTGCTAGACTCGAGAAGATGAAAGTAATCCTGAATGCTCAACTAAGGGACCTGCTAGAGACCAAATCCCATAACAAAACACTACGCCAGAAACTTGCAGATTTGTATGGCGAGGAGGAATTTGAAAATGATCTCAAGAATCAGTTGACCGAGCTACGCAGTCAGCACATGGAAACAACCGACCAATACCGTCAACTTGAGAGAGAACTGTACATATTCAAAAAGTACAGTGATACTTATGGGCCAGATGATGTCTCAGAATTGGAAATGAAAATCAAAGTTGGCTTTAAGCATTTCGCAGAGCAGAAGGTCAGTGAGCAGTTTGATAACACTATTAATACTGGTCACACTGGTAACACGGGTTTTTTTACGGGTTATGTTAAGAACAAGATTTAGCAACATAGAATTGAAATTAGAATTACTAATACTCGATTTTTAACCCTCGACGTAAACAGAGGAGTTATAAGTTTGACGTGTGTGTTTGTGTATTTGTGTATCTGTCTGTGGCATCTTCTGTGTGGGTCGACGCTCGAGTGCACAAGGCAAATAACTTTACTCAGAAGAAGAGAGCCTTCAACAGGGCTGCCAAGTCCTGCAAAAAGGCGATGCGAAGGGCACGGTTTGACCATATTAGCAGAATCGGGAACAAACTTGCTTCATATCCTGCTGGCAGCAAAGCCATTTGGTCCATGGCTAAGATGGTTGAATCAAACTTCTGTCGCCCCTCACTACCACCACTGCTGAGACCCGACGGGTCACTGGCCCATTACACCGTGGACAAGGCAAACTTGTTTTCCTCCCTTTTTGCGGAATCTTCGCGTCTGAACTCTGATGGCGCGCGGCCCCCTCCCTCTCCAGTTGGATGTGGGACGAGTATGTCGGACATTCGCATCCATCAGAAGGAGGTCTGTATGGTGCTGTGTAATCTTGACGAGAAAAAAGTTCCAGGAATCCGATTCCCGACATCCTCTCTACAACTCTTCAACAACTCTGGGAAGACTGAAGAGTCGTAGGAGTTTCTTGCGTACTACACAGGCAATCCAAGGCTGGCCGCCTGTGGAGAGGGGAAAGCTGTGGGTGGAGAAGTGCCCACCACCCCATGACTTTGTTAAGCCCAAGGAACATCTGCCCCTTGGTCATGAATTACAGTGGCCTGTATGGAAGGCATTGAATCGGCTACGTGCCCAGGTGGGCCGCTGCAAATATAATTTGGCGAAACGGGGGATTATTGATTCGTCCAACACTCGGTGCGAGTGTGGTGCCCCTGGACAGACTATGTCCCACTTGCTGGAGTGTCCTGGCTGTCCATTCACTTGCACCCTGGAAGACCTGTACGGTGCTTCTGACGCTGCAATAAGCGTGGCCGCCTACTGGGCCCAGACAATCTAATTAAATGTGCCATCGAATCGAAAAGAAGAAGATCTTGACGTGAACAAAGCTAGCGGCCCCGACGGGATACCAGCAATTGTGCTAAAAACTTGTGCGCCTGAACTGTCTCCGATCCTGACACGCCTGATTCGCCTATCGTATGAGACGGGAAAAGTGCCAGATGCTTGGAAGCAAGCTAACGTTCAGCCTGTGCCCAAAAAGGGCAGTCGGGCAAACCCGGCCAACTACAGACCCATCTTGGTAACGTCCATCCTTTGTAAAAGTATGGAACGTGTGCTGAACAATAAGCTCCTGGCATATCTAGAAGACAACGAAATCCTCAGTGATCGCCAATACGGATTCCCCCAAAATCAGTCAACTGGGGATCTTCTAGCGTATGCTATTCACGTCTGGAGTGAGGCCATCGATAGGCTCGGGGAAGCGCTTGCTGGCTCCCTTGACATCTCGAAGTCTTTCGACACAGTCTGGCATGAGAGCCTTATTGGTAAGCTTCTTTCCTTCGGTCTGCCTAGTGGTCTGTGTGACTGGATTGCTGACTTCCTGAGGGATCGGTCTATCCGAGTAGTTATAGATGGCTGCTCGGCCAGTCAGTTAGGTAATAACGACGGAGTCCCACAGGGGTCGGTGCTCTCGGCTACACTGTTTTTTCTGCCTGCTATAACTTTGGGTACGGAGACGACAGCACGGTTGCTGAGAGATACGTGTCCAGCGCACGGGCTACTGGGCCTAAGATCCAGTCTCTCCAGGAGGTCATGGTTGAGCGCTTGAACCTGTCTTTGCAGACAGTCTCCGAAAAGGGTGATGCCAATCTTGTCAGTTTCAATGCTGCTAAGACTAAAGCGTGTCTTTGTTTCGCATAAAAGAGCCCATTCCACCCGGCTTCATATTTCCGTGGTGTAACCGTGGCAATAACGGAGCATCTCTACCTTCTTGGTGTCTCGTTAACATCAAACCTCAACTTTGGTCCATTCGTTGAGGCAAAGGCTCAGTTGACTGCAAAACAGTTGGGGATCCACGCAAAGGTGGAACGGTACTTCACGCCTGAACAGCTGCACTTCAGTTGGTTGACAAACGGGCCAAGAGAATTATCGGAACAATGCACTAGTCACCTCAAAGCTCCAGAGCCTTGAACATCGACGCTGAGTGGCCAGTCTGTCGGTTTTTTATCGGTTACATTTCGGGGAGTGTGCCATAGAACTGCACAATTTGATTCCGCCTAGCCCTTTCCATCATCGGACAACAAGAAATACGGTAATGCGCCACTGCATTTTGCAAATACTTTCATTACGCGCACAGCTAAGGAGTAAAGTCTTTGTTTCCTGATAGCTACAACCTAGGGGTCTTTAAGTCAAGAGTGAATAGGTTACTTCTAGGCAAGCGAGTTTTACCGCCGACCACATCATCGCTTACCATGAGGCGAGATAATGGTCAAACGCGAGCCTATCGGTAATAAAAAAAAAATTGTACATGTCTTATATGTTTGTATTATTCTTTATTACCTCATATCTTTCAAAACAGTGACATCGTTAGATACGTATTTACCGACCAAGTGTTCTTAGATAGGAGAACTCAAAAAAAAACAAAGATGACGGATTTTGGGGGCCATATTGTGCGGGTATCAAAATAAAGAGTTTTGAGGTGTATGGTGACTGCACAGCATTTTTTTCTTGTTAACAGCTTTTTAGTTCGTTTCTTTAGCAGGCGGGTTTTTAATTCTCAAATTAACTTTTTTTTATTCCATGAAAAGCTTGTTTTAAAAAGATATTTACTTTTAATTTATTTATGACCAGCTTCTGCCAGCTGCTTCGCCCGCGTGAATGTCGAAAATTATTTCAAGTGAACATACATACATACATACATAAACTCACGCTTTTTTCCCATGGGGGTAGGCAGAAACTACAGAACGCCACCTGCTACGATCCTTACATACTTCTTTTGCTTCACACACGTCCATACAATATCTAGTCATACACACACGCCGGTTATGGGTACTGCGCACTTGGCCTTTCTGAAGAACATCACAAATAAGGTCTATATATGTCTTTCTAGGGCGTCCCTTCCCGGCGTTTCCATTCACGGCTGCCTTGTAAATACCTTTCGTTAGTCGCCTTTCATTCATCCTCTCCACATGGCCAAACCATCTTAGCATACTCTTTTCAATTTTAGTCACTACATCTTCTTTTAAACCACAACGTTGTCTTATTACCTCATTCCTCAATCTATCATTTAAAGTTACACCACACTTACTCCGCAAGGAGCGCATTTCTACTGCATTAATCCTACTTTCATGTCTTTTTAGCCATACCCAACCTTCACTTCCATACATAAGTGTAGGCACCAGCACGCTGTTGTGAACGGCGAGTTGAGCTTCCGGAGACATCGACTTGCTGGTCACAACTGCATGTATAGCACCATTCACTTTATTCCCTGCATTCACTCTCCTTTCCACATCCTCTTCAATCTTTCCATCCCTTGTGAACATACTTCCCAGATATACAAACTCGTTCACTTGCTCCACACTCTTATCATTTATTTTCACTTCACACTTCGATACATCGTCTTCTCTTTCAAAAACCATTACCTTAGTCTTGTTCACATTTATACTCATCCCTTTTAACTTAAAAGCTTCATTCATCACAGTCACCATGTCTTGCAACTGTTCTGCTGACGATTCAAGGAGAACTTGATCATCTGCATAGAGAAGGCATTTGACAGGCAACTCATTCATCCTCAATCCGCACTGATGCTCTTTCAAACCTATCAGACAACTATACAGCGCAACACAGCCCTGTCTAACACCCCTTGAGATGGTAAACCAGTTCGAATACGCCCCATTAATCCTAACACAAGCACTGGAATCCCTATATAGAGATTTCAGTGCCCGTACCAAGCGCCAGTCCACACCGTACCCGGATAGCGTCGACCACAGTTCATCCCTCCACACACTGTATAGGCCTTCTCCAAGTCCACGAAAGCACAGTAGACTTTTTTGTGCTTTGCCAGATGTTTTTCAGCTATGCTTCTCAAGGAGAAGATCTGATCCATACAGCCCATTCCCTCTCTAAATCCTGCTTGCACGTCCCATAATTGTTCATCCGTCACCAAGTGAACATATTCCCGGGATAAAAAGTATTCCGTGCTATTCTAGACTATAATCTATCTCTGTGCCATCCAGATCTGTCCAGCCGTTTGAGCGTGAAGAAGTAACAAACATACAAACACACACACACACTCACTCACAAACTTTCGCCTTTATATTATTAGATGTGATTATGTTTAGATGAGGATATTCGCAGGAGAACCAAAGTTATCGACATAGCCCGAGAATTGGGCAACGTAAGTGGCAGTGGCTAGGGCACAATGCTTGCAGAAGAGATGGCCGATGGGGCTGTAAGTTCTAGAATGGCGACCGCGAACCGGAAGACGATGCGTTGGCAGGCCTCTCACTAGGTGGACCAATGACCTGGTTAAGGTTGTGGGCATGCGCTGGATGCGCCTGGGGAGGCCTATGTCCAGCAGTAGAATTCTTTCGGCGGAAATGATGATGATGATTATTATTTTAAAATTAATAATGTTATGTTATAGTTGCAGACTGGGCAAGCTGGTCAGTCCACAATCGCCGCTCGCCGGCACCGCGTGCTGGACGCAGGGCGCGCACTCGAGCCGCCATCGCCAGACGAAGACGAGCCACCAACATGAGGCAGTTTCAACACCAACACCTCCAAGAACACAGCCCAAGAGCCCAATAGTTCGTGTTAAATACTCTGTTACTGATAGGGTCACGCTCGCATGGAATCACAAATAAGATCGAGTGGATTGCCTAAGAAATTTAAAACCACGCCATCTATTGGAATCTATTTTAAATGAACTATTCAAATATTCTTTGAAATATGAATTTAGTGCCCGATATTCCAATGCACCATATCCATGCTTAGGAGAGTTGATTATACAATGACATACGTTTTTATGATCAATTCTTGAAAATGTAAATTTTACACACAATTCAATAACAAATCGATGCATATTGCGCTATCTAGTGACATCGCATGACGCGTCGCGCAAAGATGAGTTGAACTATTAATATATCTTTAATAGGTTACCCCTTGGCAAGAGTGGTGTCAGATTTTCTGTTTTTTATTGCTGGTCTTGTGTAGTGCATCCCAGATATTTGCTCAAGCCAGAGTTACAGCTTCTCAGCTGTCATGCGCAAGAAAAGTGCGTCTTGTCTCGCCAGATTGCGTGAAAGTAGCAACATGTTTATGAAAGTGATTGCTGACAGGCATGAGAGTCCTGTATTGAGGCACCTTATCAAGACAATATTGTCTCTTGTAGTTTATAAGTATTACGTCATAAGTATTAAGCTATATTGTTACTAAAATTATAGTTATTAAGTTCTAACATAGGATATAAGGTATTTTAATATTAACATTTTAGAAGTATTTTTGTTATGTGTTTATTTGTATGGATTATGTTGCCTGTAAATAAAAAAAAAAAAAAAAAAAAAAAAAAAAAAAAAAAATTTTTTGTCTATGTCTATAGGATGTGGCCGAATACTTAAAGTCCGTTATATTAGCCGGAAAGTTCAGAGGGAAAGTATGACGGTATGGAAACCTACTAAAATGTGCGTTCCTACGTTTCACGGTCAGGTATTACCAAATAAAGTATTCTGTTGTCACACATTCTTTCTTGTTCATCTTCTTTATGTGTGCATTCTACTCAAATATTGTGAGAAGAAAATGTGGCCACCTGGACAGCTCTGTCGTTGACTTCGTTCAAGTCGTGAAAGGGCAGATGGTTGTGCATCTTGTAAAGGGGCTCCACACTGGCATAGTGTTTGGAATGGGTCATTTTACCAGGTTGTCCCTGCAGTGACCAACCTGGGCCCGCAATCGGCTCGGAGATTTTAATACCGTTCACTCAGGTCGTATCCAGGTGAGAGATGCTCTGCAGGAGACATCTTTTCCTGTTGAACAATAAATATACCCAACAATTTAATAATGTAATTGTTGTAGATTTGGACATGTGTGCTAATGTATGCAGGTCAAATCTGCGCAGTTATTCTGGCGACAACCACTCCGGTGATAGTTGCATCATTACTGATGGTGAGGCCTTTGGTGTGCTTTGTTCGGGTAAGAATGGCACTGTAGGAGCAATCACTGTTGTACGCAGTAAGCTATTAAAACTGTTATGGCTGAGTAATTCATATCATATGTTGAGGGTAGCAAATTTATTCCAACCGTTTCCTACAACTATGATTATGCCAATAAATTCCAGTTCTGTCATAAAACCATCACTCGCAAGCCCAGGACCCATGCCCCATCATTTGCCAAAGTTGCTCACGGTGTATGTCTATTAGAGATCTCCGATGACCTAGATCTTCTCCCGGACTATAAACCGTCTATAAAGTTTTCCCCAATCATCATCATCATCATCATTTCAGCCGAAAGACATCGACTGCTGGACATAGGCCTCCCCCGAGCGTCGCCACACTAATGCGAATTGATAACCTCCTCTGGTTTGGGCAGTTGGTTAAAAACAGGAACCCACTTTCCGAAATTGAATTTATTTTATACTTTGTTGTGTTTTTATTTGGAAGCTGAAAAACGAGGACCATGAAGAGACGTCGCTTCTGGTCATGAATATATAAGCCTTTTATTTATCTGGACATCACGCCTTCACCTCAACATACTTGGCAGCCTTCAAGCGACTCCAGGGTTGATGTTTGCCCGATGACAATTTAACAATAGGTGCAAGGGGCGTCAACGCGTTCGAGCAGGAGCCTAACAACCTCCTGAGTGCCTATCAGCCTCGAGCGATCACGACCGTCCCGTACATTTGCTGGTATCGTGGTGGTTGCTGGTCGTGGTGATATCGTATTGATTTGCAAAAAAGTTTATTTTTGTACCTACAGTATTTTTAATAAGATTCATAAATATATTATAAACTCACGCCCCTTTCCCATTAGGGTAGGTAGAAACTACTACTACAGTAAAACTACTAACGCCGCCTGCTACGCTACGATCCTTACAAACTTACTTTTGCTTCATTTACGTTCATACATGTTGATCAATAAAATAATTGCTTCTCTTCGAGTGCGGTTTCAACTCGACGCGTTCCGACCGTTCATTGTGTCCCTAATGCAACCTTAATGGACTTTTATAGCATTCATTGTTTAAATCTACGCCTGAAAGACTCATGCTCGAATGTTTTCCACTGAGTGGTTTTGCATTATGGCTCCAATAGGTCTCCAGAACAGCGAGAACGACACACGACTCAATCGCTTTCACTGAATCGAACACACGGAGATGTAGATCGCGAAACAAACAAATTAATTTAATAAAAAAGTTGATCCCGACTAGGTTACTATGTAACTACAAAAAAATCGCAAGCTCTGAAAACTTTTAGAGTTTGCGATTTTTCAGTGAAATTTATAAAACTTTCTGAGAGATTGTTTTAAGGATAGCTTACAATAAAAGCTATAAGCCTGTTCTTTGGGTTGGTTTTCAACGAGTGTGACAGCAGTTCGTGATAGAATTATCTTTGAGAACACTTTGTATATGTTTGACATCAAACTTATAGGTCTGTAATTGCCCATATCGGCTTTGTCCCCTTTTTATGAATCACAATATTATAGTTAATTTTGTCCAATCTTAGGATTACTCTCGGTTGATAAGATGTATTTTAATGTTTCTGTTAGTCTAGGAGCAATCATAGTATTATAATTTTATTTTTATTAATTTATTTATATTCACATAATGGTAAGTAACTTATAATCTAAGCCCCACAAAACCGTAGTAATGGTTTGACTGTGGGGTCGGTAAGTCTCTATAGGTACACTCATTCTTAAATTTCATACTTAAAGCTAATAAAAAACAATATTAATTAAAGAAATGTGTCTGTCTAAATAATACCTTTTTGAAACGATTTTTAAAGCTGTTTTTATTCATTTCACTCCTTAGCAGACTGTTCAATAGGTATGGAATTCGTTTTTTTAGGGTTCTGTCACCAAAGTAATTAGTTACTCTGG
Source organism: Orthosia gothica (assembly GCA_949775005.1). Lineage (NCBI taxonomy): Eukaryota > Metazoa > Arthropoda > Insecta > Lepidoptera > Noctuidae > Orthosia > Orthosia gothica. The sequence continues at coordinate 5,352,895 of OX459052.1, forward strand.
GTACATTGAATCTGCCAGCAGCCATAGATTGTTGATTACGTAAGTTAAGTTATTCTCTTGCTTTTAATGTATATTTATAGCTCGTTAGATATTTGATTTGAACCTGGCGCTTTGTCCAGTTTCTGTGTTGACTGTTAATTTCTCTTATTGTTTCTTCCTGTAGTATTATTAGAACTGATTAGGAGTGTGCCGTTACTTGTTTTTCTTTTGCTATTACGTGTTTTCATTTGTGTTTTGTATAGTATTAGGTAGTTATATAGTAATCTGTGGCAATTTTAAGTAGTTCTCTTGTCTTTTACTTTCGTTATATTCTTTTGTATTTGTGGTTTTAATTTGGTTTTTTATATTTGGCTTCTAGGTTTTCTTTAGGTTAAATGCCTTTAAGGCTTTTTTCATCACTCCAGTTTATTCAATAAAAGGTTTTATAATTGTCTGCCTTTTTATTTTCCTATCTTTTTTACATGTTCGTTTATCTTATTGCTTAGTTTTTCTTTTAGTATATTACGAAATAGTAATTGTCTAAAACTAAATAAATTAATTGTGTGAACCATACTCGCTCTTGGCTTGTTGTTTTTTGATTACAGCGCCATCTTGTGTTTTGACCGAGTATCACAGCCGGTTGAGAGTTTTGGTTAGTTCTATTGGTCGCTACTAGATGGCTTTAAGTTCACAAATTGTGTGAGGCCGAAAATTCGTCTAAAATTTCCTATTTAATATAATAAACATGTAAAATTATTTATTTTTTGTTTAAATGTTTGTAAAGGGTAACCTTCAGTACTGATAATTGGTAAATAGCTGTATAAATTTAAAATTGGAATTCCAAACCAAAGAGGAAATATTTGAGATCAAAGTGGCCAATACGACAAAACGCCAATTTCATAGGTAAGGACCTACTCGTAATATTATAATCCGATGTTTAGTTATTACTAACTCAATTTCCCTGACTTTTTTTATCCAACTGCCCCAGAATGAGGGTATTTTTATCCAAGTGCTTGTGTGTGCGTTTGCCCACATCTCTGGTACCCAAATATCTAACGCTTAAATGTAGCTCAGCTTTGAAGATCACTCCACCTCCTCCCTTATATAGTCTGTATACTACAATTACCCTCCTTCCAACACAGAATTCTTTTGTCGTGAATTAAGGCAATTTCGCGAACGGAAGATAAAATAATAGGCTTCCCATTAGAGTTGCTCTCAAAGACATTCGCTAATAGTCGGAAATAAATTTGACGTTCGTCTTTGGAGTCACTTTAAGCGCGTTCCGGATCATTTAACGGCGGCGACGGGCTGCCATCAAACAAGTTAGCAATGTTACGTGTGTTCTAGAGGTTTTTTGAAAATTAAACCTTTCTGCGTCACAATAGTTCTGAGGACATATGTCCATGCGGGTAGATATCATGATTGTCTGGCAGTTTAAGTACTTTATGCGTCCTTACTTTGGTATAGTTCATCGTAAGAAGTCGTGTCGTTGAGCTCCTTGAGTTTTCAGACGTTAACCTACGTGGTTCTCATCTGATTTGACTTATTAAATATAAAATATCATATATTAAAAATATTGACTGATTGAATTTTAACCTATTTGGTTTCAATTTATTTCCATCATTTATATACCTTTTACATCAGAAATACTGACAACATAGCAAATTAACCAGAGCGTACAAACTTTATATTTATTTATTTAATACTTTAAGCACACAAATGTACAGAGGCGGACTTAATGCCTTAGGCATTTTCTACCAGTCAACCTTTGGGTGATGCAGAGATAAATAGTGGTAGGTGCAATCACGATATTGAATGGATTTAAATATATATACAATATATAAATATAAGCTAGAAATAATAAATAAATACAATATAATTTATACAATAAATAACAAATGAAATATAGGAATATACCTAAACAATTAGCAGAAATAGACAATTAGCGCTGTGATGATACTGCTGCCAACCTCTTGCGAATGTGTTCGCGAACTTTAACTTTGAAGTTTAGTCGGTTATTTGCCATCCTGATTTCCTGGGGGAGAGCATTCCACAGAGAAATAGACTGAAACAAAATAACAAAACACACACACACATATAACAAAATAAGTCCAAGAGCGAGCGAAACGAGCTCGAGATGGAAAGGTTAGGTTCACAAGGGATGACGAGAACTGAAGTGAGCGAGCAAAGCAAGCGAACACAGCTCCCGTTATATTCTTTATGTTAGGTTACTTTAGACCCTGCAGACAGATTTAGAAACCCCGCGCAGCGAGGTTCCGTCGACTTTGAGCGAGCAAAGCGAGCGAACTCAGCTTCCATCTTCTCCTTCATGTTAGGTTACTTTACACCCATCAGACTGAAATAGGAGCCCCGTAATTTTTGGTAAAATAATAATATTTTGAGGTGTCTATTTTGCTGTGCAATCAGTTTTTTTTATTGGAATTCGGATTATTTTTAGATACAAGAGGTTTTTTTTATTTAAATAAATACTACCCTCTGCAAAATATATATAATTTATCATGTAAGTATCAGATTAAATATGCAGGTAGAGAAAAGAGCCATGAGTAGGTATCGCGGTGCTTCTAAAGCTTTCATTAGGTACGTGATCACTGATTACTGGATATTACGTGACTCTTGGAAATTATTTTTGAGCAAGTGTTTAGAAAAATGTTTTTTGATAGATACACGTGGACACCTTGCAGAGACGGCAAGGTGCAACTCCAATCGGCTGCTATGACAGAGTTTGCCCACTTGTATTAAAATGTCCTACACAACACAAGACAAGAGACAGTCAGTCGAGACTCTCAGTCTCGTCTCGTCTGTAACGTTCAAAGCGCTGTGTAATGGGGACAAACAATGCCGTTCTTGGTTGGGGAGTGGGATCAGTCCGCGGCACTAATTTGGCGGCTTCCTTCCTTCCGGCACGAGAGGGCGCTGCTCCCACGTCGCCAGTGATTTAATCGTAGTGTTCCGCTCGCTCCGCACAGGATCATATCTATTATCTGCTAGTCGTAATTATGGATGAAAAGGAATGAGTTTTTAATGGTGTAATTATTTTTGTCCTTGTCGCGGCTCAAAGTAATGTCATTGAGGTACTTCTACACTGACATCATTCAAGTTGAAATATGGCACGTCTATCAGCCGGTGCGAGACCTTATAATGGTGGCCATACACCATCCTTGGATCAGTTAGAACTGACCGTGTGTGGGAGTGGATTGGCATGACAGTTAGTTATAGCAAAATAGTATAATATAATAATAATAGTATAATAGTTATAGTTAGTTACGGCAAAATCGAATTTCGATTCTTTTGGCTTGATCATGCCGATTGGACCGTGTATAGCGGTCGGCGATCGTCAGTTTAATCAGGTCGAGATTTTTGTCGGTGATAGAAGAGATAGCGTTTCTCTTAACAGTGTCTTGCTTCTCAATTAGAGAAGTAACTAACGTTAGAAGTTTCAAGTAAGTTTCTTCATTAATTCGTAAATAATTACAATAATCTTTTGGTGTAATCCTCAATTCTTTTAATAAATTTGTATGAGTAAACTGTTTTCTTTTCATTGAAACTTTTGATCAAAACAGTGGTTTGTTTGCACCACTCTGCTCGACGTTTCCTTTTTTTGTTTCATTTTCACGAGTAGGTAAAATGAACAAAACTGCTAAAACATCGTCGTCTGCCACGGGTGACGGCATGGCTTCAACTGAACGTCGCTGCCGGTGCCGATTAGACAATTTAAACTGATTGTGTCATATGTGTGCTGTATATAGACGAACTGCAGATTGGATCAAGCCTGCAGCGTCATGCCGATTGGACGATAATAAGGATGGTGTATGGCCACCACAAGGCGTCTATTTAATCGTTTTTCTATTGTCTGTAATTACGCCAGATGAAGCAAACTACTCCTTGATCGACAGACTCACTCGTCTTACAAAAAGTGATTACTATGACATTATCTCCATAGTGCCAAAATAAATTTCGTCTTCTTTTTCATTTTGCAACTGAGCGGTAACGATGACTTTTGTTCAATCATTGGGGTTCTTGTAACTCACCTCACATCCCCATCTCTCTCCCTTTAGTTCTGTTAGTTGAAAGTTTGGCGCATTCATTTACAAGACCTCCAACCGCGGATTTAATTTTGTCGGTCCACCTCATCGGTGACCGCCCGAGGAGAACCGGGGGTATTGGTATCGGTCACCCTACCCTGCACCACCAGACACTCTATGGAGTAGTTATTCCGCTTCGAGATAATGGCTAAAAAATTAAGTTTTTGAGAATGTACATACTTATGCTGATAGACGTCGTTTGAAGCTAAGATCTAAGACTATGGACATGTTTGTGCGGAATTCTGTCTAATTGTAGGTGTCTATTATTATCGGGACGGAATAATTGGAACAAACAAGATAAGTGAAGAGGAAACAAATCTCATTAAATTATCTTAAAATGTTCACATAATAGTAATACCAGGCTCTATTTTTCTGTTGGTTCGCGCTTGACCTCTATCTCACCTGATGGTAAGCGATAATGTGGTCGACGGTGTTGCACGCTTGCCTAGAAGTAATCTATTCACTCTTGACTAAAAAACTCCGAGATTATAACTATCGGGAAACACAGACTCCGGCAGGGAATTCCAGTCCTTAGCTGTACGTATAATTCAAGTATTTCCAAAACGTTTAGTTCTACGGTTGGGATGTCCGGGCTCGGCGGAATTAGATCATGCAATTTCATCGCTCACTCCCCGAAACGCAACCGATAAAAAACCGATAAACTTGCAACGGATACAGAGAGAGCTTGAGCTCTAATCACCACGCTTGCTAAAGGGGGTTTGGTCATTTTAGACTATAGGCTCTATACAAGTGACATTCTATACATGAAAACATTGCCATAGTGGTCAATAATGTATGCTAAAGTCAAGCTTTATTGAAATTTCAGGTAATCAATACATCAAGAGGAAAAGCGGTCGCAGACATCCGATTGAATATCCTAAGTAAGAAGTCATAATTCGAGATTTGGCTCACCTATTTCCTCCTCTAAAATTGGACCATTTTAAAATATATTCCATAAACTGAAAAAATAAAGATAATTACGAACTGTACCCGTGACATACGTGATGACACATTATCTTTAGAAGCACTAGAACCCTCATAAATGCTCAAAATTACGCTGACAACCGCCTAGAGTAGCAATTTAACAAATTTGACTTTTTTATAGTTTTTAGATGAAAAATAAACATAAAAGCACAACATAATCTATTTATTCAATTTATGGAATATCTTTTAAATTTGTCCAATTTTGGGGGAGGAAATAGGCTAGAGACCAAACCTCGAATTATGACTTTTTACCCGACTGCCGAAGGAGGGTAATGTGTTTATCAGTCTATGTATGTATGTATGTATGTATGTATGTTTGTTCCTATATAGCGTTCCAGAAACCAAACGTGTTGGCCGATTTTGATGATTCATACGTCAATCGATTCGTCTTAACCCTCCGAGTGTCATAGGCTACATTAAAATTGGGCAATAGAAAAATGGCGGATTTTGGGCGCCATATTGTGGGGGCCCAAATTTTTTTTTTCTTCCAAACCCATCGTGTGGGGTATCAAAATAAAGGGTTATAAGAGGTGATTTCAAAAATATATAACACTTATATGTTTAAATGTATCTAATTCGAAAAAAAACTAACTAAAAAGTTTTAAATAAAAAAACTTAATTGAAAAAACTTAATTGAAAAATCACAAAACCCGACTGCTTCAAAAGCGAACTAAAAAGTCGTAAACAAGGAAAAAATCGTGCTGTGCAGGCGGAGGATACACCAGATTTTGGTCAGCCAGCCCGCGAATATGGATACATATACCAACTACACAGCATGATTTTTTCCTTGTTTACGACTTTTTAGTTCGCTTTTGAAGCAGTCGGGTTTTTTGATTTTTCAATTAATTACTAAGGAAATTCAGTTGGAACTCTCTGCTCGCATTTCCTCTTAAAGTTTGTCATTTCGACCGTCACCATCGCTGAAGAATGACATTTTGTCTAAAATCTTAGAATAGATTGGCGCCATCGAAAATGAAATCTACTACCTGTGTTTTTTGACACGCTTCTTTGGACGATTATCAGATTATCGCATTGTCCTTTAGTTGCTAAAACTATGTTAAGATTCCAAATCCTTTTTTACCATGAAAAAAAATTAAGGAGGTTCTCAAGTCAACGTGTATATTTACAAATGCCAATGGCTTTCAAGACACAAAAGATTTGTACAACTTTATAAGCGGCTTATGGTATATTACTCTAAGAGTCTGGACTTGTATTGTAGTGTGTTGAGTATTGTATTTTTATCGCACTAATTAATTTACAAGGTGGTAAGGTAGAATTATGAATGAGTTCTATACACACTTTCAAGCAAGCTAAGGTGTCTTATTATATTTGTTGTTGTGTACAATAAAGAATAAATGAATGAAATGAAACTTTTACCCCCCTATTTAACTCCTTTAGGGACAAGTCCGGCATACTATTCCCAAACACTGTAACTCCTGAAAATCAGAATCTACGGCGGTGACCTCGAAAATAAACGCTAACTGAAGATGAGACCCGGCATAACCATTCAACTTTCTTGAACCCCATAACGTAATTACATACATACATACATAAACTCACGCCTTTTTTCCATGGGGGTAGGCAGTAACTACAGAACGCCTCCTACTACGATCCTTGCATACTTCTTTTGCTTCACAAACATTCATACATCTAGTCATACACATACGCCGGTTATGAGTTCTGCGCACTTGGCCTTTCTGAAGAACATCACCTATAAGGTCTATGTATGTCTTTCTAGGGCGTCCCCTCCCGGCGTTTCCATTCACGTCTGCCTTGCTTGAGAGCAACATGGCCAAACCATCTTAACATACTCTTTTCAACTTTTAGTCTCTACATCTTCTTTTAAACCACAACGTTGTCTAACGTAATTACATATCTCCATAAAGTCACGTCTTTTTCCACGTAGTAGGCAGAAACTAGCTATTAGAGACGACGCTTGCTACGATCCCTGAGTACTCCTTTTTTAACCGAACCGAAGGTGAGACGGTACTTCACCCCAGAGCAGCTCAGCTTGTATCAAGCGCAAGTTAGATCATGCATGTAGTACTGCTCTCATCTCTGGGATGGATCTACCAAATACCAGCTGGATGCACTCGAGTCGATCGAAAAACGGGCCGAGAGGCTCATCGGCAATGAGATACTGGTCGAGTCTAGGCTCCAGAGCCTTGAACATCGGCACTGAGTTGCCAGTGGTCTTTTATCTGTTACATTTCAGGGAGTGTGCGTTGGGATTGCATGAACTGATTCCTCCTAGCCGATTCCATCATCGGACTACAAGACGTACGGCGATGCGTCATCGGTACATGGTGGACATCCCACCCATACGCACCAAACGTTTTGATGTTTTCATAAATATAATGACGGTACCTTGTCATTATATTTATGAAAACATCATGGACCTAAGTTACAAAGAATTGACATCGTTTTAGTAAAAAAGGCGACAGACATAAAAATTATGTTACTAGAAATAGGGACCAATTAATTCAACCAGGTTTCAGGCTGGGTAAAGTAGCCTCATCTTTTATGGGGTACTGTATAAAATGTTACAATAAAATACCTCCCCACAGTCTAGAACTGAATGAGACGAAATTTAAAACTTGTATAAAACGCACACTATAAGTTAGCAGGCATATTATAAGTTGGGGATTACATCAGTGATAAAAATGCTTGGCTCAATGCTGGTCCTGCTCCGCAGACACAAGGGCGCAAAAACATTTTGAAGTATATTTAATCGTGCTCACCAAGAATAATGTGACGAAAAATTGTTATGGAATCTTAGTGATGGAAAAGAGTGTTCGTGAAGTTTCTTGTACATTCTTCTAAATATAGACCTACTGACGCTTGCGAATATGCAACTAGATTAATTTTTTTTTTGACTATTCTGAAGTACCTATAAGGTTTATTTAAAATAAATTACTTGATCTTTTCGAGAAGTTTGAGTCATGACATGACTGCAGATGGGGCGGGGTTTTTGGCACGTGTCCTTTTTGTTTGCTAGTTTTTACCTATTATTTTGTTTATTAAGGCCCACTTGGACGAAAAACTTTTTACAAAAAATTATTAAAAGAATCTATTTAAAAACCAAGGAAATATTTGTAATTTAATATTTTTTAACTCTTCCTCTCAATAGGGATTAAGACAATTTTTTTTTATTGTCTGTCTGGGCCTTTTGTCACATAAACAAAAAAATACAACGAAACAGTGCGATGGAATTGAGGCTTGGTATATCTTTTACTTAGAAGTGACGTCACAAGCTCCCATTTTGGAACTATTATGTACTTACTTTATCTGTGTCAATTTACGTTGCTTTATCAAAAGCAGAACATACGTGGCCATAATTGTTCGTTAAATAATCTGACGGACTAAAAATTATTATTATTTTTTACCCAGGAATCATTCCTATTGTTTTAAAACAAAATCTGCAGTTACAATAATTTGCAACGCATCGTGAATGAACGAACCATACTTCTTGAATCACCGCGTGACACTCATAAACCTAATCCATTCATCGCCCTTAACTTATTACACCCACCAATCGCAAACACGAGGCGGAGTTAAAGAGAGAGACAGCTAGTCTCTTATTGTAATGCGTGTGAAAGAGGCGGATTAAATTACGAAAGCTCTGCCTAGAAGCGGGCGTCGAGGAAGCTTGGACTCGCTTTTCAAAAGTCGTCAGTCAAAGTTTGCAATTTGAGTCCGAAACCCGTGGTCGCATTTGACGGGTTAACTATTTACGCGAATAGAAATTAAATTAATTAAAAGTGATCAACAGTGGATAACAGTGTTAATATATTCAATAAATTAATTTATTATTTGCATTAAATTTAATTTATTGTTAATTATTTTTTAATAGACAGAATACAAGTAAATGTTTTGATTAAAAAGTGAAGTGTTGTGTGGTAGCTATGTCGGAAGCCGGTCGGCGCGGGACAGCCTACACTATAGACAACATACTCGGACACACGGACAGACAACCGGGTATGTGATACTACGACATGTTTATAAAATAATAATATATTTTTTATTCAACCATATTTCATAAAAATACTCCCATAACTTCCCACTTTGCCTGGTTTCTTGTCTAACATCAATTTATTGATTTAAAAACTTTTTTAAAACAAGCTTATCGTACATTGTCATTCAAACCAAACGAGTATGCAAAACTTCAGCACAGTCTGTTGGAAATAACAGTTTTAAACTTAAGTTGCAAGATATGATCCACACATACTGACTAACAAGGTAAGATAAATTAATAAAAGCTTTTAAAAATGTGCAAGGCAAGGTTACTAAAAGCGTTTGTTAAATATATATTCAATGTTGAAAACTAATTAAATCCTAGCTATTTAATATTGTATAAGAGAATGTATATTTGTTTGATACATTTAAAATCGTTGTCAGGGGTACAGACAAGGAGTCAGACAAGGTACTTTGGCCATTTTTTCGTCCTCTCCGTTCGTATGTCATATAGCATACCTACATAAGAAGGGGTGGGACTTTATGCAAAGGTACTAGCTAGGGCATAAAAAAACTGGCTAAGAGCGAGTTGTGCTTGCAAAATAAAGGTTTAAAAATAAAGAACTGTGAGAATGAGCAGTATATAGAATTAAGAGGAGAAATGGAACATGTCGTGAAAAAAGTAAGCCAGTCCGTTGGAGAGAGAGAGAGAGGAAGGCCAAAGAAAAGATGGATGGATTGTGTGAGGAGAGATATGAAAGAAAAGGGAGTCAGTTGTAGCGTGACGGTTGACAGAACGGAATTAAAGATGAAAACAAGTAACATGGGACCAGGGCAGGAAGATGATGATGATGAAGTTTAGACGACTGATTTTAAAAGGAAGCCCAAAGAAATGATAGATGGATCATCTGAAAGATGATAATATGGCTAGAAATAAGGTGAATATTGAGATGACGGAAAAAAGAGAAGTATGGAAGAAGAAAACGTGCTGCGTGACTTCATATATATTGAGATAATGGTAGGAGGATACTTCTTTGCACTAATATTATAAATGTTAAAGTTTGTGAGGATGGATAGATGTTTGTTACTCTTTTACGCAAAAACTGCTGTATGGATTTTGATAAAAGGAGATGGTATTACAATTGACCCAGAAGTCGATACGAAGAAACTGTATTCAAATCCAAATTATTATTTGTAAAAGATAGGTACAATATAAAAAGACCTAATTCTAATGTTAGGACCGCTATGTCTTACCTGATAGGCATACAAATTTTGTATACCGCTCGATTGCTTGAATCCATGGAGTATTGGAGCTATAGGCTAACAAAGTATGCATGAAAAATCATTATCTACTAAGGATTTTCTTAACTCTAGTACCAAAATCAGTAATGCTACCAACATAGAGAAGACAATGACAAGATGATAACACTATAGAAGCTATCGATTGTAAATATACTAAAAATAAAAAAATATTGTCGTCTCTCTTCTCGTTAATTATTTTATAATTATATTAATGTGACTTTAATTTGAAAAAAAAAAAACAAAAAATCAAGTGTATTTGATTTGCAATGTATTTTTGTTACAAAATAATTACATAATTATTTTTGATATCTACAAAATATATTCTCAATGAATCGCTTATATAGTGCATCTATATCGCATATATTTTCATCCTTAAAGTTCTCTTGACTATTGGTGGTGGATGCTGAGAAATCCTGGGAGGATTTATCAAATGATATCGGTAGACTAGTGGGTTCTGGTACATTAAATGAGTGCTAACTTTAAATATATGCTTTGATTGGATCAGGAAGGAATTATCGGTAGCTTCTATAGTGCCATGACTGAGTCAGTACAGTCATCAGCAAGACTGATTTTGGTAGTAAAGTAAAGAAAATCCTTAGCGGATAATGATTTTTCATGCATGCTTTGTCAGCTTATATCCCATTGATTTGGGGTCTGAGACTTAGGTTATGTTATTTCGCTCGTTATATGCAATCAATCTGCATACAGTTAGTTCATATCGATTTCTGGGTTTTCGACTCATACATTTTGGACTTTCTCCTTTCGCACACAGATAGTTTTTAAATCTGGATTAACACATATTACAATATTTTTTATTCGGGTAGTACGTTCCTGAAGAAAAGATTTCGACATTTACGAGGGCGTTAACTAAAGGAAAAAGGGTATTTTTACCAATTTGACGATATCTTTGAAACAACTGAACCAATAATTAATAAAGAAGTATTTTCTAATATATAGAAAAAGTTTTTTCAAGCAAAGTTAAAACTATGACTGTACTTAGATAAAATATGATTAAGTTATTAATGTGCAAATTAAGCGCTAGTATTTTACTGTCATCGGGTTTTAGATTTATACTTTTTACGGTACTTTAAATAATTAACTTTAAATTAAGTACACTTGTTAATTTTCTGTTACTTTAACGTTTAGTAGACATGAAACTTCACACAGGTAAGTTTGTTGATTTTCAAACATAATTAAATACTGATATTGACCACTTCACTTTAAAGCAAACGAAAACGTTGAATATTGCTAGTAGAAATAATATTTTGCCCATTATTGTCACTATAAAAATAATTAATACTTTACTCGAATTACAAAATCAATTAGGTACATTAGTAAGCAGCATATATTGGTTAATATATAATTTATAAATAGTTTGCGGTGAAACAAACATTTCATATTAAACGTGAACAAAATTGCTCTCAATATTAATTTATATAACTTAATCAAAGTTAATATTGTCACTAGTTAGTTAATTAATATTTGTTGAACCTGTAATATTCGCGTTGGAATATAACCACGAATTGCGTTAATTAACTCTGGTTAAAACGTTATTAATTAATAATAATTTAGATATACATTTTGTTTGTAAATTTGAGAAGGGACTTGAATTTCGTAGATCTTAGATCAGTAAATCTTTAAGCTTAAGCAACGCTTGATGAAGTCTATCCCAAAATGGGAGAAGGGTCATAAAATCTGACTAGAGTCTTGTCAGGAGGTATTGTAGTAGTTACCGAGTTGTGGAGGTCAGATAGGCAGTTGCTCCATTTAAAATACTGGAATCAGCTGTATCTGGTTAGACTGGAAGCCAACTACGTGGTTCGGAAAAGGCTAGGCAGATTGATTAAATATTTAATTCGGTCATACGACGGAACCTATACTGTTTTACTTATGCGGGATACTGCTACCTGGTCATCCAGTTACCTCCTTTCACTTCCAAACAAAAACAAATCCACAAAATTGGTTAACAAGAATTGGTAAAACTATAGGTGAACAGACATAGGTACAAAGAGTCGGTTAAAAGAAAACAGCCGAATTTAGAACTTCCTCCTTTTTTGAAGTCGGTCTACCACCAGCTTTTAAATAATCCAAACTTTGTGGTTGCCCCATCGCTGGTAACTTAGCACAAACTAAATTTTGGGTTTATGATGTGCCCTGGCCCCCCATCGAGACGCCCTTGTATCAACAATATTGTAAAAAATCATCTCGAAATATTATGATTTTTACAAAGCCGGCACAATAACGCTTTGTGTTCGGTCATTATCACACTTGACTGATCTTTTGAGGATTAGGACTATAATGCTATTGTATAATGGTAATTATTGTTGCTACATGTGGCGGGAGTGAAGCAGTGTTGTACTTTCAAGTCTAAATTATGGTCAGGGATAAAGTAAAGCCGACATTTAATATAGTTTTAATAACATCACGCCTTTTTACTCGACTACTGGGTTGTGAGTTTGGCTGTCTATGTTTGTATCTATATACAGGAGTGGTATTATTTAAGGAACTTCGAGATAACTTGGTAGGTATACAGTTAGATCTTGGCTACTTCTTTTATCAGCGAAGCCGTTATCAAGGACTTTACTTTCTTTCACATCTTTAAATGAAAAGATGGTACCGGTTTTTGAAAAATCAAGCCTATTGGGTGAAAATGGCGGGCATATATTTGTATGACAGTAGAAGACAAATTGTATTCCTTTGGTTTAGAAACTTGACCCAAATGTTCATAGATTCATTAAAATAATCACTAATGAGTCATTTTAAATTTGTGAGTGAACATACAAAATCCAATCAAAAAGACTAAAAGACTGCGCATCGATGGGTTTGAATTGTGTAGTCTATGTGTGTATGTATGATCATCTGTTCTTTTGTTGTGCAGAAACTACTCATCAGTTTTGGACAAGAAGGTATCGTTAGATTTGTATGAGAGCTCCCCGTGACAAAGGGCAGTTACACACTACGGGTCCGTGTTCGTGACACAGTATATTTGCTGTGTCCGTGATTTGAGTTCCGCGCTCAAAATGTTCTGAATTATGACAAATTATGACTTATGACAAATTATGTTCGGTTGTAGTACGTAAGCTTTCATACAAAAAGCACTAGGGCTACTTTGGAACCAAAATTTCTTGGACACGGACGTGAAGTGCGTAGTCCGGTCAAAAAGGACAAACAAATGAGCATAAGTTTGCAATATTTCATGAGAAAGATCCAATTCAAATCCAATTTGTATTTTATGAAGAATATAAATTGGTAAAGGACTTAACTACACTATAAAGTATACTTAAATGATAAAATGACATAAATCCCCATCAATAATACATCTGAGAATAAAAAATCAAGATCAAAGGTTCTAAATAGAGTTTTTTTCACATTTTCTCGATAATTTAAGCGTTATCGCAAAAATAGGTCAGACAATTTTTCCTACGAATCACCCACTCCTTACCTTTTGTAACGTACAAAAATAAAAACATGCACACTTACGCCAGCGGCATATTATGTTCATTATTATTTGTTTATTATAGGATGGCTGATAATTTGGTGCATACTTAAGTAACTTTGAAAACCATACCACCACCACTCTTTGTCGCTTACCATCAGCATCAGGTGTGATAGTGCTCAAGGGCTCCTATTTCTTATAAGCAGCTTGCTTATCGAAGAAGTTTACTTGAAATAATTGTAATGACACTTGACGTACAAATTACAGAAGAAATAAGGTGTTTAATAAGGTTTCTAAAATGCATACCAGTCCCCACTTTTGACCATGATTAAGAACATTTTTTATCAGACGTGGGATCGATTGGGACTACCGACAATTCGTTTGATGTACTTTAAGATGAAGAGTTTTTATAAGTTTTCAGGTCTATGCGAATTAATGTTAAATGTCATGTTTATTTTGACAGGACTATGTAATGCCATCTAAAAGTTTTAAAATCAATTAAGTTACAGACAACTACCACCCAATTACTTTGCTCCCAAGCGTTCCTCGAGCTATATCAAGAATAAAAACAGTTAATTGTTCTACTTAAGCCGTTACTGTGATTTAACATTTAATTCGAATATATAGTTTCTGCATAAACAAAGCTGATATGGAAAATGCACTTTTATCGGCTTATCAGCGATCTGACAGACAACTTTACACTGTATATCTACTACATAAGACTCATAAAATGTAACATGACTATTTTATTGATGTATTGAGAACCTGGAGGGCCAATTTGACAGGATTATATCGAACGCATATGAATGGAGCAAAGGAACACGTTATTCTTTAACAAGGTGCTGAAAGTATTACGTAAAGCCTAAAAATATTGTGATTGTTCGATCACAAACAAATGGTTTTACCGATATTGACATACAACTGCTATTCTTTTGCTATGGTCTGCTTAGGCATGCACATAGCAAAATGCGATTTTCTCTAACAATTTAGGCTTGCTCCCGAGACAGTGTGTAGCGTGTTCTGTAACACGTCCATAGCAATAAGTGTTAGCTAATGTCGCTCGTCCTATCGACTTACATGAGAACAATGCTTAAAGTAAATTATGTAAAGTTCACCAAAGACGTCACGGTAGCAATTAAGATGCATCCATCGAATGCATGGTGTTATTTGTAATAAAATATGCGGCTAATTGAGTTTTCAATGCATTTAATGAGGGCAACCTTTTCATACATTTTTTGTTATATAGTGGTGCCTGTTTGTTTACTTGTTTTACTTTAATAAACGATATGCTAGTCTGTATACTTTTTTTGAATAAAAATACATGTATTGTAAATATATAACTGTCTAATGTTCATTATTTTGGTTTCATAATATTTTTTTTAATAATTTGCACGTTGATGTTAAATATAGGTTGTTAAAAATCCTTTGTTTTTTTGCAACTTGGAGACTTGCTAGCTTCGTCTTGGCCGCACTGCCCCAAACTTCAACCTGATATGGTTGGTGTGGTAATACTTGACGTTATAGATGGTGTGACGTAGTCTAAACGAAATACATTGAACTATGTTTCGGAGGGATCCAAGTAGAGACGTAAGCTTTGTTTTTCTAAATAATTGAACAGTCCATGAGAACTATCTATTCTCAATCCAGGGCAATTCTCACAAGTTTTTTGCTGTACGGGCACATTGTTGATTACTAATGGATTATTTTGAAATATTATTTTATGTTTTGCTTTGAACAAGATATAGCATATTTTAGAAAAAAATATCGTTAGTAAATTATTTTGAAACCATGAAAAAAGGGTGTTTAAATCATCTTGAGCATGCGAGACTAAATCATGAATGGAAGATCGGAAATAAAATAAGATGGCCGTGTAGCGTAATTGCCTGAATATTATTTATGTAGATTAAAAATCGGGCCCCAAAATTGATCCCTGGGGAACGCTCCACGGTTTAGGTAATGTGCCACTTTGATAATTATGATCCGTTCTAACTAACTGTGACCTGGTTTTTAGATAGGAATCAAACATTTTAACACTATCAGTAACATTGATGGTCTCTAGCTTATTAAGTAGCAGTTCATGACTAACGGTGTCGAAAGCTTTTTTGAGGTCATTAAAGATACCAAGGACTAATGTTTGTGTATACTAAGCGTACGTATTTCAGAAAAACATTGTCTGTCAATGTATCCATCCTTATGTTTTCTAACAAGCCTGGCATGTTGCTACCATGAACAATGGAAATTAAAGATGGGTGTAGCATGCGGGATTGTCTGAGCACGATGGAATATTTAAGTTGTATTTTTTAAAGATGTTTACTTATCATAGTTATTTAAGTTTATAAGAACATTAAAAAAAAACTGACACGAGAGCAACTGCCGATAAAATGTATTAAAATTAGGTACACACCAAAATTTTAAACATTTTATCAGCAGTGAAGTGTCAGTGTAAACAGATTTTTAACCAATATTCAAAAATAAATCGCCAACACTGCAATTATGTTGCAACACGAGAGCAACTGCCGATAAAATGTTTTAAATTTTGGTGTGTGAATAATGTAAATAGATTTTAAATAAATATTCAAAAAACAATCGCCGACGCTGCAATTATGTTGAATTCTCATTTCTTGAAATTTGCATTTCTTCTTTACTTGTTATTAAGTAAAAGATTGTTTAGAGACGTCTTCTACCCAGGCAGGTATTTGTAAAACTATCTAACTTATACTTATAATCCACGTTTCTAACTTCAAAATTTCTATATAAACTACCAACCGCAATTAAACCCGTTAATAACAGCACAGATCAATCTTCAAAATTTGTAGATTTATAACAGTAGGTACGGATAGTCAGAAGCAAAGTGATAAAGGTCAGATTTATTTATTCATTCAAAATTTGTTTACACATTTACATTCATACATTCTGCAAAACTGTAAAACAGTTTTTCGGCAGTTTCTCTCGTGTCACAATATATTACAAATTATGTATTCAAAAATAAACTTAAAAATTAAGCTAAGTAAACTAAATAAAAAATAAACTAAATTAAACAATTGATAAAAATTCCACCGGGTCAGACAATCCCACATTCAACACCCATGATCAATTTGCATTGTCCATGGTTGCAAAACGCGAGTCTTGTTACAAATAATGGCTATGGACAGAGTGACAGATAATGTTTTTTTTAGAATTTTCTTAATTTGGTATTTCGATTTAATACACGACACCAATTTTGAGGGAAGTTTATTCTTCAACATCAGCAAATTCAGATGGGCAGTCGCTCGTTGTAAAATACTGGAACTAAGTACTGCATTCGGTTAGACAGTTGGAGAAAGGCTAGGCAGATTGTTTAAGCTAATTTTCGCGATTAATTTTAGATCTCTTGCTTTTGGCTGTTCCGAGTGGTTAACTGTCAGTGAATGAATATAAGAATTTTATTAAGTAGATTCTTTGTAACCAAAGCACTTAAGACGGTACCCTGACCAAAAAATCGGCATGAGATATGAGCATTCCTATTGGTCTAGCGGCACTGGTGGCGCATGAATTACTGTAGTGAATACGCCCAGATTTTAGAATAAAATCTTTATAAAATCGAATTTTGGTCTTTTGACAAAAAAAAATCTTCAAAAATGTTCGTTATTAAATTGTCTATCCATTAGTGTTAGTACAAAAAATAATTAATGAACACTTTACGAGGAGATGCATAATATCAATAATTATTTCTCATTTTTATGTTTTTTTGGAAAGAGATTAGTGAAATATATACAAAATTTAAAAAAAAACTAAATCTACCATTTTAGAATCAATATTATGTAGAATTTTAATGTATTTTTATAAATTGATATTTGCGTTTTGCTCGGGGTACCACCTTAAGTAGATTCTTTGTAACCAAATCACTTAACGTGTGGGTCTTTATTAAAATCAGTTATACAAGTAACAACATGATGAAATCCTTTGTAATCACTCTCATTGGCTCATCGCATTGTACTCGTATTCTGATGATTCAATACAATTGTATCAAAGCTCTTATAAAAATAGAATTAGTATAAATAAATAGTGAATAAAGAGAGACGTTAAGTGCTTAACAATACGCGTGTTTTGTTAAACCCTGCTTGTTAAACGAGGGTCATGGGTTCTGTCAGGGGAGTTTAAACGTTGTATCTATTGGAGCAGGGTGTATTTTTCAGAAAGTCTTGTTTGGCGAGTTGAAAGTGCACGTAGGGCGACGAGGCTTATATCGGACTGGTAGTGAACAGGAGCGCCGGATTACAAGATCGATGTCACGTCAATCAAATGTGAAGCGCTGGGAACGAGCGATTAATGCAACTTTAAACATTTTAACAATTTGCGATGAACACACGGATTACAACGAATTACATTATTTAAATCTAATTTCTTAAAAAAAAAATTTGTTGCTGTGTCGTGGACACGGTCGTGAATACGTGTACGTAACGGGCCTTCGGATTTCCATGTTTTATTATTATTATTATATTACGTAAATATTATGAACGAATTTCTGTATCCTTTAGCTAGCGAGTGGTGTCATTCACCAAACTGTATTATTCCGGTATTTTTTTAGTGTCGAAGGAAGGAAGTCGCTGGTAGAAGCAACACATAAAAACTTTTACCAAAAAAAAAACCGACGTCCAAAGGTAAACACTACTAAATTAAACAAAAAGAGAAAGACGTCTTATGGACACCTGGTTGGAACGGAGTTCGATTAATTAAATTTAAAGTCTTTCACTTTCGTAAGATATGACAAAACTGAAATAACAACACAGCTGCTGCTCAGTGTAAATACACAATAGCAACTGCTAGCGTAGGTACTGTATGTGTCTAGTCAGCGCGCGCTCGTACGTCTTCGGTTTTCTTCATCCGCCTCCACCTCTCTCCTCGGCGACTCCCTTTTGTGCGGATCTTCGCTTATACTATCCTGCATGCAGCACGCTTTAAACTTTTTCGGTCTAGCCCCTCAGCCCGCAAACGAATCAGAACTTAACGTGCGATGAGGAACTCCGGTCCAATAATTATCGTTTTAGAA
Source organism: Orthosia gothica (assembly GCA_949775005.1). Taxonomy (NCBI): domain Eukaryota; kingdom Metazoa; phylum Arthropoda; class Insecta; order Lepidoptera; family Noctuidae; genus Orthosia; species Orthosia gothica. The sequence goes on from OX459052.1 coordinate 5,371,682, forward strand.
GTCGGTGTCTTTGGTGCCTATTGGTTTTCGTTATTCGACAACGAATTCCACGTGCTCTTTATTAGTATGTATTTATTGTATGAAGAAAGAGAGCCTAGAAGTTAGGCAAGAAATTTTTAACAAAATACTTTCGGCGAGAAAATTTTACGCAGTTGTATTTTCGGGCATATCTTAAAATAATGGATATTAAAAACTCTTGCAATTCATTACGTATTCTGTAACGTGTTTGAGAAAAAATATGTGGGACGACTGTTCTCAAAACGGTGAAGGAAAACATCGTGAGGTAACTGTCATAGAACCAAAAATTCGAGGACATGTGACATCTACCAATCCGCACAGGGCCCGCGTGGTGGATTATTGCCCATTCCATCTCACAGATAGGAGGCCTGTGTCCCAGCAGTGGGAGCATTAAAACGGCTGATGATGATGGCAAAATATAGGTGTATTGTATCTCAATACTCTCTCGACGTCTTACATTAAAGATTTGATGAAAATCTTTGGAGGACAATTTAAATCTATGTAAATCTACACCACACCAACAATATAATCACAATATATCACCCATACAACATCTCGTTTTCTTTCCACAGATCGAATAGAACTGAAAAGCGAGAACGTCGCACACTCGGACTCGGAGCACGAACACGAGCACGAGCACGAACATGAGCACGAGTTGAGCGAGCACAACGATGTTGAGCACGGGCACGGTGAGCACAGTGAACATGGAGAGCATTTGGAAGCGCTCGACGCTGGCAGACCGCGCAAGGTAACTTGATCTGAATTGATGGATTCATCAGGCTTACGTAAGAGGAAAGAGAACGAAAGCATCGCAACAATGATTAGCAAAAATCACACTTCACACTAATATTATAAAGGCGAAAATTTGTGAGTGTGAGTCTTCGTCTTAGAAGACTCACACTCACAAACTTTCGCCTTTGCCAAAGCATCGCAACAACGATTAGCAAAAATCACACTTCACACTAATATTATAAAGGCGAAAGTTTGTGAGTGTGAGTCTTCGTCTTAGAAGACTCACACTCGCAAACTTTCGCCTTTGCCAAAGCATCGCAACAACGATTAGCAAAAATCACACTTCACACTAATATTATAAAGGCGAAAGTTTGTGAGTGTGAGTCTTCGTCTTAGAAGACTCACACTCGCAAACTTTCGCCTTTGCCAAAGCATCGCAACAAAGATTAGCAAAAATCACACTTCACACTAATATTATAAAGGCGAAAGTTTGTGAGTGTGAGTGTGTGTGTTTTCATATGTTTGTTACTTCTTCACGCTCAAACGGCTGATTTGGATGAAATTTGACACAGAGATAGAATATAGTCTGAAATAGCACATATGATACTTTTTATCCCGGGAATATGTTCCCTCGGGATAGTTTACGACTTTCACGGGGGCGAAGCCGCTAGAAGAAGCTAGTCATAAATATGTGGGTATATTTTTATGTATACGTGACCAATTCTTTACATTCTGGCATTTCGATCTTCGATTGCTGATAGAATAACAATTTATCTCTAATCTGCCATTCATGTTTGTATGAAGCATGTTGTTTCAATTGTTGTAACAATTTCAAAAACAAAACTTAATGTATCCGTCTTTCTCGTTTCCTTTCGTTATTCTTTGTTTAAGTGTTACATTATTTCGACCTTAGTATTTTTCAATTTATTGGTAATTTTTGTTATTATTCTTATGTATATATATATATGAAACGGTTAAGATATTCCTTAACCGTTTTGAGAAAACTGGCATCGCGAGTATACCCTCCTTGACATGTCCAAGAATCAATCATTCTTAGACATGTGACATCCACCAACCCGCACTGGGTTCGCGTGAATTACGGCCCAGCCCCTCTCCCGGAGAGGAGCACTCTCTCAGCAGTGGGAACAATAAAGGGCTGATTATGCTATTTTTATTTAACCATTAATGTACACACAAAATAAAGAGACAAGAAGAAAAAGGAACAGAAAATAGGTACAAAGGTACGCTTATTTCAAAAGAAATCTCTTCCAGCATACCTGCGAGAGGAGAGTTGAAAAAAAGATAAGTAGATACCCTGTGTAGGGCCATAAAAAGAAAAACATATAAAACAATTTACTATAATATATAATATAATATAACAAATTAAAAATTAATAAACATGCATATTAATAAATTTAATATTACAATAATAAATACTAAATAATATCATAAATAATAGGTAATAAATGATTATTTGCTACTATGACGGAAAGGGAATAGTGTTCTTTCACTTTTTTTTTAAAAACAGCAAGAGTGTTGCAGTCCCTAATGTCAGGCGGTAAAGAGTTCCACAACCGCACCGCGTGCACAGTAAAGGAGTAGGAGTAAAAGTCGGTAGTGTGGAAAGGGGTTTCTAGGAGATGCTTAAGATGCGACCTGCACAGTGCATCGGAAGGAAGGGAGAAGGAGAACCATTCGCGGAGGTAGGAAGGCGTTTTAGGGTTGTGAAGGACGTTAAATAGCAGACACAAAATCCGAGAGTTCCTGCAAAGAAGAATAGGGAGCCACTTGAGCATCTTGCGAAAGCCTGAAACATGATCATACTTTTTAAGATTGAAAATAAAACGAATACATATATTTTGCAAAAGATGCTATTTCAACTACAAACTAAAACTTATGCCATGCTAAGCCATTACCTACTAAATATTTGGTGTAAGAACTCCCATCGACCTGTACTTACTTGTCAAGCAGGTGCGCCGCAGCCGAACCACCTTCACCACATACCAGCTGCACGAGCTGGAGCGAGCCTTCGACAAGACGCAGTACCCCGACGTGTTCACCAGGGAGGAACTTGCCATGCGGCTAGACCTGAGCGAGGCCAGGGTGCAGGTGAGCACGACCTTTTATTGTACAAGCTGGGCTGCAATTATTATTAATATATTCTTTATTGTACAACATATTGTTAAGCAAAAAGGCAACCAAAACCGATGTTATTGATTTTAAAAAGTTTTTAGTTAACCGTGCATTGTCATTTTAACCAAACGTGTATACCAAATTTTTTGTTCAATGGATTGGAGATAACTACTCCAAAATTCAGTTGTCCATACACACAAATCAATTAACTAAAAAACTACTTTTTAACTAAAATGTGTGGCCACATTGCCTACACGCTGCCCGCCCGCGCAACCGCGCTCCTCACATTCGTATAGTGTGCAAAAATTTATATGTGACCCGGGTAACATTACACTATTTCAAGAACCTACGATATTTAAGTCCGTTTTCGTAATATTATTATTGGTAAGAAATGGTAAAACATTGCCATTGAATAATAACGTTTGAACCAGAGTTATACAACGCAATTGTGGTTATATTCTATCGCGAATATTACAGTTTCAACAACAATAGGTATGAATCAACTAACTAGCGACAATATTAAATTTGATTAACTAAATAAATTAATATTAACATAAATTTTGTTCACGTTTAATATGAAATGTATGTTTCACCGCAAACTATGTATTAATTGGCTCAATGAATGCTTCATATAATTCAAGTACAGTATTTATTATGCTAAATACATAAATTAATAAGTCTTTTTAGGGTTCCGTAGGCAACAAGGATCCCTTATATTTTCGTCATGTCCGTCTGTCGGTCCGTCCGTCCACAGCTTAGCTCCAACTCTTATTAATAGAAAGCTATTATTTGGCATGGATATACATATTAATCACGCCGACAAAGTGGTAATATAAAATATTAAAAAAAAAAACATGACCTTAGTATATATAACGAAATTAAAAGGAAAACTATAGTCGGCCAACTTTTAAAATTTACTTGAAAAATAAAAAAATAAGTTGATGTATTTAAACCGTTTACGAACGTAAAGTTAATTTTGTCGCTTCGTTAGAGCAATGTTCGGTGCTTTCATTATATAAGAACGTTAGTAATGTTACCTATTTATTTTGGTGAATGTAGCTGTGTATTCGGAACCCTCTATGCGAGATTCAAACTCACACTGGGCCGGTTTTTTATATTGTAATATGATTTGAAATTGATTATTTTGGAATTGCGTTTTATGTTAATGGGGAATTCTGTCCGTTTTTGGTTTTTATTTAGGGCCTTTTCATGTTGTGTTTGTATTGTATGCCATTGTGTATCTGATTTACGTGACTAACATAGTTTATAAGTATTTTTACGTTCTAACAAAACTATGTAATGTATGATATCTGAAAAAAAAACATTATTATTTCATAGTGACGATAATTGGCAAAGTATTTTCTTTGCTATCTTGTTCATATAAATTTTTCAAATCCTTCGAAGTGCTATTGACACTTTCGTTAAGTCCTAGAATCAAAACCTGTCACTTGGCTGTCGTGTCATTAACAGCGTGCATATCTGAATATCAGCTAGACATGTTTTTTTTTTAATGTCGCTGCATATGCTGGGATAGGATAGATTGGATAAACTGAGAAATGGTGTATATTCGAGGAAGTTTGAAAGTGGCGCCAGTGACAGAAAAGTCGAAAGAAAACTGTTTGTCCTGGTTGGTCATGTGATGAGGAGGGATGAAACTCATGTTACTAAAAGAGTTAAAAATATAAATTTGGATGGATGGAGAGGGCGAGGAACACCAATAAAAGATGGATGGACTGCGTGAGGAGTGATATGAAAGAAAAGGGAGTCAGTGATAGCGTGACAGGGGACAGGGCGGTATAGAAGAAGAAGACGTGTTGCGCCGATCCCAAGCTACATGTGATAAGGGCAGGAAGATGATGATGATGTTAAGATTGGAGCCTTTTCACACTGGGTCCTTCCTTCTTATTTTTGTTTAATTACTTTTGTTTTTACCCGGTTGCAAGGAAAGGGTTATGTTTTTCGCGCGTATCTTGTTACCTGGCTGCAAGGAAATGGTTATGTTTTTCGCGCGTATCTTGTATGTATGTATGTTTGTTTGTATGTAATATTCTTTATTACCTCGTATCTTTCAAACCACTTAACGGATTTTAATTAATTAGGCATCGTTAGATAGGTCTTGGCCACCCAAGTGTTCTTAGATAAGTGCCGTTAGCAAAAAAAGAAACATGGCGGATTTTGGGTGCCATATTGTAGAGGTTGCATTTTTTTTTTCTTCGCAACGCATCGAGTGGGGTATCAAAATGAAGGGATTTTAGAGGTGATAACAAAAATATATACCACTTCTATGTTTAAAAGTATTTGTAAAAAAAAAACAGAAAAATTCGCGAACTGACTGATCCTCCGACTGCACAGCATGATTTTTCTTGCTTACAGCTTTTTTGTTCGCTTCTTAAGCAGTCAGGTTTTTGATTTTTAAATTAGCTTTTTTTATATACTGTCTATACCTCTTCTGAGAGTCACAAATATTTTTATTTCCTTTTTTCTTTGCCTCTCTGAAGAGTTTTTCTGTTTGAAAGTTCCTCGTCTAATAAATAAAAATTGTTTAACCTTTACAACATGCCATTAAATTTCTCTATTGACAGCGCGCAGGCGTTTAACCTCTATGGTCGAAGCAAGAACTTCGAACAAAACTTTGTCGCATTTCGCGTCACCAATAAACTACCTACAATTCATTGGAATAGAAATATCTAGCCGCACGTTTAACCAAATTGCGAAGGGTTTGTACGTGGAGGTGTGAGAGTAATTAAAATTAGCACCATTCTCACCGCGCAGCGCACAATGAGCGCAAATTGTCGATGGCCCGCGCTCACCGCAACGTCACCAAAGCTCTGGTAAAGCCTGACGCGTACTGGCCACTTGACTAGCATGCACGAACAATACTTGATACATTACTTGTGACAGGTCCCAAATTGGACATTGAGTTTAAAAGAGCCTGAAGCTCCGGCGAAACGAAAACGTCTCGAAAGCAATTGGATTTTTTTTTAATCAATTTACATTTTGAAATTTTGATCATAGCCATCGCTGATAGAGTGAAACCTGTATGTCTTGTCTAGAGCCACTGTAATTTTTTAATAGCAATGTTTCATTCTTCAGAAAAATGATTATTATATTAAGTCCGTCAGTGAGATTATCATATAACATTGCACACATATTTCTTGCTTTACCAAATCAATAAAAGATGACAAAGATAAAGCGCATTAAACTTCAGGAGTAGGGGCTTGTAACGTCACTATGTCAGTATAAAGTGTACAAACGGCGGGCGTGACGTCACACGATATTTCAACGAATTATATCGTTGGCACTGTATATATACGTGTTGAAAGAAAAAATACGTGTCCAATATTTTGTATTAATCTACCTGACGTACAAAAATAAATTTTCTGTTAAAATCCCTGTTGTTCGACATTATTTCACTGATGGCAAAAGGAAACGAATTTTAATGACACATCAAAGCCTTATAGTATGTTTCTGCAATTATCAAGTAACAATTACACAAAATAAGAGCACAGTTAATCGCATTAAGTGCAGTCCGCACTACGTCACAGACGCGCGGCGTGGCGCGGCTCCGGCACAATGCTCGCTAATTCGCGCGTCATTACGCTCTCGTCGCAAGAGCGCTAATGTTAGCCGCGTCGTCAGCGTCGCATTATCGCGACTCCTTCGTAATTGTCGCAGATATCGTAATCAGGCCTCTTGCAGCCGCTTTTTGTACAAGAATGAAATTATTAAGTTCCGTTAAAAGATAATAATGGCCAATGTGCATTTACGGCGTCCGTTTTCCTACTTCGCGAGTGGAGACTGAGCTACTGCAGCTTTAATTGTTTTCTCCATTGGTTGCTATTATCGTATCTCGACTAAGAATATTGTTGCTGCGAGCGTATCTATTTGTTTACTTATGAGCATGAGGTCTTGGCTCGGCTGGTCATCGTTCGGGAAGTTGCGCGGTATCTTTTTGTCCAACTTACCATAGTATCTCAAGACGAAATTCTATGACCAGTGTGTGTTGCCATGACCTATGACTCTGAGACGTGGTCACCCACAATGAGCCTCATCAGAAAGCTTACAGTCACCCAAAGGCTAATGGAGAGGGCCATGCTCGGAAGGTCCTTACGTGATCGAATCAGAAATGTAGAGATCCGCAAGAGAACTAGGGTTACCGACATAGCCTGCAGAAATTCCAAACTTAAGAGGCAGTGGGCAGGGCACATTGCTCGCAGAACGGATGGCCGATGGGGCAGAAAAGTTCTGGAGCGCGAACCGAAAGACGTTGCGTTGGAAGGCCGCCCACCATGTGGACCGATGACCTGGTGAAGGTTGCGTGAATCCGCTGGATGCGGGACGCACGAGACCGGTCAATGTGGTAACGCTTGGGGGAGGCCTATGTCCAGCAGTGGACGTATTTCGGCTGATATGGTGAGGTCTTGGTTTCGATTCCCAGGTTTGTCTAAATGCTATTGGATTTTGCCATCTGGAAATTGTCAGTTGAAGCCCGGAGTCTAGATTTGTGTCATATGCATAATTTCATGACGATCGGTTGAAGCTTACAAAATAAATTCACATTCGCATTTATAATGTTAGTAAGGATTAATCTATCTGACGGGCAAAAAAATTTTTTCAGTCATCATCCCTATTTCTTCCCTTGTTTTGTTCCAAAATTCCGTTTGCTAAGGGTTGTCTGGGCAGACAATTTGGCGTCATCTCGGTGGAGGGCTGCCTAATCCTGCACCTGTAGTGGAGTCTCGTCGTCGCTCGTTATACTCATTCAGTAGTCGCGACATCGCAGACGTGGCATTAAAATATTACGTACGTTTTAATATTCATTTTTTGATGTTCTTGTGGTAAAAATAAAAATTATGGGCCTTTATAGAAAACTTTTTAAGCATAAACGGTTAGTAGGAAGATTTGAATTTAGAATCTTAAAAAATTTTATTCTGGATAGGCGAGCGCGACTAAATTACTATTTCACATGATGGTAAGCGATGATGTGGTCGACGGTGTAGCACGCTTGCCTGGAAGTCATCTTTTCACTTTTGAGTAAAAGACCCCGAGTTTGTTGCTATCAGGAAATACAGACTCCGGCAGGGAATTCCACTCCTTAGCTATATGCCTAATGAAAGTATTTCCAAAACGTTTAGTGTTGGCTGTGATGTCCACCATGTACCGATGGCCTCATCGCCGTACGTCTTGTAGTCCGATTATGAAACGGGCAAGGCGAAATTAGATCATGCATTCCATCGCACACACCCCGAAATGCAAACGATAAAAAACCTACAAGCTGGCAACTCGTCGACGATGTTCAATTCTCTGGCTTTTGAACTTTGACTCGACCAGTGCCTCATTGCCGATGAGGCACTGGTCGAGTCTGCTAATCGAATGTGTTTAAATCAATGTGGGACTTCGCCTCTTATGCTTGAGGTCGATTTCAATACCTATACCAATACAATTTTGATCCCACCTCATCACCTACCTACCTGCCCTTGTCCCATGTTACATAGGGTCGGAGCAACACGTTTTCTTCTTCTATACCATGCTATCCCCCGTCACGCCATCACTGACTCCCTTTTCTTTCATATCACTCCTCACACAGTCCATCCATCTTTTCTTTGGCCGTTCCCTCCCTCTCCATCCATCCACATATTCATAACTCTTTTAGTAACATGCGATTCATCCCTCCACATCACATGACCATACCAGGATCCCATCTATCAATTTTTTTATTTTTTATTTGCCAGAATATAGATTTAAGTAAGATGGTGTGTAGTCAATACATTCTGCAACTTGAGCTAATACTCGAATACTTTCTAAGTTATGGATTCTTTTTTCACCAAATTTTTCTATCTATCTTTCTTGTTTAGTGATACCTACTCAGCTATATCTCTCTATTAACAATATCACACCGATTAGCTACCTAATCAAATCCCACTGTTCCATAATTACTCGTAATCTCAAGTAACAATGGTTAAATTAAGCGCGGTTTGGCGCGGAGTGCTCTTCAACTGCAGTTAAAGTGAGCGCCTGCAATTTGGTAATTAGGGACTTCATGCGGTCTGTGAGGCCGAGGGGGGAGACGACGGGAGTATAATAGCGAGTATTAGACACCACACTTGAGGGATTTGTGGGAACTTTCAGATGACTTAGGTGTCTGGATGATGATCCTTTAATTTGTCAGAATCTATGTGCTCGAATTTTGTAGTACGGATATTTTGGGTTTGGAGAACCCATTGAAAAGAGTTATAGTAGCAGTAATTCCGTAATGAAGTTCGTATATGTAGTGTCCGTTTTGGATTCGGCCGTCTACGGCCAAATATACCAACTTCGGGCAAACCATCAGCCGAAAAGCTCGAAGTTTTGCCGAAGCTGAAGTTTTATAACAAATGCCGAGTTGTAGCTTGAAGTAATTGTAATTGTACTACAGTTGTGATTAGAGATGATGATACCACCTAAAAAGTGCGATTAGGCCTCGTACTATCTAGTCTACTAGCCCACTGATCAGCTAGATTGTAATAATAGCCAAATCACCGAAAAGACCCGTACCGGTATACGCAACTCTAAATACCACACGAACTCAATGCCAAAGACATTTTATAAGAGCATTCGTATTTGCAGTTGTGAAGTACCAACCCTATTGGTAGCTAAGTATCGGGGGTGCCACACAGTTCTTAAATCACACTCAACGCAGTGCAAATTGCTTTTAATCCACTCCATAGATGGCGTTCGCCGACAAAGGACATGGTACTTATATTCATCCTCACCGTTACAAAACCAGTCCTATTTTAATATCTGTAAGGTTCGACTTCCCGTGTGATATTTGAAGTTTTTAAGTTGAAATTTAGAATGGAATGGAGTGGGTCTCAATAAAAATGTCTAGTGATTGCTCTATGTAATCGACACGAGGCGTTCTATTCAATGCGAGGTCCTTGACGAGGCGAACGAATTAAATCCATGTTTAATTGATGAATTTCACTGGCTTGGGAACTTAATAAAGAGATATTATTAACCGGGTGACAAATATTCTGAATGGGTGACTATTATACCTTAGAACTAACTATTTAATTTTATCCAGTTTGAGTAATACCTTTTAGGAGGTTTTTAGGGTTCCGTAGCAAAATGGCAAAAAACGGAACCCTTATAGATTCGTCATGTCTGTCCGTCCGTATGTCACAGCCACTTTTATCCGAAACTATAAGAACTATGCTGTTGAAACTTGTTAATTAGACGTATTCTGTGAACCGCATTAAGATTTTCACAAAAAAATTATAAAAAAACCGGCAAAGTGCGAGTCGGACTCGCGCACGAAGGGTTCCGTACTTGGTAAATTGCGGTTTACAATTTATGACGTACTAAAAAAAAAGTACTTACTAGATCTCGTTCAAACCAATTTTCGCTGGTAGTTTACATGGTAATGTACATCATATTTTTTTTTTAGTTTTATCATTCTCTTATTTTAGAAGTTACAGGGGGAGGGGGACACATTTTACCACTTTGGAAGTGTCTCTCGCGCAAACTATTCAGTTTAGAAAAAAAATATAATAGAAACCTCAATATCATTTTTGAAGACCTATCCATAGATAACCCACACGTATGGGTTTGACAGAAAAAAAAAATTGTTTTCAGTTTCAAGTATGGGGATCACCAAAATTTATTGTTTTTTCTATTTTTGAGTGAAAATCTTAATGCGGTTCACAGAATACATCTACTCACCAAGTTTCAACAGCATAGTTTTTACAGTTTCGGAAAAAAGTGGCTGTGACATACGGACGGACAGACAGACAGACAGACATGACGAATCTATAAGGGTTCCGTTTTTGCCATTTGGCTACGGAACCCTAAAAACAGTAAATTTTGGGGGATACTTGATACTGAAAAAGAAATTTTATTTTTCATCAAACCCATACGGGGTATCTATGGATAGGTCTTCAAAAATGATATTGAGGTTTCTAATATATTTTTTTTCTAAACTAAATAGTTTGCGCGAGAGACACTATCAAAGTGGTAAAAAGTGTCCCCCCCCCTGTAACTTCTAAAATAAGAGAATGATTAAACTAAATAAAATATATGATGTACATTACCATGTAAACCTCCACGGAAAATTGGTTTGAACGAGATCTAGTAAGGTGGTTTTTTTTTAATACGTCATAAATCGTAAACCGCAATTTACCAAGTATGGAACCCTTCGTGCGCGAGTCTGACTCGCACTTGGCCGGTTTTTTGTTAGCTGCTGTAATAATATTGTTACATACTGTAATTTTATTTGAGGTTCTATTTTAGCATATTATTCTTTTGATAAAAAACAGAACAACTGACGAGGCGACATCGCTGTGAATAGTGGTGCCGCTATTTTCACCGAATTAATCCAAGAGCGAGCGAAGTGAGCTCGGGAACTTAGAAAGAAAGAAAAGAAAGAAAACCAGTTTATTTTTTTCTTAGGGCACCCCGACACGGATAGGTTAGGTTCGAAGGGGATGACATTTGTAAAAGTATCGATTTCCACTACATCGATATTCTTATGTTAGGAATGCTATACAGGGTGACCAAAAAGTAGTGGATCAAACGCAACTAGTGGTTCGATGGGGTCATCAGCTGTAAAAAATTGTTCTACGGGAGGTCATTAAGGTCAACCCCTGCAGAGTTATAATTTACCTGCAGAGTTTATTTTTAAATAAGCCTAACCGAGTTTTAAGCTTGGGTTAACTTTGGCCTTGCGACGAATGATCGTCCTCGAAAGATATCAAAGCCACGCATAGCCATGTGTAATATCTTTTTAGAACCCTATTAAATGCGCCAAAACTTGTAATACAGGGTCACTTTTCGGTAGAGTATTTTTTTTTTTCACAGTGGTGTCCGAAGTAAATAAAAAGTTATGATTTGTTTTTTTTTTCGTATAACTTAATTATTATCTTCAACACACGCATTAAATAAATAAATAAAAATAAAAAAGCCTTTATTATTTCCCATCCTTAGAGTTAACAGATGTGTGTATATATAAATAATTTTATTATACAACACACGCATTAAAAAACCATAAATAACATGTCTAACGCAAGAAATCATCAGTACCAATCTAGTGAAAATGATAAAAAAGATACAGAAAGTAGATTTTTTCGAATTTTAATAAGAATTAGTAAGAAAAGACAATTTTCTCATAAAGACACAAAATAAATTATAACTCTGCAGGGGTTGACCTTAAGGACCTCCCGTAGAACAATGTTTTGCTTGATATTCATATAATATTATGTGAGCGTTTGTGATGCCACTGACGTATAATGAAATATGTGCTACAAAGATTTACAAAGACTGAATAAAACAAAAAATATAAAAATCTATTTATTTTCTACACTTGACCATTTTAATTATTAAGGCTAAGATTTAAATGGGTTAATCAAGCAAAATAGATGATTTTTGGTACATATCTGTTTCGTGTAATGGTTAGGCCCAGAAAAAGGTTTCTACTTTGCTAACTGACACGAACATTGGTTTCTAGACTTCAACAATATCGTCCGCCTATATCTAAGTACGACAAAAACTTCAATAGTTATTCACTAACTTATTGTAGCGTAGCGAGAACTCAGAAAATTTGTAATCCGATTGCGAGAATAGATTTCCAAGAGAGAGGCATCGTCATTCCATGCGATATACGATCTTTGATTTGGAGTATTGCCAAACACTGTTTTGATAAAGACCCTTAATTCTTGACATTGAGTCTAATGTGTGCTCAACGGACTCCAGATCAAGACTAACTAACACAGGCTTATACAGTAGTCACAGCGGATCTTTTTGTCTTTAAAGTTGTCTCTGCAAACCATTGCGCAAGAAACAGTTTGTCATCGAGTATACTGCATAGAGTAAGCGAGATACGACGATGCGTAAGCGTAAGCGAGTGAAAGAGGCAGCTATACAATGCTATCTTCTACTTCAATATTGAATTAAAAAAATCTAAATTCAAAAAATCAAAAAACCCGACTGCTTCAAAACCGAACTAAAATGTCGTAAACTAGGAAAAAATCATGCTGTGCAGTCGGAGGATACATATTCGCGGGCTGGCTGACCAAAATCTGGTGTATCCTCCGCCTGCACAGCATGATTTTTTCCTAGTTTACGACATTTTAGTTCGCTTTTGAAGCAGTCGGGATTTTTGATTTTTTGAATTAAGGTTTTTTATTTATAACATTTTAGTAATTATTTTTTTTCGAATTAGATACATTTAATATTATGTTAGTGTTATATATTTTTGAAATCACCTCTTAATACCCTTTATTTTGACACCCCACACGATGGGTTTGGAAGAAAAAAAATTTGGGCCCCCACAATATGGCACCCAAAAGCCGCCATTTTTCTATTGTCCAATTTTAATGTAGCCTATGACACTCGCAGGGTTAAGACGAATCGATTGACGTATAAATCATCAAAATCGGTTTGGTCTCTGGAACGCCATATAAGAACAAACATACATACATACTTACATACATACATACATAGACTGATAAACACATTACCCTCCTTCGGCAGTCCGGTAAATAGCAACTGCGCAGGGTCTTGCAGCCAACTTCAGAGACACAAAGATCCACTGTGTTTACTCGTTTTCAATTCTACAAGTAGGACAGGTTGTTTAAAAATTGTGGCTTGGCAGACCGCGATCAGTGGATCATTTTAATGAACCTTTAGTTCCTACCTATGTTGATAAGCCAGACCAGTGATCCTTCCAGTGAACTTCCAACGTGAGGTGTTTAGTCGGCCATAATTGTCGACTCGACGACCATTGTAAGAATGCAGCGACTCAGTAAAACGGTCTCATTTGAAAATTATGAAATTACACCAATTTTTCCTTCTACAATGTCTTTTTATTAGCGCAATGTGGCTCGACTAGCTCAATTTGTTTCTATTCTCCATTCCGTTACATGCAAAAGTGAACTTTACGGGAATGGTAGAAGGTACGTTATGGTGCATGGATGTGGAGGAATGGAAACCACGTATGCGTAATTGCTTTTCATTACGGTTCCATTGTAGTCGAGAGGTGCGGACGAGTGAGGGGTGGGGAAAACGGGGAGGGCGTCAAATTGCCAACAATTACACAATAAAAAAAATTAAAATCGCCCACAACTCGGATTGGAACCATTATGTGGAAGGAATCCAGTTCTGATTTTTGGTTCGCTTGTACTCTTGTGGGGCTGTCGCTGAATCTTCGCTGCACCGGATGATTGGCGAGCTAGCTTATCTTATCGGATGTCTTCATTAGATAGTATTGCGGTTAGGTAACTCATCAGTTAAGGTTCGGTAAAAAAAAAAGTTTATTGTTTCAATAAAAGAGTGTTACAGTAAGATGTGACACTTTTTGTTTTTGTTTTTTTGCGTGGAGAACTGCTCATGCATTCTGCACTACCACGGGGAGATAGTGCAGTTATGTGGGACTCTTACCCACTAAAACTCCATGGTGTCCTCCTGAGCCGCTTATGGCGGGAACACGGGCACGCGTTAGCACTCACCGCGAACCCGCCGCGGCTGTCCGTCATCGGACCCTCCTCAGGGCAGTACCCCCATCACCGGCGCACCAGAACACCGAGTACGCCGTGACCACCCCAGGGACCAAATCAGCTCATGAGTGCCAGACCACCCCGTGTATGGCACCCTTCCCCTGTGACGGGTCAAGGTCAATGGCCACCTACCATTTTGCGGCCGCAGGGGATAGGGAGAGCGGCTAACGCTATACCGACACCCCTCTTCCCCTGCGGCCCCACCGCATCCGCCATCAGACGGTGGCGACCCCTTCTAGGCTGCGGAAGGTAGGGAGAGCGGTGCATCGCAATACCGGCACTCCTCTCCCGCTGCGGCCTCCAACCCTCAGCCGCGATATCGTATCGGCAAAAGCCCTGACGAGCGGCTCCTCCTCGGGTTCCTCTTCGCTTCACCGTGGGTGACCAAGCCACGGTTACTGAGCCCTGAGGGAAGACGTGACACTGGATCCTGCACTAGGATACCCTGCGTCACAGAATCCAGTCTCTCTCGACAAATAAACGGTAGAACGGTAACGGTAGAATCAATTGCCCCCGGTTTCCCAGCTTGGAATTGTCGGGGGTTTGGTGTGGCGGGTTGTCGGGCGCGCGTTGTCTGCTGTGATTGGTTGAATGAATTTTCAACAGCCAATCGCAGCGGATAGCGCTTGCTTGGCAGTTTGTCGCATTGGTTCGCCGATGATTTTGAGCTGGGAAACTGGAGGTTAGTATTAGATTCAATTTTTTTTTTGACTTTCTAAAGTGCCGCTTAATGGCCTAATTGAATAAATAAATTTTGATTTTTGTTTTTTTTTTTTTTGAAATAATATGCTTGTTTGATTTGAAATATCAAATGCAACAGTTACAAAATCTGGAAGGTAACTAAAGGTGTAAGCGTGTGTGTGGTGGTAAATGTGATGGAGTGTATGCGATGGTGTGTATGTGGTGGTGTGTATGCAATTAAGTTTTCTGTTTCGTTAAGATTAAGATCTGGTTTTTAGTATGTATCTGAGGTCTCCATTCGTTTGGTATTTAATTGTAATTAAATTATTACTTTGTGGTTCAATTGTAATTTAATTATTATTTTATTTATTATTCAATTAAATTTGAATAGAATTTTAATTCAAATCTATGTGAATATCAATCTAATTGCATTTTAATTGCAATTTTATTTGTTATTGTAAATATATTAATTTGTACAATATTCAATTACTTTTGAAAAACAAAATAAATAAAAAACTGAGTATGAACGATGTGCACTCCTGTAATAGACTTGTTTGAACGGGACCATCTTGTTGATCAATGTTAACACTGTATTGAATTTGCAAATATGTTGTTGGGGTGCCTTATTAAAACATAGAAATAAAGAGACCATTTCCAAACCATGCATCCTTTCAAGAAGTTCTTTAAAAAATTCGTGATACTAGGTGTTTGTAAGAAAGACAATCAAATCAATTGAACGTGTAAGGTTTATGTGCCTAACTAAAGAATAAAAAAAAATTTGACGATCAACATGAGCATACAGGAACAAAAAAAAAAGATTTATAACGTTTTTAGTGTTCATTACAGTTAATTACTACTACGCTGGTTAATTCAATCAATTGCTCTTTTTGACTCAACTGAAAGCCATATTATAGAGACGAATAGCTTACATGCCATAATTATTATCGGCACTTTTCCGTCTACTGTACAAGGTCCTGAGACTTCTTGGTACTTTGTGTGTCAAATAAACGTTCCATGATATATCTAGAGATTAACTGAGGCATTGTTTGCAGGTGTGGTTCCAGAACAGACGCGCCAAGTGGCGCAAGCGAGAGAAGGCGCTCGGCAGAGATCACGCGCCTTTCATGCACCACGACCATGGTAAGAAACCATCACACTCTGCTGATGATTATACTCTTAATGGCCTTCCTGGTAGTTCGACGCGATTCGATATACAGGGTGAGTTTTTCAAATGGAGTGGAACAGCTCCTCAATTTGTATCAAGCGCAAATTCGATCATGCATGGAGTACTGTTCTCATCTCTGGGACGGATCTGCCAAATACCAACTTGATGCACTAGAGTCGATCGAAAAGCGGGCCAAGAGGCTTATCGGCGATGAGGCGCTGGTCAAGTCAAAGCTCCAGAGTCTTGAACATCGTCGCCGAGTTGCCAGCTTGTCGGTTTTTTATCGGTTACATTTCGGGGAGTGTGCGATGGAATTGCACGATCTAATTCCACCCAGCCCGTTTCATTATCGGACTACCAGACGTACGGCGATGCGCCATCGATACATGGTAGACATCCCACCCATACGCACTAAACGTTTTGGGAACAATTTTAATATGCGTAAGAGTACATCTAAGGAGTGGAATTCCCTGCCGGAGACTGTGTTTCCCGACAGCTACAATCTGGGGATCTTTAAGTCAAGAGTGAAGAGGTTATTTCTAGGCAAGCGTGTTTCACTGTCGACCACATCATCGCTTACTATCAGGTGAGATAGTGGTCAAGCGCGACCCTAGAGGATATAAAAAAAAGTGGGCGTGGATTGCCAAATCCGAAACTATGAGGAATAGCGAAGAACACTCAAAGGCCGATTTTTATAAAAACTAAAACTCCCGGAACTCCGCGCTCTTCCCGGGATAAAATGTGCATATGTGATATTCCAGATTATAATCTATCTCTGAGCCAAATATCATCCAGATCCGTTTAGCCGTTCTGGCGTGATTGATTAACAAACATGCATCCATCCAAACTTTCACATCTATACTAATAATCTATATTTTAATATTATAAAGCTGAAGAGTTTGCTTGTTTGAACGCGCTAATCTCAGGAACTACTGGTTGGAATTGAAAAATTAACTGTTTGTGTTGGATAGTCCATTTATCGAGCAATGTTATAGGCTATATAAACATCACGCTACAACCAATATGAGCGGAGCATAAATGAAAAATGTTGCAAAAACGAGAAAAAATATCCTTTTTGAGAGCTTCCGTTGCGTGCGCTGCGTAAACGGTTTAAGTTACGCAACAATCATGTATGTAGGGTAGGTAGGGTATATGGGTAGGTATGTAGTCAGTTAAAGCGAAGCCGCGTGGGACAGCTAGTTTATAATTTTAGTAAAAATTAAGATAGCCTATGTGTTATTCTGATGTATAAGCTATATTAGTGTAAAGTTTCATCAAAATCAGATCAGTAGTTTCTGCGTGAAAGAGTAACAGACATCCTTCCGTCCACCCGGACCATCCGTCCAAATTCCGTCCAAATGGTGTAAAAATAAATATTGCAAAAGATTGCAGCAATCCTGAGAGATTTGGCGTTATTTATTGAAGTGTTCTGTTGTATATTTCGGAAGTTCTTCATCAGATCTTCACCTTTGAATAGGACCATTTCTAAATAAATTTCTTTCGAACATAATAAGGATTTTGCAAATCTGAGTTATGCCCGAACATAAATAAATAAATAAAAGTTTTTCTTTCTTTAAATATGAACATCCGAATTGAGAACCTCCTCCTCTTTGCAAAGTCGGTTAAAAAGCTGAAATTTTAAACTACCCATAATGTATTTCCTATTATTTCCAAAACAACATTAATAGTCTAAAATAAACACTCGTAATTACATTGGTAAAATACTTTTCCTGTCAAACGACACACACCTCCATAATGACAAGGTACAGTCATCGTCAAAACTCATAAGTTATATATTTCACGTAATTGGAGCCCGTTTATCGGCCACAGCGCGGTAATGAAATACGAAGCCGATTGCACCCGATGTTTACCGATCATTTACCGATCGCTATCGGTCGTGTGAGCAAGCAATCTGTACATAAACTAGGGTTGATGGTAGTTTGGGAGCTTTTTGTAATTGCCCAATTAGTAGTTAAAATAGCTTTTGATTTTTGTGGGTTTAAAATATTTTGATAGTGCTGGTTCTAAATGGATCTGACACTCTTTGAAAGTAAAAGTTTCTGAAGTTCTAAATTTAAATTTACTATAAGTCTAGCAGTCTATGTAAGAGAGTATGTATTATGCCTATGTATTATTTAAAGAGTATGAAAAATACTCTTTTAATAATTCAGTTTTGCCAAATATTATTGGACCAATGAAATCGTCCAATATTTGTGATGCCATAGATTTGTCATACTCTTTCATGGGGTCAAACCCTTTGCCTTGCCGAATTCTCTTGCGCAATTAGGCTGCGGGTATCCGATGCTTTACCGATGTCAACAATGTCCAAGTTAAACTTAGAAAATACATTTGAAATATAGAAATCACAATTTGAACCCAAGATCTCAAGAACTAAGGCCAACATGACATGTCGAAATATTGGTTACCACACATTATTCTTATCAATTTTACTAAACTAAATACCCAACATGAGAATCGAACTACCAGCAACTTACAGCAGACTGTTGCATCACCACTGATCCCCATAATCAAAGAAGCGGTCCCTTCCTACTGCTTTATTATGTATAAACCCTAACAAGCATTACATCGCAGCGAATCGGGTGTCACTCGCACCAAATCACCGACAATTAGTAGCAATTACGACGTAATTGCTGCGATGTCTTAGACAGTCATCATCTGCCTAGCCTTTTCCCAATTGTTGTTGGGGTCGGCTTCCAGTCTTACCGGATTCAGCTGAGTACCAGTGCTTTACATGGAGCGACTGCCTATCTGACCTCCACAACCCAGTAACTGGGTAACACGATACCCCTTGGCAAGACTGGTGTCAGATCTCAAGCTTCTGACTACCCGTAACGACTGTCAAAGATCTTAAAATGTCAGCCGGGACCAACGGCTTAACGTGCTTTCCGAGGCACGGAGGAAACTCGCTATGTTGAAATGGTCACCCATCCACGGACCGACCTTGGCAAGCGTTACTTAACCTTGAAGATCGACCCGTGCGGCTGTTATTATTTAGCCACAAGCTCCTCAAAATAAAATGTCTTAGACAGTACGTATAAAAAAAGTCACATTGGTACTTTCCCGGATTTGAACCCGAACTCAAAGCACAAGTTGTGAGGGCCACTTGGCCACCACACCATGTACATATTATTTTATCTCAATATTCCTAAACCAAATAGACGTCATGAGAATCGAACCAACTCCACCAGCAGCAGAATTTTGCTATACCACCGAACCTCATAAATCAAAGACGCGGCCCCTTCCCGCTGCTTTATTATGTGTAAACCCTAACAAGCATTACATCGCGCTTGAATCGGGTGTCACTCGCACCCAAATCACCGACAATTAGTAGCAATTGTACGTAATTGCTCGTCACCCCACACAGAGCGCCCCCTGATTTAAAATGCTACTTTTAAAAACTTCACATGTGTGCGCATTACATATTGATTTGCGTTTAATCATTGTTGGTATGTTTGATTTATTATTGTTGACTAGCTGTTGCACGCGACTTCGTCTGCGTAGCATTAAATCTTTCCAACTTCGCACCATACAAACTTCCACACCCCTTTCTACCCCCTTAAGGATGATTTCCAGAAAACTAGGTCCTTCCCAGGGTCTCAAACCATCTCCGTACCTCATCTAAATCGTTTCAGCAGTTTAAGCGTGAAAAGGTTGCAGACAGATAGATTGGCAGGGTTACTTTCTCATTTATAATATTATAGTATAGTATATATTAATGTTAATATAGTATATAGTACTAGCTGCTGACGCGGTTCCACCCGCTCGTAATTATTACTTATATACAATATCTTTATAATTTATAGCTCATGTATTATTCTGATGTGTAAGCTATATTACTGTAAAGTTTCATCAAAAGCCGTTCAGGAGTTTTTGCGTGAAAGAATAACAAACATCCATCCATCCATCCCACAAATTGTCACATTTATAGTACTACTAGCTTCTGCCAGCGGCTTCGCACCCGTGAATGTCGAAAATTATCCCAAGGGTACATATTACCGGGATAATAAGTACCCTATGTGCTATTTCAGACTATAATCTATATCTGAGCCAAATGTCATCCAGATCCATCCAGCCGTTTGATCGTGAAGCAGTAACAAACACACTCACAAACTTACGTTTTATAATATTAAGTGTGATAGTGTGACTAGGATAAAAGTATGGATTAGCAATCCGCCACGGGCAGCAAAGCATATGATTAAATGCTAACTTTTTTAGCAGCTCCCAGTCAGCATAATGTTTTCCAACTTGTTTAATCATCGTCGTCACAAACAAACAATTAAGACTAAACCTCAATGAATTATACACCTAAACCTTCCTCCATCACGTCGTTCATTGTTGAAAACTGTTTGAAAATCCATACGGCAGTTTTTGAGTTTACCATGTACAGATAGACAGACGCGACTGGGGACTTTCTTAATAATATTTAGAAACGCAAGGCAATCAAGTAATGACAGATCTTCAATATGACGATGATACAATTGGACTCTAATCTTACAAAGCATTGTTAAATAAGAAAGAATTTCTGGCAAGAATCTGTTTCCTTCGTCCTTGTTAAGTAATTCGTAAGCTTTATTCGTGGAAAAAAAACATGCTTGCTTCAATATAGGTACCAATTACCGTGATAAAAAAAGTTTCCGAACCACAATCAAAGCTGCCTCAAAGCGACATATAATACAGTACAAAAGTAATTGTTACGGAAACCCGTTAATATCGCTCGATAGAACGATATTAGGCCGTCATTATACTAATGCGTGTATAATAATACCGCACGGTTTACGCGATGCCCCGATAATGACAATTACTGGCAATCCGTTTACCGTCTGATATATTGACTGTTAGGCGTTAGCACTTTTGTTTGGGATTGTACGTGCGTTATATGTTGTACTTTTATTAATGTGTTATTGAGAGAAATGCTTTCACTTATTGCTTTATCAAGCAAAATATCACTCTTAAACCTTGTTTGTACTTTTTTACTATTCTTCTCTGTTACTTTGTGATTGTTGTTGTTGTGTTGTGTCTATGTCGAATAAATGTTTTCTATTCTATTCTATACATAAAATTTATCTAGAAGTAAACACGCTTCGATCGACAATCTATTAAACACGTAATTATGACATCTTGCGGGAGCAGCCCGATCCAAACAGTAAACCGCCCATAACTTTCGAATAATTTCTTAACGAAATTTGTCACCTTTCAAACAAAAAAAAACGAAAACAAAATCGGTTCATCCGTTTAAGAGCTAGGATGACACAGACAGATAGACAAATACAGATACACACGTCAAACTTATTAAATAATAACATCTAAAGCAAATAAAAATGTCTGATAAAAATAAAATAAAACCTTTCTTTATCCGTCGGGGATTGAAATTAGGAAGTAGCTAAATAATAACAGCTACACGTATCGATCTTCTGGGTTAAGCAACACTTCACACACACGCCGAGTTTTGTCCGAGGATGGGTGACCGTCTTAAAATTAAGGTGAAAGCGTTATCGATATTGGCACAATAAGGCACTTGTAGTGTTTTGGTTGCAACTGCTTTAGCCATTCTATCTGAAATAAGTCAGTGTTACGAGGCGTAACACGAACTGCGTTTTTTATTCGCGCGTTTTTTTATGCCGCCCATTCCGCGACCTATGGAATTGTATGAAGCTGCACGCATTGCGGTACAAAAATCGCGCTCTATGAACAAGTAGAAAGAGACAAAAATCACGCGGTATTTTATCCGCAGCGCGTGTTAATTACGATTCAGTACGCGGATAAAAATTCGTGCGAATAAAATCCGCGCGGCTAAAAATCGCAATCCTTGCTAAGCCCTGAGCAAGAATTTCTCTCTTCAGCACTCATAACACTGAATTATTTCAGTTAGAATGGCTAAAGCAGGTGCAACCAAAACACTACAAGGGGCTTATTGTGCCGATATCGACAACGCTATCACCTGCCTAACTACATTAAACTAAATAAACACCAAATTATCATGATTTTGTCAAAGGGTGCTTTTACTAGACTATGCAAAGTGAAACGAGGGTCCCTTAGACACACGCTCACTATCAAATTGATAAGTATTGGTAAATGTTTACTGGTCTTGTTAAACCCTCGTTTAACGTAGTTTATAATAATAATAGCCTTTTATTCCTAAACATAGGGTTACAAGAGGTCCCTAAGTTCGGTGTCCCTTTTGGCATAGGCCTCCTCCAATTCCTTCCAATGGGTCCTGTCCCTTGCTACTCTCAACCAGAATGGTCCCACTGTCTGTTTCAAGTCATCTTCCCATCTCCTGACTTGACGACCCCTACCTCTTTTGCCGTCTCTTGGTTGCCAGAGGGTGACTTGCTTGCTCCATTTGTTAATGGGGTGGCGTAGCATATGTCCAGTACATCTCCATTTTTGGACGTCTATCCGGGTAAGAATGTCTGTGAGTTTCTAGACTTCTGTAACGTAATTTACAGAAGTGTTAAATGTAGCCAAAGTTTAATGACTAATCTGACCGTTAATTCAAGATGATACTGGATATTACGAGTATTATGGATATATATATATGTATAGCCCAAAGAATCCTTAAACATTTAAGGGGCAAAAATGCAGTCGCTGTATCCCAAAGCTTGGTGTCTATATTTTCTTTTTAGAAAGAGTTCAATAGTCCACAACAGACATAATTATAAGTAACTGGGTGACCGAGATCTGCTAGGGTGAAAAAAGAGAAAAAGCGTTTTCTAAAAAATTTATCTAGATAGATCTATTTATAGCCACCGAAAGGCCTTGCATACTAAATTTCATGAAAATCATTGAAGCCGTTTCCGAATTTCAGATTATATATATACTAGAATTGCTCGTTTAAAGATATTAGATATAGGTTAAATTTGACGTGGATCATTGACCGCCTTCTATATAGAAATTTTAGCTGCAATTTTGACTTTTGACTGTATTCTTTTGGCATGTAAGCATTATCTGGGCTTGTAAAATGCTAATAATTAGTTTTGTTTCAGTGGTCGGCGAGTGGGGAGGCGGTGGCCCGCCCGGGGGCGAGTGGTGGGCGCTTGGCCTGGGCGCTGGCCTGGGCGCGCTGGGCGTACCGGCGCCGCTATGGCACGACGCCGAGCCCGCCGCTGCCTTCAGAGCGCTACTGCACAGGTATTTATGACCCTTCTGAACATGCAAATATAACAACACACTAGGGGCTAAAGACAAATGACATTAGCGTAGCGATGCTTTAGTTTATAGAACGTCATTTGTCACGATAGCGGACTATCGCTCAGCTAGGTTGGAAAAAGTTCAAAAATACATAGGATTGCCTAGAACTTTGTGGCTAATGCCTTACTTTTTGAAACCATCGTCAACATGGCTGATAGAAATAATTCTAGAGAGAGTTAGATGTGACAAAATTCCAACTTTGTCTCGAGTTTCTACTTAAGCTTTAAGGTGCATTGCGTAGAAGAGCGATTTCGTGTCACTGAAACCAATCGCAGCGGCTGGGGCCGTCACGGCAACAGTAACAGTGGCTTAAACGCATAAGCAGCGCGCATTTCCAGGCGCTTAGGACCTTCTTGCCTCGAATTTCCAGTGTCGCGGAGCTGCTCTACTCTTTTACTGACCATGATTCTCTCGCACAGGTACGTCCTAGCGCTCCCGCCGCCAGCGCTGCGCCCCCCTGAACCAGAACCATCGCCGTCGTCCCCACCGTCGCCACCCTCCCCCTCCCCCTCTATGGCCCGTCTAGCCAGCGCAGAGGCCCTACGTCTGCGCGCTCATGACGCCCTGCTACAGGGCCACAACAATAAGGTCCACACGTAACCTGCGAGCCCGTGGGAGCTCGACCCCCGTGTTTACGCCCCTGGACATTCTTGAATGCGTTGCTGTAACGGTGCGTGGTAGTGCGTTTGTGTATGTTGATTCGTTTCTGGGGATTGTACAGTCGAGGGTCAAAAGTGAAGTTGCACTCTCCCAAATTTAAAGTGTATTTTTTTGTGGAAGAATTTCTATGGTCTCCTACTGGTTTAATTTATAATATAGAACCCAAAGTATCGAATAAACTAGTTGTAAGCCTTCTTCTACAAATAAAATCTTTGTGAAATTTTATTTTGTTAGTGTGCACTTTTGGTCCTTGTTTGTACAATCGTTCTTTGTTAGAGTTTGGGTCATAGCATATTTAATTATGGTGTTGTATGCTGTGATCTTAGAACTTATTCCCAACTGAAGCTCTGGGCATGAAGCGTCCGGCAAGATATCTTCTGTCTTCAGCGTCTTACATAAAATTACCATCAAAATCCGTCTGAGGCATGTTATGATCAGCGTGTAGGGTAAAATCCGGATAGTTGCCACACTTTTTGAAATCATTCTATATATCTCTCAGTACAAAAATCAAAATCTTTTATTTGTAAAACTGGCCGGTATTTTTGATCAACAAATTTATGAAATGTTAAAAACATTTCTACTTTTTATTGTATTAACGATTCTTGCGGATCTTTTTTTTTTGGGAAATCCATCCCACATAGGGGATAGATTTCTAATCCATGTAAATTACATTTAGTTTAGATGCCCCACCGAGAAACAGGACATCCATCGCGCAAACATTTTGATCGCATTTTGCCTTGCCATGCAATCGTACAGAGACATGTGACACGGTGAACTTAGTGGTAGTTGGAGAATCTTTCGATAGGTTAATGCAATAGCATGCGATTCATCCGTGAAAATATATATACCCCTGGGGCAACTATCCTGGTTTTACAGGCGTGTTACATTTTGGCATTTCAAAAATCGCCATCACTGATAGAATTAAGTTTTTCTTGAGCTTCTTTTCAACATACATTGAACGCACTAACATGACCATTCTGTAGCAGTATTAAGTGGTTCCAAAATAGTTCGTGTAACAATAGTGAATGCACAGTTTTGTTTCAGTGAAGTGTATCTCCGTATACGAATATATAAAATTGTATATTGCACATTATTATTTTAGATTTATATAAGCCTAAGAATAGAAATAATTCCTGGGTAAAGTTATATATATTTTATTTAGTCTGTCACTTAGAATATTTAAAAAAATACTGGACGCAAATTTTATGCTTTGTCACGCCAGGAGCTTGTGACGTCACTTATTAGTGATTTCCACGCACTATATCGTCGTAATTTTTTGTTTACATGACAACAGAATAAATACGTGTTCAATACTTTCTGGTAGTCTGTTTAGTCCATATTGGGTAACACTCTCTGGTTTTTGAAAGAAAATCGATCATAGAGTCTTAAATATGACGCGGATTTTCTAAAAACAAGTCTACTGGCGTATTTGGTTTGAAAACTATCTTTATTAACTGTCCTTTCAAATTACTTCATTGGGTTTGCTAGACAAGCAATGTATTTCCAATGGGTCCTATACGCAATGGCTCACAATTTTATCGTAGGATCCTTATGTGGGTTCCTAAGATTAAATGCGATGTAACCAAATATAACGGTCAAAATGGCTTCCCTTCCTATTATGGCACAAATCATTCCACAAATTAATATTTAGTATAAGAATTAAGTATGACTATTTAATAAGTTAGCCGATAGACGTCCATGCTGGACATAGGCCTTCCCCAAGCGTCGCCACATTGACCGGTCCCGTGCGTCTCGCATCCAAGGGTTCCCCGCAAACTTCACCAAGTCGTTGGTTCACCTAGTGGGAGGCCTTCCAACGCAATATCTTCCGGTTCGCGGTCACCGCTCCAGCCACATCGGCCATCTGTTCTTTCAGCTGATATGATGTTTATGATTATGATTTATTAAGTTAGAAAGGAGAAATAAAGATTAGAGTAGAAGTCCAATGTTCTCACCTCTGATGTCCCACAAGGTGGACATAAGACAGACCTGATTAAATCCTTTACGAAGTGTTCCCTCACTAAATATACACGCAGTGCCACGAATAGAGAAAGATGGAGAAGTCTCCCAAAAATCACAACAAACTTAACAGACGATCCATGACTACCAGGAGTGTACGACTAGAAGAAGATTTATTAAGTAACCAAGAGCCACAAACACAGAGTATTATCCAAATGGAATACCTACTAAAGAGTGTTATTTTTCGTAGAGTACAACTGTCCGAATATTTATAGTGGAGTGATCAAATAAATCGATTTGTCAATGATTTTGTGGCTGTTTTATTTCGTTTCTTGGTATTAGAACATGAAAAATGACCATCAAATGCCATTGTGTAAAGGACCATGCTATTATTAAGACGTGTGCCTTAACGTTCGACGTTATACTTACCTATATTATATAGAAACTGTCGTTTTCCTTACATTCCTTTAGATCTCAACATGTATTGTAGTCAAGTAGATTAGAAAAATATTGTTGTAAATAGACAATTACGCATTATTTAAGTCATCATTATATAAGTTATAAGGAATGATTCCTGTAATTCTGTGTGTTTCTTTGACTGATTTTACCCACCAATTTATTTAATAAATACATCAATTAAATTAAGTGAATTATGTAAGTATTATATTTAAATAAGTTATATTCAAACAACACAATTCTGAAAAAAAGAGTACCATAACTAAATATGGCAAATGTATGAAAAAGTGTTTGAAATGTAAATAATAAATATTTATTAAGTATTGTGCGTCTGACAAAAGGCAGTGCCAAGCTATTCGTCACAACCCCAAATATAGCTGGACAGCGAATGAAAAATCACGTGATCAAAAATCATAACGAATGTTCCATGTTCTGGCATACTACTGTGATAAAAAAATACGACACAGCAGCTAAAGGCCCTTTCCAAAAAACGTTTCAAGTAGTCGTGGCATCAACTTTTGAATTAGTGCATCGTTAGCCAAGAAGAGTACATTGACGGGGATTAATTCAAACTTGATGCAAGCCAATTTCTTTACGTCTATACAATTCAACGTATTGTTTTGATCACAGCAGTAGTACATTTTAAAATGGATTAATGAAATTCTTGATAGGCATATTTGTCTGAGCACTTCATTCACTTCTTACTCTGTTTCTTCCCAAAGTATTATATACGGGTTGTAACGCCAAGGTGTAGTCATATTTTAAGAACTTTGTTCAAGGAAATCATGTTCAATTCCCAAAAAGTTACAGGTCTTACTCTTCCAAAACTCAAATGGTTAGTTTTTGTAGAAGAAGTTGAATTATCCACAACTGATATAATATGTTAATATGTTAAAAAAATAGATTATACCTAATAACCGTGAAAAGTTGAAATTCATTGAAAGGCCTGGAATAAAAAAATGGCCTCTGCTGTTTTGGTAGAATGTGTCTGCACTCTTGACCCTTAACTGTACATAAGTTTCCAATTCTTATACGTCCAGATAACATGATTTTGTAAGATGAAGAATGAGAAACCCTGCTTCTTGTCCGACGCTGCTCAGTGTAAATATTGTAAATGGTAGAGTTTAGTGATATTTAGTATCTAGTGCACTTACACACGTTATGTACCGATGTATTAATATTATATTTATTGGAGCGATTAGAAGTAGCCAGTTTGCAATAATGTCAGTGTAGTCGTGTTAATAAATGCAAATTATAACTTTAATGCTGTTTTTGTGATCCTTCTTCCTCTATCCCCCTTACCGACAAAGTTCTATGTATTTCTTGAAAGTTAGGCAAACACATTGGTAACTCCTGTAAGATCTCGCCAGACTGTCAGGAAGGTATTAGTTTCGACAAGTTTAGATGTTTGGTAAAGTCGCTGTAATCGCCGGCGACCATAAGATTATAAAGACTACCTGCCGGTGCCCGTACGTACTACTTACAATGCATTAAGAAAATGTATGTTGTGTTTGGCCACAGATATAAATGTAACTAAACGACGCGATTGTATGTACTTCGCGTGCCAAAAAACGGAGTAAATGATCGTAATCTGAGCTTTTCATTTAGCATTATCGGCACCGGAAATTCACCGAAATCTAGCAAAAAAATTATGCCATACTGAGCTGTAAAGAATGTATAGAAAAAGTTGGCCGAGGCATTGGAAATGTTTTCTTTCATTAGTAAGTAAATTACATTTATGTCTATATATATGGCCATTACAGTGATTGTAATACAATATAATTATGTTAGTATCCCTCTATGGGTCAGTCTTCTATTGAATATGTAGTGGATTTTTAATAATTAATCTCGAAATCATGATGCGATCTTTTTTGCAAATATTCAGAAATTCCATAGAGCATATCAATTCGCATCCCTATCTTTAAAACAATCAGAATACATCACCACCTCTCTATTTACCGATCACTAAATCGTTCATAACCAGTATAAAAGTTCTTGTTGAAAGCTCCTTCCGTTCCACCCCTCACATTAGGGTGTGTACATCAGCTTCTCCGTCGATTTCACAAAGAACTCAAGTGTTTGAAGAAAGATTAATTTGGTAAAAATTTGGGGGTTCCGCAGCGAATTAAGCCAGATCACACATGTCGATGTAGCTACTGTTAAAGCCGTTTTGGCTGGGTGGTGAGTGGGTGCACAAATTTTTTATTTTAGGGTTTTTGCGAGATTTGCTCGCCCGGTTTGGATATAAATAAGTACCATAAGTCATACCGTGCGTTCAAGTGTTTTGCCATACCTATTATTGGCATCAAATATAACAATGTTAGGACCCATTAATATTAATGAAATTTTTGGTCCTAGGCAACTTGGCTTATCCCAGTTGTAAACGACCCATAGTGCCTATTGGCCTTGTTTGTTCTATCTCCTGCTTGATATGGAGAAAAGTGAAAATCGGTATTTTTCCTACTCCTCCATTATTATTTTCTGATTAATTTCGTTGCGGGATCCAAGACAGTTAAATTCATTCTCCGGGACTTCATCGAGCTTCATTGCCTCGGCGATTTTCTGGTGGTCGCCACTGTTGATTCTGGCTTTCAGGCGTTGCAGTGGTTTGGGCATAGTGCGGTGGGATTGTCCCAAAAAAAATGTCATGGTAGGAAATTTTCGTTGTAGCTAGTTAAAAATATCCTAGAATAAGAATGTATCGGTCTATCTAGAGGGAGGCCTTCCAACGCCGTGTCTTCCGGTACGCGGTCACCACTCCAGAACTGGTTAAGTACGCACAGTAGTGATATTCTATATCGTATCAATATCATGTAATCGTGTACCGTATATTGTGTATATTCTATATTGTGTATTTTATCACTACATATTATAAAAAAAAAATCTACTGCCGCGTTTGTACGCGATAAACTCAAAAACTACTGAACGGATTTTCGTGCGCTTTTTACCAATATAAAGAGTGAGAAATGAGGAAGGTTTTTGTCACGGCCAAGCCGGGGCGGTCGGGGCTGGTATTTTATATTGTGTATATTCTATATCACGAACCGTAAGTGTAACAATGTCTCTAATGTTTATTGCGGTGAGAAATAAATTATCTAAGTATACAGCAGCGCAGCGCTGTGGCAGCGATGAAACAACTAGTTTTGAACTAGTTTCATCGCTGGCGCAGCGCTGCCGTTAAGGCTGTATCCTTATAGGATACTACAGGAATGGTTGATCTTGCGTCACGAGAGGAGGGTTATGTTCAGCGGTGGACGTTTTTCGGTTGAAATGATGATTATGAAGATGTTTTGGTTCATGCTAATGATGTTGAAAACCTGATCTCGGACTAAGAATACAGTGAAAATATATTCTAGAACAAAAATGCACAAACTACATCTACGAAACTGAAACTTGAGTGAAAGCATTTGCCCGCAAATCTGTAGAATAACATTACTTAACTATGAACCTGTTTCCAAATCCAGAGGCAAAACATTACAAACTTCATAATGAAATTCAGTATAGGAAACCGCATTACATCGCACACCTACTTACATAGGCATCCAATAGTTAAGAAGTTCTTAACTCGGCCGAGAGCCGACGCGATGGTGAGCTCCGTTCTCAAGCTAAAATGCCAGTATCTGACAAAATCAAATTTTGAGTTATGGACAAAAAACCTCGACATATTTTAATTTGAAAATTGATGCTTTTATTGGGAGAGTTTTCGGTGTCAAACAAATATCTAATTGCATACTTTCGAATTGTTAGTATTATATATGTGTTCGGGGATGATCTAGCTATCTTCTAAAATGGTTGAAATAATACTCAGAAGTATGCCAACGAAAAAGTTTTTTATTAAACAAAATGTACTAGGGTCATTAAACGGCGGAGAATCTTAACACCGCGTTTTAGGAATGCCGTACAGCGCCATCTATCGACTAGAATCTTAACTAAACTTACTTAACGTTTTGAACTACTTTAAACATACCGCCCACCAAGGACCTTTGTCCTTAAAAATAACCGCCCACCGTGGCAGACATAATGAACGTACAAACAAAAAGAATACAAAATTAGCCTTGATGGGACATCTCTAGGCACATCATATGTAAGCAATTATCTTTTACAATTACAGGCACTAGCGCTGTACTAAGTAACATAACAAATTTGTTCTAAATCTAACAAAACTTATTAATAACTAAACGATATGAATACATTTTCTAATGAGTGATAGGCAAAACGCACAATTTTGAAGTGGGTCTTTTTAAAAACGAATTTTTACATTTTAATGTAACCACTCGGGTAAGATTATCACTGCCTGGGTGTTTTTCAACAACCTTACCAAGAAGCCACTTCGCGGGTGGTAAGTCATCTTCCTTTACCAAAACAACATCTCCTACTTGGGGTTCAGGTATCTTATTAGTCCACTTGTATCTATGGAGGAAATGTGTCAAGTACTCATTAGCCCATCTACGCCAAAAATTTTGCAACATACCTTGCACTAAATGCCATCTTTTCAGGCTACTAATAGAACTTGCATCATAGGTTGCATCAGGAACGGTAAGTATTGGCTCTCCTATTAAGAAATGACCAGGAGTCAACGGTGTGCACTCATCGGGATCTGTGCCATATGCGACTGACAGCGGCCTAGAGTTTAGACACGCCTCAATCTGTGTTAAGAGAGTGGTCATCTCTTCAAAGGTGAGTGTAGAGTTACCGATGACCCGTTTTAAATGAAACTTGGTGGATTTTACTCCGGCCTCCCACAATCCGCCGAAATTGGGCGCGTGTGCAGGAATAAAATGCCACGTTGTACCAATGAGAGCTAAGCTCTTCGCGATTTCCTCAGTCAGGTTGGACTCTTGCGCTATCAATAACTCTCTTAACTCTTTAGACGCTCCAATGAAGTTAGTGCCATTGTCACTCCATAAATCTGTGCAATGACCTCTACGAGAGACGAATCGTCTGAAAGCTGCTAAAAAGCCTTGGGAAGTTAAATCACTAACCATCTCCAAATGTATAGCTCGTGTTGCCATACATATAAATAAACATATATAGCCTTTATAAGACCGATGCCCTCGTCCCTTTGACGTTCTAACATTTAAAGGGCCTACGTAATCCACGCCACTGTGTAAGAACGCTCTGGACGGAGTTCCGCGAACTGATGGTAGAGAACCCATCATTTGAGTCTTCACAGTCGCACTATTTTTTGCGCAAGGAACGCATCGACGGACATGATGTTTCACTAATTTTTTAACGCCAATGATCCAGTATGCTGACCGTATGTAAGTTAGCATGAGTTGTGGTCCCCCATGTAAAGTTTTAATATGAGCATCTCTGATGATTAATTGTGTGACATGAGATCGATGGGGTAATACAATTGGATGTTTCGTTTTATCATCTAGTTGAGCTTTTTGAAGCCTTCCCCCAACTCTGATTATATCTTTCTCGTCTATATATGGGTTAAGTGTTCTTATTTTACTTCCCTTTGTCTTAACTTCACCTTTCTGTCTTAATTCTGTTAGCTCTACTTCAAACTCTTGCCTTTGACATTGCCGAATGCAACAATTCAAAGCCTCATCGATCTCCCATTTACGTAAGTATTTAGTCCGATCAATATCTGTTTTATAATTTAAAAATCGTCTACAATATGCCACAATACATAACAACTTAGAGAGTGAAGAATATCTGTCCCATATTAAATTATTGACAGATGAACAATGTGTTACTATTGACCTTTCTAAATCAACTTCTAATTCCTTTGGCCTCCGGTAATTTATATCTGTGTCTTGTAATATCTTTGGACCACGTAGCCACAGAATATTATCTATAAGATCTACAGGTCGTATTCCTCTGGACGCGCAATCGGCAGGGTTCTGATTCGAAGGTATGTGTGCCCATTGAGATGCATCTAACGTTGTAAGAATTTCAGAAACCCTATTGGCTACGAAGGTTTTCCAATGACTTGGATGTTTATTTAACCACGCGAGTACGACCGTCGAATCTGTCCATGCCCGCAAGTTAGTTTTAGGAATATTTAAAACTTCTGCCATCTCAACTAACAAACGTGTCACTAATACTGCGCCACACAACTCTAGACGCGGTATGCTTATTTGTTTTATAGGTGCGACTCGTGTTTTAGCCGCAACTAGTGAAACGTGAACGTTACCAGTGACATCAACTCTACGCAGATATACTGCTGCCGAGTATGCCACCTTGGAGGCATCGGAAAAGCCGTGTAAGTCTACTGTGATATCATTCACCCTTGTTCCTAGCCATCTAGGAATTTTGAAATCCGTAAGTTGTGACAGCTCACTACAGTATGTATTCCATTCATCTAGTAATTGGTTTGGAAGTTCTTCATCCCAGCTTATTCCCGCTAACCACAGCTTTTGGATAAATACTTTTGCTGTAATTAACGCTGGTGCCAACCAACCTAATGGATCAAACAACCGTGATATACTAGTAATAACCGTTCTTTTTGTTTCAGGTCCTGCGGTCTTCGTAATATTCACCGAGTATTGGAAGATATCATCTCTCCGGTTCCAGGTGAGTCCTAAAACCTTCATTATAGAGTCTAGCTTAATTTCCAAATTTTGATCGAAATCTTGTTCCTTTACTATGTCTTGTTCTTTATTTTCTAAATTAATTTCCTTTATTATCCTTTCATCATTACTGGTCCATTTTTGCAATTTAAATCCACCTTTACTTAGTAACATGTTAATTTCTTTAAATAATTTAATGCCTTCTTCTACCGTTTCGCAGCCGCTCATAAGGTCATCCATATAAAAATCTTCAAGAACCTTTTTTGCAGCTTCTGGAAATTGATCTCCTTCATCAATTGCTATTTGCTGAAGTGCTTTGACTGCTAAATATGGAGCTGAAGCCGTTCCAAATGTTACAGTGACCAGCTGGTATTCCTGCACTGTATCTTCAGGATTATCTCTCCACAATATTCGCTGAAACACCGCATCATCATCATGGACTCGCACTTGGCGATACATTTTTATAATATCAGCTACTAAGCAAATAGGATGGACTCTCCATCGTATAATTAGATGTCGTAACTCAGGTTGTAATTGTGGACCAATCAATAATGTGTCGTTTAAGGACACGCCATTTACACCCTTACATGACGCATCAAAGACGACTCTCACCTTTGTGGTGGACTTGTCCTCTCGTATGACCGCATGATGAGGAAGATAAACAGATTCATGCTGCTTATCATCATTCTCTGGAACAGGAATCATGTGACCTAACTGTAAGTACTCCTTTATAACATCTGTATATCTCTTTTTCATTTCTTTATTTTTATTTAACTTTCTTTCTAACGATTTTAATCTATTTTCAGCTATCTCCCGAAATCTACCATTTTTACATACAGGATCAGCGTCGCGAAAAGGTAATCGGACCACGTAACGACCATCAGGTGCTCTACGCGTTGTACTTTTAAAATATTCTTCACATTTCTGTTGTTCTTCAGTTAACATTTTTTGTGAAATTGAAGAATGATCTGACTCCAATTCCCAAAACCTTTTCAGAACGTCGTCCTCATTAACGGTAGCATTCGTAACTACAAGTTTAGTTTCTGTATTATCAGTTTGTTTATTAGCTACCAACCCAGACAGTATCCAGCCGAGCGAGGTGCATTGAGCTACTGGAGTACCGGTAGGTCCTTTCAAAAGTCCTGGTTGTATGATCTGACAGTAAATTTCAGCACCTAATAAAATATTAATTTTATTAGGCCTATTGTACTGGGGATCAGCTAATGTAATCGAATGTAAATCCAACTCTTGCAACTCACTTATTTTCATAACTGGGAGAAGTGTGGTTATCGATTTAAGTACAAAAGCTCTGACTACAATTTCAAAAGACGGATCAACTCTCGATTGAATCTTTAAAGATACTACCGCTTTTGAAGTGATGGTGCTATTTCCACCAACTCCTGAAATAATACCATTTGCGTGAACCTTTTTTAGGCCCAACGTTTGTACTGTGGCCTCTGTTATAAAAGAAGCCTGTGAGCCTTGATCAATCAAGGCTCTGATGATCTGTTTGCCTCTGTATTTCGATTCAACATTGATTAGCGCGGTGGCTAACAATACTTGACTACTATTTCCTGACGAAAAACATGATACAATTGGTGAACTCTCATTTGATGACGATCCCGGCCCTGGTGGGGACGGGTTGACCTTTGTGACCTGATCATTGTTATTATGTTGTGCAACAGTAGTTGCTGAGCTGTTGTTAGGGTGAAGAAGTGAGTGATGCCGACGATTACAAACACGACAATTAGTGGCTTTTTGGCATTGCTTTACTGAATGATTCCCACCTAAGCAATTAAAACAAATGTGATTTTTCATAACAAAGTCATGCCTTTTATCATAATCAATTTTTGCAAACTTTTTACAAAAGCATAATTTATGATTGTCTGAGCAATATTCACAAGCAATAGCCTGATTTGAAGTATGGAACACCTTTGGATTACTGACGTTACCTTTGTTTTGCGAAGTATTTTGCTGAACCCAAGATTTTGATTTAGGTTCAATAAACTCCAATGCTCGGAAACGACTCTCTAAGAATTTTGAAAACTGACTAAAAGTTGGCAACTCATTCGAGTTGTCACTTGTGACATGTAGTTCCCACTGCTTCCTCGTATCTGGATCTAATTTATAAGCAACAATGTGAATAATAATAATGTCCCATGAGCTCACATCAATTTCCAAATTTCTCAAGGCATGTAAACACTCCGTTGTAGTGTCCAACAACTCTTTCAATGTTGTAGCCGACTCGATATTCGAATTACGTTGACTAAATAGTCTTTTCAAAATACAATTTGATAGATATCGTTTGTTATTGTATCTAGATTCTAACTGTGACCAACACTGATTATAGTTAGCTGCTGCTATAGGTACAAACTTTATCAATTGTTCTGCCTCTCCTGTAAGATGAGCCTTTAAATAATGTAATTTTTGTACTGAATCTAAAGATTGGTTATTGTGCACCAAAGAAATAAATAAATCGCGAAAAGATGTCCATTCCGAATATTTCCCGGAGAAAGTAGGAATAGTTATTTTAGGTAATCTCACAGAAGAACCAGATGACATAGGTACAGAAATATCTTTGGTGTTCTTACAAACTAATGTGTCATTGATAGGAGCGGGATAATTACATAATGCGATCTTTAGTTCCGACTTATAGCAAATGTAAATTTCCTCTGTCGCCTCATAAAGATCACTCGTAACACATTCTAATGATTTTACAATTTTACTATCTAATTGTAATATCTCGTAGTGATTTTTACAAAATGCTTGCCAATCTTGCTCCAGCTTCTCTAATCTAGCATCAATGTATTGATAAGAGAAACGCTCCTTAGGTGTCTTCTTAAAATTAGATCTCGACTTTTCAATAATTGTCTTTAAATTAATTTGCAAATTGCCGTATTTTTCCATTTTTGAAGTAATAAATGTACTTAGTATAATCAGCAACACATTATCTCCTAATCAGTAAATCTTGATATTTTTACAAGTGTTTGGCAAAACTTTAACTCTGAGCGAAATCGGGCATAGATTCCACGTTCCCTCGTTTTTTCGCTTACAATTCTAAGTCCTAAAATTTTATGCACAAATTTTTCTAAGTCCAAGATTCATACCGAAAACGACTAAGTTAATGGATTTTCGCAAAGTATTTGAACTATTTTTCTTCACTGATGATATAACACAAAATGTACTCACAGTTTATCTTCGTCACTCACACACACTCAATATTGCACCTGTTCTCCGTATACGTCACGCTGCACGCCACCACTGACGTCACGATGCGCTGCTGACGACGGTGCTCTGCTTGGCAGTACTTCCTCTGCTCGGGGCTGGCTGGTGACGTCACGCTCCTGGCGCCACCTGATGTTGTCTCCCTCCTCGGGGGAAACCCTTCCAACACCTGAGTTGCGATCCACAACCACTTCAGTGTTCTCTAACTACTGCCGCGGCAACTTCACCACAACAGTACTCCCTAGCTAGTTCGAATATAATTATATAATTCGACTCGATGGACCAAAATGTTCGGGGATGATCTAGCTATCTTCTAAAATGGTTGAAATAATACTCGGAAATATGCCAACGAAAAAGTTTTTTATTAAACAAAATGTACTAGGGTCATTAAACGGCGGAGAATCTTAACACCGCGTTTTAGGAATGCCGTACAGCGCCATCTATCGACTAGAATCTTAACTAAACTTACTAAACGTTTTGAACTACTTTAAACAATATGAATTAAAATATATTATTTCCTGATAGTCGTATTATATTGAATGACATAGATCAAGTAACCAAGCAACACGTTTTTAGTCTATGACAGTTAGTTTATATCAATGACGTATTAATCTTATAAAAATAGATTTGTGAACATAGAAATTTGGGAAACTTAACATTTTAACTCGGAATCTATCTTGTCGTAACTATGTTGGGGTCGGTTTCTACTTAAATTGGGTTTAGCTGACTACATTAGTATTGTATGAAGACTGACTGTTTATCTGACTTCCACAACCCAGTGACAGGATAACACAATACACGTTGGTAGGACTTGTGTGAGACTTTATGACTACCATAACGACTGTCAAAAATTACAATTGACAAGCGGGACCAACGTCTCAACTTGCTTGCCGAGGAACGGAGAAGAAACGGTATGTAATGGATAGACACCCATCCATGGAACCTCCTCGACAAGCGTTGCTTAACCTTGAAGATTGACCCGTGCACCTGACTTAGCCACGAGCTCCTTTAACGGTATCAAAAAACTAAAAAAACTTTTTCTACAAAAAAATACTATCGACTTCCAAATAAAAACACTACAAAGTAAAAGTCTTTGGTAAGTAATTTTTTTTTTCATATGGACACCGACTGCCAAAAACAAAGTTATTTTTCACTTTGTATTTTTTTATTTGGAATAGAATAGCATTTTTTTACCTAATAAGCAAGTTCTTTAGCAAGGTACCTATAATGCCAGAATAGATTACCCGAATATTATGAAACTTGAACATAACCAGTGAAATGAAAGTGTACCAAGGTTTACTGTACACATCTGCGTACCCCTTTAGGGCGTGATGTTATGTTATGAAATGGTAAAAACAATAAACAGACTTGCGATTGCAGCAATCCCGAGAGATTTCCCGTTATTTATTGAAGAGTTATGTTGTATATCTCTGAAGTTCTTCAACAGATGACAAGAAAATGGGACCAATTTCGGAACATATTCTTTCAAACAAAATCGGTCCACAATTGACGGAGATATCGGTAAACAAACACAACAAAAAACGAACATAAAGCCGAACATTTTGCAAAGTCGGCAAAAAATCGGCCGAATCTCAGATAGTGGCATTTTATATTAAGGACATCAGCGTGGCGTTGTGTCGATCTGCTTAGCGTCGTTCAGCCCTCCCGTAATCTTCTTAAACAGTTTCTTATTGTTCACGACGACGCCGGGGTGAGGTAGGGGGGCAAAGGGGGAACCACGCCCACCCTGTAAATGTCTTCGACGAGCCTGTAATTGGTGAAGATCTGACACATTTATTTTCGCACTTTCAAAGATACTCTGTGTGAAATGAGTTTGGTAGGATTGTAATTAAGAGTCGGTGAATTGTGTGAGGCTTATGAGCGTACGTTTTATATACTTTAAGAGAGTGAATTTATGTGATTATATGCTTTTTGTGATGCCATCTCAATTGATTCTGGATAAGGAACATCTGGTTCATCCTTGTAAATAAATTCGTGTATAAAGACTTTTTTGTCGTTTACTTGACTAGATTATTAAATAATAACATTAGGCCATATTTTCTTATTTTATAAAAATCTCAAAGGTATTTGTCAAGATATAAAAAATTCTAAATTCAAATCTTCTACAAGCTGTTACGGAGATAGATGGTCATATTTTAAAACTGCGTCTACCCATGGAAATGAAAATGTTCTTTAAGGAAGCCAAAGCGAATTCTCAATAACATCACACTGGTAGGCTCTAAAGGGGTACTCTCAGTCCAACGGTTTTGTTTAAGTTTTACGTTATTGTTTTAATCTATTCTGGCATCACTTTGGGTAATAAAGGTAGCCTATGGAACTGGTCCATTATGTACCACAACTAATATGTGAAAAATGCGTTTTATTTTTATAAAAAAATTCAACCGACTTCCAAATAAAACACTATAAAGTGAAAAATAACTTCAATTTCGGAAGTCGGTATTCCTGTTTTCGTTTCTTCGTTTTAAAAATGGGACCACATGACAAGCACCATGCAGCTTTCAAATTAAAAAAAGATCATCAAAATCGGTGCATCTAGTAAAAAGTTCTGCTTTCTAAGGGAACACACATAAAAAAACAGTCGAATTGATAACCTCCTCAATATTGGGTAGTCGGTTAAAAAAATAAAATGTGAATGTGGCCCATTTTCGTACGTGTACATTTTCAGTACGCATTTTCTTAAAAAAACTGGCTAATTTTTTCTAACCATATCGGGGTGAACCAGTACAGCAGATGAAGCTGAGTAACATATTTTACATGGAGCGACTACCTATCTGATCTCCACAACTCTTACCGGGTTACTTGCTTGGCAAGACTGCTGTCAAATTCTCTGGCTTTTGACTACCGTAACGACTGCCTAATTTCAGCCTGGCTTTACATGCTTTCCAATGCAAGGAGGAGTCCTGGTATGTTAAGCTACCCATGCACGGACTGACTTCACCAAGCGTGGCTAAATCTTGAAGATCGACTCGTGTATCTGTTATTATTTTGCTACCAGATAGAAGAGCTATCAAACCATCCATTGATCTGGAACACCAGATCAATGGATTATTTATAGTCAGAGACCTCAAGCACGCCCAATTACTGTAGCAGACAACCAAAGCTAAAACTTGACCTAGGCGACATTGCAACTAAAGCGGGCCGCGATGTCGTATGAGGCTTCCCATACCCATATTTATATAGGGTGGAAGGCCGCGGCGCGGCGGCAGAGGAGTGCCGGTACTGCGGTGAACCGTCCCGTCCGTCCCTACTTTCCGCGGCCTGGACGGGGTCACCACTGTGTGATGGCGGACGCAGTGGGGCCGCAGGGAAGGAGGAGTGATGGTATCGCGTTAATTGCTGGAAATTTAGGAGATCGACCCCAAAAAATGGGATCTGAGGGAGGGAGATAAACGAAAGCGTCGCTATTAGAAAATGACGAAAATGTAAATGATTGTCAAATACGTGGGACACTCAGAAAGTTTTGCGAAACTAAAAAAAATTGTTCTATACGTACATACATTTTTATTAAATCTTTTCAAAGTACTTTCCACCAGCCTCTATACAAAGATTCATGCGCCTAAACCAGTTTTCAAAACACTTTTTCCAGTCCGCCGCAGACACCTCGTTTACAGCCTGCTCGAACGCAGCCAGCGCATCTTCCGGCGACGAAAATTGTATCCCTTTGAGCTGATTTTTTATTTTTGGGAATAAAAAGAAGTCACACGGTGCTAGATCAGGGCTGTAAGGAGGGTGACCCAGGAGTTTGACTGGCGTGCTGTCCAGGAAGTCCCTCGTTTTGAGTGCGGTGTGCGCAGGTGCATTGTCGTGGTGGAGCAGTAGCCCGCGGAGCCCTGTGTTTGGTCGCTTGTTGCTTATAACAGAGAAAACTTCTGGCAAACATTTGGTAGTATACCTTTCGGCATTAATGCTTCTTTGATCCCGTAAGGGAATTGATTCCAAGTGGCCAGTCAAATTAAAAAAGCTAGCGATCAAAATCTTACCCCCGCTTCTAGATCGCTTCACTTTGGTAGGCGTTGGCTCATTTTGAAACACCCAAACAGTCGACTGGCGCTTGGTTTCTGGGTCGTATTGATAAATCCAGGACTCATCACCTGTAACGATGTCGTAAACACGCCGAGACGAGCCTGCTTCAAATTTGTTAAGCATATCACGGCACCATTCCACCCGGGCCTGCTTCTGAGCATCGGTGAGGTTGTGCGGCACCCAGCGTGATACTATCCTCCTCACGCGAAGATGGCTGTGTAGAATCTCGTGAACGCTTCCCGATCCAATCTTCAATATGTGTTGAATCTCCTGATATGTAATTCGCCTATTGTCTTGGATTAAATTTTTCACTGCTAGCACGTTTTCTTCGGTAACAGCCGTCAAAGGGCGACCGCTTCTTTCGTCATCCCCCAAAGTTGGTCGACCGCGCTTGAATTCGTTATACCAACGATACACGGTTGCCTTGGAAGGGCCTTCATCCATGAATGCCATTTGAAGTCTATCGTACGATTCATCCGGTTTCAGGCGACACTTGAAATCGTATAAAATCATAGCTCTAAAATGTTCCCGGCGCGGATCCATATTTCAGTGAGACACAATACTTTGAATTAACTCGCAAAAAATGTGGAGGGAAATTTTGAAATTGGAACTTACTTATTTTTACTTATAAATAATCATATTTTCGAAAAACATTATAACTGGCCAGTCTCCCATATATAAAAACTTTTTTTCGCAATACTTTCTGAGGGGCCTGGTACTATAGAAGTGTCACGTGATCGATCCCATACATTTTTTCATTTCAATCATCGCTATCGCTGACATTGAATGAAACCTCTGGAAAGGAAGAAGATGAAGAAAAAGAGATCCTCTATCAAATCTTAATCTGTATCCAACAAGATCTCAGTTGTATTCGTCCGTGTATCACGTCCGTTCCTAACTCAGTTAACTTCGTGATAGACTTGGTTAACAACGGGACAACGGTGTGTGCTCTAAGGATTAATAATGAAGGCTCCGGTAAAAAGCTTAGGGATCCTTCCATTTTGAGGTTGAGTTGCTCTTGTAAGCCTGTTATGCGGTTTTATTAATAGTATATCGTGTTCTTATCTATGGAGTTAGGATGTTGATGAAATGATATTGTGATTGGGAGAATGGATACAGTTTTTTTGGTAGGAAATCATTTAATGACTTCTCCAGCTCTGGATGAAGCGGGAGGGCGTGTCAATCTTTTACTGACTAAAACCCACCCGTGTTCCTTCAGTTGCTTGTGCCAGGGCCGCGGTAACTCTGTTTCAAATTTATCTGCGGTTCAAGCGTAATTAACTTACAAACTTATATAATCCAATTCTTTTAACAGCCATCGTATAAAAGCTGGCTGAAATATACCATCAAGGGAATGAGTAACAAAATATTATCTCGATTTCTAATAACTTGTGTTCAATGATTCTCCAAACGATTAAGATCAGTGGTGGCTCAGTGGTAACGGCCCTGACTTACCAGGCAGGTACTTTACTTTGTGTAGTTTATTATATCACCTCTGCTCCAAAAACGGTGAAGGAAAACATCATTAAGAAATGTCCTGAACCAAGATTTCGGTGACATGAATTATGCTATGCTTATTTATGCATGGATAATTTGGTATTTATTCGCATATTCGATTCCATTTTGACTGACTTCAAAAAAAGGAGATAATGAATTCGATACCTATGTCATATATTGTTGGAACTGCACAATATTCATATATGTGGGCTTCTTAAAACGTGTGCCAAATTTCATAAGTGTATGTGTATTTGTGTGTATTTATGTTTGTCCACGCATTTCTTCGAAACTCCTAATCGGATCGTGATCATTATTTTTGTGTTGGGTTGATTATCTTTCCACTTAGGGAATAGTGCAAGTTACATCAAAATCGTTTCGGCAGTTTTCAAGATAAATATAAAGATATAAAGCATACAACCGAACTCCTTAGCGACAAACAGCACGAATTTGTCAATTGAGTTATTCTTGGTATTTGGTCAATCCTTTATGTACCTTACTATATAAATTGATAAGTTTTAGTGATGGTGTACTAAAACCAAAAAGAGAGAAATATTAACTTTTCACCAAAAAAAATTACCGACTTCAAAAGCAAAACACTAAAAAGTTCAAAATAACTTTCGTTTCGGAAGTCGGTGTCGAAAAATTATAAAAACAAGAGGTACCAAATACACCAACTTCCAAAACGAAAGTTATTTTGCACTTTTTTGTGTTTTGCTTCACATAGTGGAGAGCTATGTAGTTAGGTCCATTTTATCAAACCCATTAAAATCATAATCTAGAGACTGAGCCATAATTTTAAAGTGAATAGTAGCTGCTAAGGGCGGGTTTCAGAAACATCTGTTGTAATTGACAATATCAACTGACGCACAATGCTTCGCGAGATGTCGGGAGTCGCGCCATAGGTAGACAAATGGCAGAAGTTCGAAGTTGCGCTACAGTCTGATTGCCGTGTTCTGCGCAGTTAATTTGATATGATACGATTATTTATTTGCGTAAAACATGGTACAGATACGTGTTGTTATAGCATTTTAAGCATACAAACTTCAGTGGAAAAAAAATACAAACACTACAATTTATTTTCAAAAAAATCTAAAATTATAGAAATTAGTTTCATTCAACCATTTATATAATTAAATTATGAATATAAAATGTGGATGGATGGAGATGGAGGTGACGGCTAAAGAAAAGATGGATGGACTGTGTGAGGAGTGATATGAAAGAAAAGGGAGTCAGTGATAGCGTGTCGGGAGAAAAGACGCTATGGAAGATGAAAGCGTTTTGCGCCAACCACAAGTAACACGGGACAAGGGCAGGAAGATGATGATGATAGGTAATTTATTATTAACACTTAGACACATAACTAGACAGGTTTTATTATACTTTGCTAATCTAGCGACTTCATCTAGTACAAATCTGTATTGATCACGGCGACTTCTGTTTTGAACATTCTTTAAATTTCCTAACAAACATACCTGCTTCATACAAATATAATGAAGGGAACGGTAGCAAACCAAGCCTTTTAAATATTGGTTGACATGATTCATCAGATGGAATGACGTATATGGCTCGTAAATTTCGGTGTCAGAAATGGAATCTTGCAAGTTAAATTTTAACCACTTCCCGGTTTTCGATTGACCTGAAACTTTGCATGCATTTGTATATCGGATGACAATATAATATTATTATGACAAGGAACTGATCTGATGATGGAGCTGGAAGGTGGCTATGGAAACTCTGTAATAAAACGACGCAACCCTATGGAGTTTTGGCTCGTTTGTTAATACAGTTATCCCCAACCGACTGAGCTGAAATTTTGCATACCCGCTTGGTTTGGATTACTATGCACGGCTAGCTGATATGATTGTTTTCAAAAATATTCTTTTCTACACTATCTATACTAATATTATAAAGAGGTAAAGTATGGGAGTTTGTGACTTTATGAGTTTGTCACGTTGTAAGGGGTAACCTCTGGATCTACTGAACCGATTTTGAAAATTCTTTCACCAGTAGAAAGCTACATTATTCCTGAGTGTAGGCTATAATATATTTTCAAAAAAATTAGAACTTTATGAAATTTTTTAAAATTGCAATAATGTTACCCAAGGTAGCAAAATGTTGCCTATAAAATTCATTCTCTGGCGTGCGCTGAGATAACTATTGATGATAGATAAAAAATATTGGGTAAGTAGGTAGCGTTGGGTAGGTAGGGTTGGTAGTGTAGGCAGGGTAGGCAGGTTAGGCAGGGTAGGCAGGGTATCCACATAATATAATATTATAAAAAGGAAATATTTGTTTGTAATGGATAAACCCAAAAATTGAGAGCAGTGTGGCTACAACTTGTAAGTCGCGGCCGATACTACTGGGCCAGTAGTATCGGCCGCGACTTACAAGTTGTAGGTTGTGGGTTCGAACCCAGGCAGGCGCTTTAGTTTGTGTAAATTATTTCTTCACCACTGCTCTCAAAACGGTGAAGGAAAACATCGTGAGGAAACCGGCATGTAATAGAACCAAAAACTCGAAGACAGGTGACATCCACCAACCCGCACTGGGCCCACGGTGGATTACGGCCCCTTCCCTCTCACAGAGAGGAGGCCTGTGTCCCAGCAGTGGGAACATTAATAGGCTGATGATAATGATGATGGATAAACTCAAAAACTACCCAACCGATTTTGAAAATTCTTTCATCAATAGAAAGCTACATTATTCCGGAGTGACATAGGCTATTTTTTATTCCAAAAACGGGTCCTATGGGGTGCGTCACGGGAATGAAGGTGGAGGTGATTTTTGGGGGCCGAGTCACCCACGTCCGTAGGAGAGTACCCTTAGATTCCCTACACGTGGTCCCCGGGTGGTGCAAATCAGGTGACACAACTGGTGGTAGGCTTCGGCCGAAGGCTTGTGACCACCCACTGAGCAAAGACGTAC
Source organism: Orthosia gothica (assembly GCA_949775005.1). Classification (NCBI taxonomy): domain Eukaryota; kingdom Metazoa; phylum Arthropoda; class Insecta; order Lepidoptera; family Noctuidae; genus Orthosia; species Orthosia gothica. The sequence goes on from OX459052.1 coordinate 5,416,438, forward strand.
CGCCAAGCGGCCTGGCCGTGTTCCGGTTACGATGCTCAGTGTAGCTATCTAGAGGAGTTGGGTCGAGATAGCTGTTCCACTGCAAGCAGACCAGTCTGGCGCGCGCTGTTATGGGCGTATCGGGAGACTAGTCGCGGAGGGTAGCGGGATCCGAGGCACGGTGCACCGCTGGCCGACCGCAGGTAGTTGGGGGCCCAAGTAGTGTGCCAGCCACACATGAAAGGCTGCCCCGCCAACTGTCGAAAAATCCCGGAATGCACTATCGTGCTGGTTGGCGACCAGAAGGGAGGGCCCGATAGACATTCCGGGGGGGCTCGGGCGTCCCCGCAGTCTCCGGGCTAGTGCCCCAATGATGGCGTCCTTTCAGTGCGTGTCTGTAGGTTAGCAGCGTGGAACCTCGTCTCACTTCCTACTCCTCTCTTCCATTCACTCTTCTTTAAATGAAAATGCCAAGGAAAAAAAATAAAGGATATAAACAGCGGCTGCACCCCCTCCCACACAAAGTGCACCTCACCAACATTAGAGGTCTGCACTCAAATCTCTCTGCAGTCCACTACCACCTGGAGACTGAAAAACCAGCGCTGTTTTTCCTTACGGAGACGCAGATAGCGAGTCCGTCAGACGCGTCGTACCTATCTTACCCAGGGTTTACCCTGGAGCACAATAATAAACCGCGCGCGGGAGTGTGTATGTACGCCCGTGACGACACTTGCTATCGGCGTCTCCGTAACCTTGAGGACCCAAGATTTTCGACGCTGTGGGCTCTAGTGGACACAGGTCTGGATAAAATTATCTACGCCTGTGTCTACCGCTCGCACAGTGGAGATCAGGAGGCAACCAGGCTCACAGAGTACCTCAGTGAGGCGGCTGATGCGGCACAGCAGCGGTACCCTTCTGCCCAATTAGTGTTACTGGGGGACTTTAATGCCCACCACCAGGAGTGGCTCTTCCCATACTAGTGCACTGACCATGCTGGACGGGAGATGCGTAAGCTTGCGCTTGCGCTTAACCTTACCCAGCTGGTCCAGGGGGCAACGAGGGTGCCGGATGTTGATTCGCACACGGCCAATTGCTTGGACCTTCTGCTGACAACAGAGCCAGACCGATACTCTGTGTCGATAACTTCACCTTTGGGTAGTTCCGACCATTGTCTGGTGAAGTCTGTGTCCGTCTACTCCCCGCCCGATCCCAGCCCAAGAGGCACGCGGCGGGATTGGCGGTACAGGTCAGCAGATTGGGATGGCATGCGATCTTTCTTCGCATGTTATCCTTGGCAGCCTACTTGCTTTTCTTCGGATGATCCTACGGCGTGCGCGGACAACGTATCGGATTTGTTGCGTCAGGGAATGGAGTACTACAATCCGTTTTCTGACGTAACAATGACCAATGTTGACCGGCCATGGTTTGGCGCTGAATGTCATCGCGCCGACGCGCTTAAACATGAGGCGTACCTGGCATGGGTTGACGCTCGTTCGCGCAAAGCGAGTGACGTGGGTCAAAGGAAGAAAGCCTACAACAGGGCTGCCAAGTCCTGCAAGAAGGTGTTGAGAAGGGCTCGGTTCGACCACATTGGCCGAATAGGGGCCAAACTTGCTTCTTACCCAGCAGGTAGTAAAGCGTTTTAGTCCCTGGCTAAGTCGGTTGAGTCCAACTTCAGCCGTCCCTCACTACCACCACTGCTGAAACCCGACGGGTCGCTGGCCCACTCTGCTGAGGAGAAGGCAAATTTATTTGCCTCTCTTTTTGCGGAATCTTCACGTCTGAACCCTGGTGACGCGCGGCCCCCTTCTTATCCTGATGGATGCGAGACGAGTATGTCGGACATTCGTATCCATCAAAAGGACGTCCGTAAGGTACTGCGCAACCTCGACGTGAACAAGGCTAGTGGCCCGGACGGAATACCAGCAATAGTTCTCAGAACCTGTGCGCCTGAACTGTCTCCGATCTTGACACGCCTATTCCGCCTTTCGTATGAGACTGGAAAAGTGCCGAATGCTTGGAAGCTAGCTAACGTACAGCCCGTGCCCAAGAAGGGTAGTCGAGCTGACCCGGCCAACTACAGACCCATCTCTGTAACGTCCATACTCTGTAAGAGTATGGAGCGTGTACTTAACACGAAGCTCCTGGCATACCTAGAATCTAACGATATCCTTAGTGACCGCCAATACGGCTTCCGCCGAAATCGGTCTACTGGGGATCTTCTAACGTATGCCATTCACATCTGGAGTGAGGCCATCGAGAGACACGGGGAAGCGCTTGCCGTCTCCCTCGACATCTCGAAGGCTTTTGATAGGGTCTGGCACGAAAGCCTTATTGGTAAGCTTCCTTCATTCGGTTTGCCCGGTGGTCTGTGTGATTGGATTGCAGACTTCCTGAGAGATCGGTCCATTCGAGTGGTTATCGATGGCTGCTCGTCGGACCAATTGGATATCAATGCCGGGGTCCCTCAGGGGTCGGTACTCTCAGCAACTTTATTCTTGCTGCATATTAACGATCTGCTTAAACCCGGCACCTTTGGGTATGCAGACGACAGCACTGTTGCTGAGAGATACTTGTCCAACGCTCGTGCTACCGGGCCTCAGATCCGGTCTCTCCGGGAGGCCATGGCGGAGCGCTTGAACCTGTCCTTGCAGGCAGTCTCCGAATGGGGCGATGCCAATCTGGTCAGGTTTAATGCCGCTAAAACCCAGGCGTGTCTTTTTTCCGCTAAAAAGAGCCAATTTTACCCAGATCCAACTTTCCGAGATGCGACCGTGCCAATAACTGACCATCTTGAGCTTCTTGGCGTTACGTTGACATCTACTCTCAATTTTGGCCCTTACATTGAGGCAAAGGCTCAGCTGGCTGCCAAAAAGCTGGGGATCCTTGCAAAGGTGAGACGGTACTTCACGCCGGAACAGCTCCTCAACTTGTATCAAGCGCAAGTTCGATCATGCATGGAGTACTGTTCTCATCTCTGGGACGGATCAGCCAAATACCAGCTTGACGCACTAGAGTCGATCGAAAAGCGAGCCAAGAGGCTCATCGGCGATGAGGCGCTGGTTAAGTCAAAGCTCCAGAGTCTTGAACATCGTCGCCGAGTTGCCGGCCTGTCGGTTTTTTATCGGTTACATTTCGGGGAGTGTGCGATGGAATTGCACGATATAATTCCACCTAGCCCGTTCCATCATCGGACTACCAGACGTACGGCGATGCGCCATCGATACATGGTAGACATCCCACCCATACGCACAAAACGTTTTGGGAACACTTTTATTATGCGTACAGCTAAGGAGTGGAATTCCCTGCCGGAGTCTGTGTTTCCCGATAGCTACAATCTAGGGGTCTTTAAGTCAAGAGTGAATAGGTTATTTCTAGGCAAGCGTGTTTCACCGTCGACCACATCATCGCTTACCATCAGGTGAGATTGTGGTCAAGCGCGAGCCTTAGGTTATAAAAAAAAAAAAAAAAAAAATGAAGCCGCGGGGAAAAGCTACTTATCAATAATTTTATTTAACTGTTCATAACATTCAACATGACCTCTTCATCAATAACATCGTTTTGACTTACTGCCATATCCCTACCATGCCAGCTCCCCGGGTCGCGAAAACAATGCCCCTTCACCGCTAAGCCTGTCGCAGACACGCGTCCATTGTCTCTTGTTTTAATTAGTTACCGGAACACAATAAATACCTTTTTAAACAACTCTGTTGTAAGATCGGGTTAGTATTGAGATGGATGGTATTATGGTTTTCGATAGGAAGATTGTCAACGGTCTTTAGATTATTTGTAGCGCTTGAATCCATGCATCTTTTAACCGAATTTAAAAAAAAGGAAGTTCTCAGTTTGACCTGTATAATTTGTATGTATGTTTGTCCACGATTTTATCACGTTTGGCTGAACCGATTTTAATGTGGTTTTCAGAAAAGTATTTGTTACACTCTGATTAAGGTTTTGGTATACAACAAATGGATACCCCGTGACGTCGTCCGCATGGATCTGTTATGTTTATATGTATGTATCTTTCAACACGCATTTCTCCGCAACTGGTAATCAGATTATATTTATTTTATTTTATTGGATTATGTATCTCTTAACTTCAAGCAAGTTTCATTAAAATCTTCCATTTGGCAGTTTTCAAGATATGGAGCATACAACCGTTCGGTTTCGGCTTTAGCGACAAACAGCACGAGTTTGTAAATTTAGTTATTATGGGTATTTTGTCAATCCTTTAGATACCTTACTATAAAACTTGCACAATTTGTAGTGATGGAGAACTAAAACTAAATGAGAGAAATAAAAACTTTTTCGTAAAAGAATGAACCGACTTCAAAAACAAAACTTTAAGTACTGCTCTCACCTCTGGGATGGATCTGCCAAATAGCAGTCGATTGACAGACAGGCCGAGAGGCTTACTGGCAACAATGCACTGGTCGCGTCAAAGCTGCAGGGCCTCGAACATCGACGCTGATTTGCCAGCCTGTCGGTTTTTATCGGTTACGTTTTGGGGAGTGAGCGACGGAACTGCACAATTTGATTCCGCCTAGCCCTTTCCATCATCGGACTACAAGACCATGCGCCATCGGTACATGGTGGACATCCCTCCCATAAGCACAAAGCGTTTTGCTAATACTTTCATTGTGCGCACAGCTAAGGAGTGGAACTCCCTGCCGGAGTCTTGGTTCCCTGATAGCTACAACCATGGGGCTCTTCTTTATGTCAAGAGTGAATAGGTTTCTTTTAGGTAAACGTGCATCACCGTAGACCACATCATCGCTTACCGTCATGCGAGATAGTGGTCAAACGGGAGCTTAAAGATTATAAAAAATGCAAAATTGCTTTCGTTTTGGAAATTGCTGTTGGAAAACGATAAAGATGAGGTACTTAAGGTCGGTAAATATATTGTTTTTAATATATTATTTAACTGCCGGTGAGAGGGTCGGTCATTGAATCAATCTGCCTAGCCTTTTCCCAACTAAGTTGTTGTCGGCTGCCAGTCTAACCGGATTTAGCTGAGTACCAGTGTTTTACATGGAGCGACTGCCTATCTGACCTCCACAACCCAGTAACTGGGTAATACGATACCCCTTGGCTAGACTGGTGTCAGATATCAGGCTTTTAACTACCCGTAACCACTGTCAAAGATCTTCATATGACAGCCGGGACCAACGGTTGAACGTGTTTTCCGAGGCATGGAAGTCAAATCAAATCAAAATATTTATTTCTACTTACTATTGAATTGCCAAGCAAAAGACGAACCTAGTTGCACATTCGCAAGCTTCAGTAGCTCTTTATGGAGAAGGATGTACAAGAAACTCCACGAACACTCTTTTCCTTCAGTTTTAATTACAAGTATTTAGTTACATTATTCTTGTTGAAAAATTACACATATGTGAGAACGATGTAAAAAGACATGCACGTAAAAGTGTCTTTAGTAAAAGCAACAATTCAAAAATACAATAAGTAATTAAAAACAGACCGAGGCAGCTAAGTTATGAGCAATCCCAACTGTTGGCGCCCGTTCACGAACAAGACGCATAGATTGGCACCACTCAGCTCAACTATCATGAAGGGAACCGAATGATCTAACACATGTGCCACGATAGTAGAGACATTAGAGAGAGTAAAACATTCTCTCAATTGCCAGGGCACACACAAGTCAACTCGCAAAGAAACTTGCTATGTATAGATGGTCACCCATCCACGGACCGACCTCGGCAAGCGTTGCATAACCTTGAAGATCGACCAGTGCGGCTGTTATCCGAGGCCGACGGTCGATCATTGATTATGTTAAACAACTGCTGCTGAAAATGGTCCTTTAAAAATTGTTAAGTCCCCTGAGGAACGAAAGCATGGCGATAGCGATTGGTAAAATGTCAAAATTGTATGGGAATGTCAAACACTATCGACACGTTACATCAATCCCTAACATTTTGGCATTTCGACCATCGTGATCGCTGACATCAAATTACACTTGTCTAGTAGAGCCTCTGATTCAATAACTCTGTCGTGTGGAATGATTGAGTTAATTTTTAAAGAATGTTTCAAGAACACTTCACCTTTTCTACCGCAAGAGCATGAGGCACTCAATATTCATCAGAAGTAATGAATTCAAATTAAATGTCGTTAGGTACCCAAATTACACCCAAAGTAAGTCTCAATCACAGACATAGATCTAACTAGATGACGCGGATAGTACGCATTTCGCGTTTCAAAAAAGGAAGTAAAAGTGAGGGCGATGCTCTTACATCCACGACACCATATAATAGGGTAGTTGACAAAAAAAAACTATTTAGTCCGTCTGTTAGATAACCTAAAAATATTGGACCCGTATTTTTCTTTTGCCATGTAAACAAAAAATTACGACATTTGAAATATCGTATGACGTCACGGTGTTCTACACTTTATACTGACAAAGTGACGCCTTCCTGAACTTTGGTGCGCTTTATCTTTGTCAATTTTTATTTGTTTGATAAGGCAAAATATACATGTCCAATATTATTTTATAATCTCACTGACAGACTAAATTGAATTATCATTTTTCTACCCAGAAAACATCCCTATTAATATGCAGATTACGGTTTGCTCGTTATCGGCACCGAACATCATCGAAATCTAGAAAAATACAATCCTATATATCGACGTATTGAGCTGTAAAACTCTACTAAAATAGTTGCCGAGACAATATGATTTTTTTCTTTCATCGATATGTAAATTGGTTCTTAAATAATGTGTGAAAAAGTAGCACACAATTGGTTTTCATACAGATGGGGAGACTTGCGTTCATCATCATCATCATTTCAGCGTAAGGACGTCCTCTGCTGGACATAGGCCTCCCCCAAATGTCGCGTCCTCTATCGGTACTGTGTGTCTCACATCCAACTGATTCCCGCAGCCGCTGACTTGCGTTTTCTAGTGAGATTTATGTCTGTGGCCTCTATCGAGTTTTCTCGAATTTGAGACCCGATCGTCGCCTCATTATTCGTTTTATATCTTTCTCTCTCGCTAACACACGGGTAATCCTTGTCCCAGTACTAATTACATTTCGAATGCCACCCCACTGCAAATAATGTTGTAGAATTTTATTAAAGTGAGTTCACAGAATTGCCGAGTGATTCTTGGTAACGTTTAGCAAACGTTGGCAACTGTAATTATTTTTAGGATTTTGTTGAAGAGAATTACTGTTAAGGGTTGGATTCTGTTTGTTATTTGGGTTTTAATATTTAGATGTCTATGATTTTGTGGTGTTTTGTTATGAATTGCAAATAATGTTCCAGAAAGATGAGGTAGAAAGATACAGGAGAGTATTTAATATCATTGTCGATATGAAAGTAGATGTTAAACAGAAATTAAGGGTGTTGAGGAACCATAGATTTAAAACAAAACAGTCTCTAGCAATAAACATCAGTTGTTGAAAATCACAGACACTTACTTGCATGATAGACATCTAAAAACAGCGAAAAGAATCAAACCGCTAAACCAGACGGAATGCAAGTTCACTAAACCACGGATCCAAGATGAAATTATCGTTGTAACAGCGGCTTATGACCGGAATCAATACGCGATGATGGCAATAAAAGCTAGATGTTTGCCATCACCCTCCCCCCCGACGAGCTCGTCACCCCCGCCCCGCCCTGCGGCGCCCGGCAATTTAGACGATATTAAGTTTATACAGCGATTTGTACCCTTCTTTACACCGGCCTAGGTTTCGGAGAGACGGACACAAGGATCTTGAAACGCCATCATGACTTAAGTTTCTGGTAATGTGCGGTAGGTTTAGTGTTTTTGGGAAACCTTTATCTATTAAAGAGCAGGTAAAGCCGTTGGGCCAGCGCCTAATCACTCCCTGTCGATTTGGATTGAAGAGTACGCTATATGATGGTCAACCTCTCGTGGACTATAATATCTCACCGTAAAAAATATTATTAATGTCTAAATAAAATATGGCATTTTTAGGTTCCAAGTCCATACCAAACAGCATAGGACCACAGACTGATATATTTCCTTTGTAGTGAGTTGCATACAAAAAGAATTCTATCTGTCTACTCAATCTGACTAAAGTGCAATATATAAGTGCCACAATAGTGACTGAAGAACCGTCTTTATCTGCAACAGTAGAATAGATTGCAGATGTTTCGGTTTCCTTAAACATTATTTGAATTAGAAGCAACGAAACAGACAGTGAACATAAACTCAGCAATGATAAGCTTTATTAAAGTCCGCAAAATAACATACAGTCTGCAAAATCCCAAATATGTTGCTAGGGAATTTGCTGCAAAATTTTTCCCTTTTTGCTAAAACACTAGAAAGAGGTGACGGGACGTTATAGTGGACGCTTTTTACCTTTTTTTTGGCGTTCAATTCGCATAAGTTACTCGGGCTGATTTGAATCATCATCATCATCTTCCTGCCCTTATCGCATGTTACTTGGGGCGGTGCAACACGTTTTTTTCTTCCATATTGTCCTGTCACTCTATCACTGACTCCCTTTACTTTAAAATCACGTCTCACACAGTCCATCCATCTTTTCTTTGGCCTTCCTCTCTCTCTTCATCCAGACACATTTATATTTATAAGCCTTTTAGTAACATGCGTTTTATCCCTCCTCATCACATGAGCATACTAGGACAAAAGGTTTCTCAGGGTAATTTGAATCAAAATGATATTTGATTTTATCACTATCCTGAGGTCGTGTTTCTCGTTCAGTGTGCGATGCTCCCTAAGCCTCAGTTGGTGAACGTTATTATTGGGTCAATTGCCCCTCCCCTGGCGATATTAGTTCCACGCCCGCGGCTGATCGGCCAAACTCACCTTATATTCATTATTACAGTATTATATTCAATATACTTTTATGTATTCAGCGGTGGATTAGCGATTGATTGAATTTTTATATGACGGCTGTCTGTGAATGCTTTGATTCTTCGTTTTTTTCATTTCAACCAGTATTTTTATAAAGTCTTCAAAATTACTGATTTATGTTTGGCAGGTGGAGTGACGTTCTTATGTTTAAATATTTTTGGAAAGCAGTAGGAGGGCACCTTTAATGCCGATGTTAGGATTGGACCTCGCTTAAGAGAGTGTTTAGTTAATTCATCAGTTTTAGATAACGTTGTGCCAATGTTGTTGCCTTGAACATCGGCGCCGAGTTGCCAGCCTGTCGGTTTTTTATCGGTTACATTTCAGGGAGTATGCGTTGGAATTGCATGAACTGATTCCTCCTAGCCCGTTATATCATCGGACTACCAGACGTGCGGCGATGCGTCATTGATACATGGTGGACATCCCACCCATATGCACCAAACGTGTTGGGAACACTTTTATTATACGAACAGCAAAATAGTGGAATTCCCTGCCTGAGTCTGTGTTTCCTGATAGCTACAACCTGGGAGTCTTTAAGTCAAGAGTGAATAGGTTACTTCTAGGCAAGCGTGCTCCATCGTCGACCACATCATCACTTAACATCATTCGAGATAGTGGTCAATCGCGAGCCTATAATAAATTTAAAAAAATCTATTCCAGTGAACATTTCTTCCGTCCCCAAGGACCAATAAATTGCATCCACAATGACTTCTCACGAAAGTCAATATTCACTGACTTATAGTTAATGTGTGCAAATATGCGTTCGTTCGGTTGACCGGGCGCTTTGTACCGGATTGTTCGCGAATGACGCGAATTAACCGGGTAATACGAACAGGGGTTAATGACGATGTTGTCCCAATAGTTTGGCGTGGGAAAAGGGCAGCATTGTGTACCAATTAATTTCGTTTTCAATGCAATTGTGTTGTAGTTAAATAGTTAATTTATTTGAATGTCAATGGTACTGTGATTGGTTCGAATTGGTGATCATTATGCTGGATGATTTTGAATGGATGTTGAGAATTATGCGATGTTGTGTTCGATTTGAGATGTAAATTAATACTATTTTATGCTCTTTAATTCAGTAAATTTTAAATAAGGACACATACCTATTTGTTTATTTTATTTATGTATGGATTTAAATAATAAGTAATTTTAAGTTTTTATTGTGCACTTTCCTAAATCGTCTTCATTTTCAATCTCTCTATGGCACAAAGATTTGCTGTAAGAGAACCCAATCACAGGTTAAGCTCGCATTTGGTTATAAACTTTCCTATGGTATTTATATCTGTATATTTTACCCTACTGCGAGAGGGTACTAGTTTTTGAGCGCACGTATGTATGTAAGTATGTAGGTATCCATTTTTATAGCGCGCTCTGCAGCCCAAACGGCTTCACGGATTATGACATAATATGAGCCATCGTTGGATTCGTGTCAATTGTGGGATTGACATAGTCTATATAACTGTTCAATATCTCTTCCCCGCCCCCAAAAAGGAGGCGAAACAATTTCTTTTATTTTTCGTTGTCTTAACAATATGGATATCAAATGAAAGCTACTAAACTAGACCATTCAAAAATATATAAATCGTAACACTTTTATGTTACTATTTTGGCACAAATTCAAGATAAGCGTAACTTTGATGGCAAACTAATAACAGGCGGGGACAAAAAATACTATAGAAAATGCTACCAAAACTTCTTTTTCCACCGCTGGTAGCACCTCATAATTTGTTTAATGTATAAACTATACCTATTTGTTTTTCTCTTTTCAGTTAATTATTTTTTAGCAGTCGGGTTTGTTGTTTTTATAATAATTTGCTTTTTGTAGCACTAAAGATTAATGATGATAATGAATAGTAATAGTGTTTTTAAAAATATTTAAAACAGTATTGTATAAGAAAAATATAAAAAAATTGAAATAAAAAATATATTAAAATAAATACATAATATTGAAATAAATGACATATGAATAGTAAAATTGATACATGTAAGGTAAGTGCCCTCGGGCTTAGTGGAGCGATGATCTTCGTAGGATAGCTGGTAGCAGATGGAAGAGAGTTACCGAGAATCGAGATGAATGGAGTACGATCGGAGAGGTCTATGCCACGCCGTGGATTGCTATAAGCAGATTATGATGACGATGATGATGATGAAAAATAGCCTCGCGATTTGGACAACTAATAATAATTCCTATACGGCCATACAAGACGTAGAGTCTAGAGTAGCGATGGTGTATCGGGAGACGCCGCGTTGGAAGGCCTCTCACTGGGTGAAGACTGCGGGAATACCCTAGATGTGAGACGCACTGGATAGATCGATATGGCAACACATGGGGTAGGCCTATGTTCAGCAGATTTTGGTTTCATAATTTCAGTCAAAAGAAATAATTATTTATTTATTTAGACTTCATGCACAAAGGTACAAAGGCGGACTTAATGCATTAGGCATTCTCTAGCAGTCAACCAAGAGTAGTGAAGAGATAACATGGCAGGTGCATTGTTTAATAATAAAAAGCTAGTAGTTATTCTAAAATAGGTAAAACACACGCACATATATATTGAATATAATATACCTATATAAATATACATCTTAATATATATAAATCTCGTGTCACAATGTTTGTCCTTAATGGACTCCTAAACCACTTAACCGATTATAATAAAATTCGCACACCATGTGCAGTTCGATCCAACTTGAGAGATAGGATATTTTTTTTTTTTTTTTTATTTTTTTTTTTTTTTTTTTTTATGGATAGGGTAGGTTTGTAGGGTAGGGTAGGGTAGGGTAGGGTAAGGTAGGGTAGGGTAGGGTAGGGTATGGTAGGTAGGGTAGGGTAGGGTAGGGTAGGTAGGGTAGGGTACGTAGGGTAGGGTACGTAGGGTAGGGTAGGGTAGGGTAGGGTAGTGTAGGGTAGGGTAGGGTTGGGTAGGGTAGGGTAGGGTAGGGTAGGGTAGGGTAGGGTAGATAAATGTTTGGTCTTTTTATGGCAAAACAAAGTTTGCCGGGTCAGCTAGTATTATATATATTTATGAAGTAACAGAAAAGAAGAAAGCGAGATGACTCTGCTTATTTGTGTTGATAATAAAACTGCAAATTCCGCTGCTTAAATGCGTACCGACTGGTGACAATCCTGATCTCGGAAGGAAGCACATTCCATTCCATTCCATTCCATTAAAATAATGGACTGGATCTGAAAGGAAGAGTGAACAAAATCAGTAGTATATGAAATACAGAGTAAGCGCAGATTATTTAAAGAAGGCAGATTGCGAGCGTGTAAAGAACTTAGATTATAATAATTTATTTCGACTGAAATGATGAAACAAATTGTTTTCGCCTAAGATAAAAGACAGTCACAAGTCCCAAATTGCCTAACGAAAGACACTACACAGATAATCGAGTCCACTATCGATATAACACTTATTATCGATACACAATGTTATCGATATGCACAATAATCGCAGCACGTGGCCACTTGACGCGTGAGATTCGCCGCCTGGCCGATAATGACGCGTGGCTGATAATGATGATGATTGTCTATTTGTACACCTGAGGAATGGACTAAGGGCTTCTGATCTTATTTGTTTTTATACCCTTTTATTTTGTGTAGCTGATACTGAAGGAAATCATTTATTGTGTCATTTGATTGTTTTATAGTTCCAATTTTGATGAAATGTCAAATTGAAGATGACAAATGTGCATTGTCATAAACAAATGTGTATTGTTATTAATTCTTTCAGTTTGAACGATAACTCGATTTCTGAATAAAACATTTGAATTTTAATATTTCTATTTTAGCATGAAAACCTGCCAAACTGGTATATTAAAAAAACTTTTAACAAAAAAGTTTAACCGACTTCAAAAACAAAACAACACTATAAACAAAAAAATAACTTTCTTTTTGGAAGTCGGTGTCTTTGAATCCATTTTCTTTTCCTTTTTGACTCAGACTTCCGATAATAAAGTTATTTTCGGTTTGTAGTTTTTTTATTTGGAAGTCGGTAGTATTTTTTTTTTTGTAAAAAGTTTATTTTTCACTCATTAGTTGTACTTACCTAATAGGCATGTTGTTTAGTAAGGTACCTATAACGCCAGAATATATTACCCGAATATCATGAAACATGAACATATCCGGTGAAATGAGAGATCTGCATACCCCTTAAGAGCGTACTGGCGTGATGTTATGTTATGAAATGGTATAAACAATAAACAGACATACGATTGCAGTAATCCCAAGAGATTTGCCGTTATTTATTGAAGAGTTCTGTTGTATATCTTCGAAGTTCTTCATCAGATCTTCAACAAATCGGTCCACAATTGACGGAGATATCGGTGAACAAACCTAAAAAAAAAACAAACATAATGTCGTCATAGAACCTCCTCGTTTTTGGGAAGTCGGTTAAAAACACATTGAAGTTACTCGCCTAATAAAGGATCTCCATAGCGGAGAGGAAATCCTAACAGCTACAATCTTCAGAATTCCGTTGCAGCTGCCCCGCATTCTGCCGATCAGGGAGACAGCTTTTTTTGCGGATGACGGTGTAGCGGCACAAATCCTGCATCGCACAAGTAAAGTTTTCGGCGCGATTTGAACGCATACAACAGTCCGACAATAACCGTTGGGCAGTTGCCCGGACCAGACACAACACCCGTCTGGTCGGAGGATCCTCCCTTTTCTGTGGAGGTTTGTGGGACTTTCCACCCTGTTCCGCATACCTCCAAAACGGCATGAAAGCCGTCAGTGCGATACAGCGTAAACATCCCCGATGAACTACAGAAGCGAGGCAGCCCCAACATCATCCTGAAGATATTGTTATACTGGACGCGCAAGACATGCAGCAGCAGATTTCCCGTAAAAAGCTTTGACAATGCCTTAAACAAAGTTATCTTCACTTGTTCAGAGCATCGGGAGAATTTGCGGGCTAGCATGTTACCTCTGATCGCCAAAGCCCTGCGCTGCCTCTCAATATCCAGATCGTCCATAGGACCCTCGGTAATTAAATGCAAAAATAAAAAAATAAAAAAAATTGAGGACTTTCCTCGATTTCTATGAAATAGTCAGATCTGGAGTTGGTGACAAAGAGACCCCCTCGATATTATATATATCGGAGGAAGGTAAATGATTAATAGTTGAGAACGAATAAATATCGCTTGTAAAGTTATTAATTCAGTTTTATTTAATTGGCAACATTTAGCTTCTGATTCAAATTTCAATTAGATTTTATTCGATTGGCAACACTGAGTTTTCTCCAATGTCCAATGCTAGTGAAGGATTTGAATCCTAGAGTAAGGTGACAGACAATTTGGAGGGAAGGCGCGCGGCAGCGCGGGGTTGACTTGAGTAGAGAGAACTGGAGACGGTATCGCGATCAAGTGTGATGAGTGGCATCATTGGTGCCGGTGGAGTTGCGTCTAAAAGTATCAGTGAATAGTAAAAGTGATTTCAAATTGGGGCGCGTCAACTTGCTACTAGAATTGGACAATGGAATATCTCTAAAACGGCATAAGTTACCTGCCTCGTGCATGCATAACCCACGATAAGCCCACAGGACCGATGGTATATGGAAGGAAGCCCTCGTGTTTCCGACATATATATATATATCATAAAAAAAAAAAAATTAAAAGCAATCCATAACTGACGGAGTAATCGGTGAACAAACATGAAAAAAAAAACGGACGAGCAGACGAACATAGAACCTCCTCTTTTTTGCAAGTCGGTTAAAAATAGGGTTTGACTCGCTCATATCTACAAATTCTCAATTCAGAAACCGGTTCTTGGTCTTTTCTGTACAGACCATACTAACTATATCTAAAGGTGTTCCCTCACTTGGAACATTCGCCTGTGATGAGATTCGATTTTGATCATTTAGTTGTTTCAACCCGTGATTTCAACAATGTCAGACGAAACGGTCGATGATTTTACAAGTTGTATCAAAATATTACACATTGTATCATCACCAATCCAAACCAAATGTAACATTACAGATTGTGCACTGTAATGCTCGGTTCTCCTACCTCAGTGATGTAATGCTAGACTCTGTAACGTTACTTTACAGGCGAATGCTCCAAGTAAGGCAACACCTTAAGTAACATAAAAAAGATGGGTATAGAAGAAAAAAATTGAGCACGTCCACAATACGGCGCCCTATTTTCTATTTTACAATTTTAATGACGCTAGGTTAAAAAAAAACACGCTAGGTTAAGACGATCAATTGACTAACGAATCATCAAAATTGGCCAGCGCGTCTGGAATCTAGAACGCCACATAGTAAAAAACATACATACATAGACTGAAAAACACATTACCCTCCTTCGTCTGTCGGGTAAGAAACTAAAACCAACGATCCAAATACCGTGCATTTCAGTAATCGTCATTTGCTGTTTTTAGAGCCTTAAGATTCTGAAGATACCATGTTGCAAAGAATTACAATTCGCAGTTGGACTATTAGAAAACGTGTTGCGCCGACCCCAAATAACGTGGAACAAGAGCAGGAAAATGATGATGATGTTTTTGAAGATACAAAATACCACCGCACTATTCCCAAACCACTGCAACTCCTGAAAGCCACAATCAACAGTGGCGACCACCAGAAAAGCGCCGAGGCAATGAAGCTCGACGAAGTCCCGGAGAATGAATTTCACTGTCTTGAAGATACAGTATTATGTTTCTCAGTATATTTCATACTTATTCAAAATATGGATATACTATCCTATGTAATTCCCATGCATTCCCAAGGAACTCATTTATAAGTGTTACCACCAAACACTATGTATGTACTAGCTTTTCCACGCTGCTGCATTGCTCCCGTGGCCCATCCAACAGGACCCGTCTTTGGCTTATAACTTAGCCTGAGGTACTATGAAATAATGTTCCAGATAGCTACAATCTAGGGGTATTTAAGTCAAGAGTGAATAGGTTTTTTCTAGGCAAGAGTGCTACACCGTCGACCACATCATCGCTTACCATCAGGTGAGATACTGGTCAAGCGCAAGGCTTGCAATTGACAGTAAAAATAAAAAAATGTAGCTTTCTACTGGCGTAAGTATTTTCAAAATTTATTGTCGATTTTTCGTTTATCCATTACAAACCAATTTACAAATATATTTCCTCTGTATAAAATTACTAGCTTCTGCTAGCGGCTTCGCCCGCGTGTAAGTCCCATGAAATTATCCCGAGGGAACTTATTCCCGGAATAAAAATTATCCTGTGTGGTATGCCTGACTACAATCTATGTGCCAAATTTCATCGAGATCCGTCAAGCCGTTTTGACCGTGAAGAAGCAATAAACATACAAAAACACACTCACACACTTTCGCCTTTGTAATATTAGTTTGATTATTATAAATAGTGTAGATATATAGGTTACTTTATTTTAGGTAAAATTTTTATTTACTAACGCCATTATTTCCACACAATCATAAAAACTGTACATAAGTACATTTTACGACTATATACCACAGATAGGTATCAGCTGTCGTTTCCCTCCGTATGATCGATGGTGTAATAAAGCCATTATCACTATATTAAATTTACTCCTCTCTGACGTCACAAATTATCAGAAAATGAGCTTCATTACACTCCAATGCTGGCGTCCTATAACGAGAGTGTCACTATATGACATTCGGTCGATTTTGAGTTTTTAATACATTCATTATCAGTCTAAAGCAGTCCACGGTAATTCTCATGCAGCTGCTACCTTTCAAAAATCCTGCTCCACCAAAAACCACCAACCACCTCCAACTATTTTTAATGTCCTTCCTTTAGATATTAACAGTTGTGTTACGAAAGAATCCATTAAAAATAAAATACACAAGTACCTCCTTTATACATTTTGTCAAGGTGTCATTATAAAAAAAAATGTTTATATTATATTATTGTCCGAACCGTGCACCTTTTGTCGACGTTTAATAAGTGCCCATATCGGCCTATGTGTAATAAAAAAATTGATTTTGATTTTGATACATAAAATAAAATCTAATATTCCATTCTATTAAAAAAAAAACCGGCCATATGCGTCGGACTCGCGCACGAAGGGTTTCGTACCATTATCGCCAAAACGGCAAATAAATCACGTTTGTTGTATGGGAGCCCCACTTAAATATTTATTTTATTCTGTTTTTAGGATTTTTTGTTATATCGGCAACAGAAATACATCATCTGTGAAAATTTCAACAGCCTAGCTATAACGGTTCATGAGGTACAGCCTGGTGACAGACAGACAGACAGACGGACCGCGGAGTCTTAGTAATAGGGTCCCGTTTTTACCCTTTGGGTCCGGAACCCTAAAAAGCGGCTACGTCTGCCAACGAACTGCTTTGCAGTTTGTAACAAATGTGTTTTTCTGTGACTTAACACTTCCTCATGTTTTTTTTTCACCTTGCTTGAGTGCGTTCTACCTTACATTTACCAGTTCGCGATCTCCACTCAAAAACACGTCTCCATAAGTGTGTCCGTGGCATCAACAGTGGGCCCTATCAGAATATCAGCGCAGCGTTATTACCTTTTTTGGATACCGCTGCACATGCTGCGATAGGAGCCTTTTTGGTCTGGCACAGGGTGTTTATTTTATTATTGTTTAATTGTATGCTTATTTGTCGTGTTTCCTGTGGGTCACTAATAAATATTTTTCTTTCTTTCTTTCTTACCCTAATGGCCATCGGTTCTACGGGTTATATGGCCTTTCTTTAATACCTTCGTAATCAGCAAACAATTGTCTATCCGATCTGTCTAAGCAGCATTTTTCTACTATCAGTAGATTCCGGATAAAAACTAAAAATGTTCCAAATTGCTATGTTTACAAACTTATTTTTGATAAGATTAAGTAATTGATCTATACTAACAATGTCTATTCGATAGTGGAAATTAGATCTATGTTTTGGAATGGGAAACTCTCGGATACGATTTATAGTTGATAAATAGCATGATTGCAAAAAAAAATTGCAACAATCAAATAAGTTCTAAGAACATCGACGCCGAGTTGCCAACCTGTCAGTTTTTTATCGGTTACATTTCGGTGAGTGTGCGACGGAACTGCACAATATGATTCCGCCTAGCACTTTCCATCATCGGACTACAAGAGGTACGGCCATACGCCATCGGTACATGGTGGACATCCCTCCCATACGCACAAAGCGTTTAGCTGATACTTTAATTGTGCGCACAGCTAAGGAGTGGAACTCTATGAATCCGGAGTTTTTGCCCCCTGATAGCTACAACCTTGGACCTTTTAAGTCAAGACTAAATAGGTTTCTTCAAGGCAAGCGTGCTTCACCGTAGAACACATCATCGGTTAAAAAAATGCTGCCTATCGTTCAAATCATCAAAATTCTGTGCACTTAGTTTGCACTAATGACTCTTTTTTTTATTTGGTTTTCGCGGTTTTTAGGGTTCCGTAGCTAAATGGTAAAAAACGGAACCCTTATGGATTCGTCATGTCTGTCTGTCCGTCCGTATGTCACAGCCACTTTTTTCCGAAACTACTAGAACTATGCTGTTGAAACTTGGTAAGTAGATGTATTCTGTGAACCGCGTTAAGATTTTTATACAAACATAGAAAAAAAACAAAAAAAATTGGGGGTTCCCATAAATGAAACTGAAACTAAAAAAATATTTTTTATTCAAACCCATACGTGTGGGGTATCTATGGATAGGTCTCAAAAATGATATTGAGGTTTCTAATACCATTTTTATCTAAACTGAATAGTTTACGCGAGAGACACTTCCAAAGTGGTAAAATGTGTGTCCCCCCCCCCCCTGTAACTTCTAAAATAAGAGAATGGTAAAACTAAAAAAAATATATGACGTACATTACCATATAAACTACCACCGAAAATTGGTTTGAACGAGATCTAGTAAGTAGTTTTTGTTTAATACGTCATAAATCGTTAACCGCAATTTACCAAGTACGGAACCCTTCGTGCGCGAGTCCGACTCGCACTTGGCCGGTTTTTTTTGTATAACTCAAAATATGATTTTGTCAGATAGGGACACCAACTATAGGCCGGACGGCAGAATGATAACGTACGCGATACGAGTGTAATTGGTCCTTATTATTGCGTTTATTGTTTTAGGGCGATATCGTGTATATTGGCCTTTATGAGTAATCGCTTTCGGTTAATAATGTAACGAAGTTTTGCTGTTATGAGATAGATGTAAGTATTATGTACTGTTATTGCAATTATGTGTAATATGCTTGTTCATCGTCAACGCTGACTAGCTGACACCCGCGGCCTTCCCCGCCTGAAATGAGTTCTTTTCCAATATTTATATCTATATCCTTCAAAAACATAATATGTAAAAAGAGTCTTGTTTTTATGTGGGGGCACAACAGTGCCCGTATATAAATAAATAAATAAAAATTAATTAGAGTCCATGCGTTATTACTTTGTATAAGCCATTTTACTACAAATCTTTATAAAAATCTGTAAGTACAGTATTTTTTGCATGACTGAGTAAGAAACTCACAAACTTTAACATTTACAATAACATAACAATACGCATGTACCTATTCCCCGAGGGGTTGGACATCTATCGCCTGGAGGCTGAGAAACCAGCGCACTTTTTTTCTTACGGACATACAGATAGCGAGTCCGTCAGACGTGTCGTACAATCTTACCCAGGGTTTACCCTGGAGCACAATTTTAAACCAAGCGCGGGTGTGTGTATGTACGCCCGTGAAGACATTTGATTTGGGCTCTGGAGGTCACAGGTCTGGATAAAATTATCTACGCCTGTGTCTACCATTTGCACAGCGGAGATCAGGAGACAACCAGGTCCACATAGTACTTCAGTAAGTCGGTTGATGCGGCCCAGCAGCGGTACACTGCCGCCCAATTAGTGTTGGACTGGGGGACTTTAATGCCTACAGCCAGGAGTGGCTCTACCCATACCAGTGCACTGATCATGCTGGACGGGAGATGCGTAAGATTTCGCTAACGCTAAAGCTCACCCATCTGGTTCAGGGGGCCATGAGGGTACCGGATCTTGATTCGCACACGGCCAATTGCTTGGACCCTCTGCTGACAACAGATCCAGACCGATACTTCGTGTCGATAACTTCACCATGGGTAGTTCCGACCACTATCTGGTGAAGTCTATGTCTGTCTACTCCCCGCCCGATCTCAGCCCAAAAGGTACTTGGCGGTACAAATCAGCAGATTGAGATTGGATGCGATCTTTCTTCGCAGCTTGCTATCCTTGGCAGCCTACTTGCTTTTCATCGACTGATATTCGTCATGCGCGGACGCCGTATCGCCGTGTGGCTATGACGCCGTGTCGCCGTATATATACATTCCGTTCTCTGACGTAACAATGTCTAGCGAAGACCGGCCATGGTTTGGCGCCCAAAGTAAACACGCAAACGCGCTTAAACCTGAAGCGTACCTGGCATAGGTCGACGCTCGATCGCGCAAAATGAGTGACGTGGGTCAGAAGAAGAAGGCCTTCAGGACTGAACAAGACTGCGAAGTCTTGCAAAAAAGTGTTGCGAAGGGCTCGCTTCGACCACATTGGCTGAATAGTGACCATTAAACTTACTTCTTACAAAGCAGGTAGTAAAGAACTTCTGCCGTCCTTTACTACTTCCACTGCTGAAATCCGACGAGTCACTGACCCACTTCGCTGTGGAAAAGGCACATTTATTTGCCTCTCTTTTTGCCTAATCTTTACTTCACGAATCGACCCCAGGTACTCATGCAAAAGAGTTATTCCTAGAATTTTGGTGACTAATAAAGTATTGTTCGTCTTAATTTTTGGGCATAACAGAATTTCATAGAATGGAATATAGGTCAAACATACAAGAAACAAATATGAAAAGAAGAATTGGTTATTGGTCTGAAAATCCTAATCGATCGTCGATATTAGCATTGGTATACCTTCACCGTATGACCACTCTTAACACAGTCGGTTAAATCTGCATCCAGCATGCAGTTAATCTGCGACTTTAACGAGAGGTGTACAGAGCTTAATTGGACAGATACACCGAATCATATACAGGGTGCTTTTACGGCGAAACTGTTTCAATGTTGTTTTTTTATGCGTCGATGAGATTTTAAGATGTCCATTTTTTGTATGTAATTCGTGAAGACGAAGACTTACATCTTCATACGATAGTGTCGTATCAATAAAATGAACAGTAATTCTAAAATGATACACAAAAATATTTTTTTTTTCAAAAAAAAAAAACTTTTTTTAAACCGCCTACCGTGCATTGGCATTCAACCCAACGTGTACACAAAATGTCATCTTAATCAGTTGAGGATAACTGCTTTAAAATTCAGTTGCAAGATTTCGACCCGAACACTTGCAAGTTAATAAAAAGCTTCTAAAAATATTCTTTTTTAGGGTTCCGTACCCAAAGAGTAAAAACGGGACCCTATTACTGAGACTCCGCGGTCCGTCTGTCTGTCTGTCTGTCTGACTGTCTGTCACCAGGCTGTATCTCAAGAGCCGTGATAGCTAGACAGTTGAAATTTTCACAGATGATGTATTTCTGTTGCCGCTATAACAAAAAATACTAAAAACAGGATAAAATAAATATTTAAGTGGGGCTCCCATACAACAAACGTGATTTGAATGCAGTTTTTTGCGATAATGGTACGGAACCCTTCGTGCGCGAGTCCGACTCGCACTTGGCCGGTTTTTGTTTCTTATTTTATTGCAGCTTTCTTATTTTCTTTATCATAATATTCCTTTGTGTTTTGAATATGATATTAGGATTGATGTTTAAAGGTAGCGATAAGAATGTATGCGAGGTAATGCAAAATGACTCCGATACAGATGGCCAAATTATTTCTTAACTATAATTAAGTAATAGTGTTTCTATGTAATTTTATATCAAGCTTTTGATTAAATAAATCGCATTTCCACGAGAAAACTATTTTGAAATTTCAGCTCAACACCGAGAACTGGGACAAACTTACTTGAAAACTTTGATTACAAGCACAACGACACTGGCACCATTATTTATAAAAAAAACCACTCCGATTAGCAATTTAGTAGATCTTTTAATCAATTGCTAAACATTCTCGAAATTTTTGACTACGCCAGTTGAAACTAAATAAAAGTTTCAAAAAAAAATCAATTGCTAGTTGGCGACGTACAAGCATCAGCCTGTATTTGGCGCTTTACTAAGCCAATCGAAATAATTGGCGCGTAACGATCAATTAGCCGGCTCCCTGCACCACGTTCACACAGTATCACATAGTAGAGGCCCTTTGAAGCGCGTCGGGTCGAGGGACCAGCATCTACTGCCAAAAGATACACTTCTGATTCGTTTGGACTACACTATGATTCGCCGTTTGCTATCTTTGGCCGGTTTAGTGGTGACTGTCATGGGATATGGTGACGGTAAGATATTAAAAAACTTTGAATAAACCGACTTGAAAAGCAAAACACAAAAAAGTGCAACATAACTTTGGTTTCGGAAGACAGATGCCCTCATAACTCTTGTTTTTATCACTTTCAACACCGACTTTTTATTTCCCTTTTTTTGGTTAAAGTACACCATCACTAAAACTGAGCGTACGGTACCTAAAGAATTAACAGAAAATACCCTTAATAACTAAATTTATTATACACATTCGTGCTGTTTGTCGCTAAGGAGTTCGGTTGTATGCTCCATATCTTGAAAACTGCAGGACTGATTTTGATGAAAATTGCACTATTATCTAAGTTGAAAGATACTCAATCCAACACAAAAAGAATGATCACGATCCGATAAAGACTTTCGGAGAAAAACGTTGACAAACATACATTATACAAAAATACACTTATGAAATTTGGCGCACGTGTTTAGAAACCCACATAGAATAACATATGTGAATATTGTGCGGTTCCAACAATATTACGTACATACGTGTCGAATTGATCACCTCCTTTTTTTGAAGTCGGTAAAAAATAGTATCGAAGGATTTCAGTTTGACGGCAATGTTGGCGCAGTGTTTAAGCGATCGGCTGTTGGGCTGAATGTTGCGGATTCGATTCCCACACAGAGTTACTTTCACTAATATTTTTAACAGACTTCAAAAAAAAAAAAGGAGGGCAATGTCAACAAACTAAAAAACAAAACCGGAAACGCTGATTTCTGAAATTAAAGTAATTTGCCCTTTGAAGTGTTTTTATTTGGAAGTCGGTTGTATTTTTTTGAATACAAGTTTGTATTATGTATGTTTAGGTATGGGATAAGTATGATCTCTTAACTGCAGTTCAGTGGTTTGCGTATCCTTTCCATAGATCCTCGAGTGGGTCGACAGCGCGGCGCACCTCTCCCAGGCACGCTGAGTTCCGTGGGTGCCGGTGGTGAGGAGTCACCCCCGATCTACCGGCCAGGTAGTCAGGCGTAAGTATTATATCTGTCTATTGTCATATTCAGACAGGTATAGGTGCTTTCAGCTACGTAGCTAGTAGTTGGAGCCGGTCATTATGCAGGTTTTCAATGCGAACAGAGCGTCAAAAACACTTTCAAGCGCTGACAAGCTCAGGGTCTGATTTGTTTGGTGTTGGTTCATGCTGGTTCAAAGCTGAGAAAACGAACGGCGCCGGTTTGCTTCTTGAATACACCCGAAAAGTATCGCAGCATCACCAGATACATAATAACTTGAATTCGCACCGAGATAATTGATTGAATAAGTATCCTATTTATAGATACAAATCTAACTAGATAACGCAAGTCCGTCCATCTGTAAGAAAACCAAGCGTGCTAGTTTTTCACACACAATTACAAATACATACAAAAAATAAATACATTTCCAAAGCCACGGCCAGCTTTTTCTACACATTCTTTACAGCTCAATATGGCATAAAAAGGCATTTTTCTAGATTTCGGTGGAATTCCGGTGCCGATAATGCTAAATAAAAAGCTCAAATTACAATCATTGATCGTAATTTTACTCCGTTTTTTGACACTTGAAGTACATGCGTAATCTAGTTAGATTTATGTCTGTGATCCTATCTTATTCATAACCATCAGTAAATGAAAAGCACATTTTAAGCTGCATCTACGCAAAGCGAGCCGAGCACATGTGTACGGACCATGAATTTCTGTAACGAAAACGGATTTGAGGCTTTAGCCTCAAACGAACGAATTCGCTTCTCTTGTACTCCGTTTCTCACCAAATAAAGCCCCAGTTTTGGGACTCATAGTTCTCATTCAAAATAACAATTCACACTTTCCATGCACACAGATACGTAGTCTCCCAATTCGTGAAGCCGAAACCTCCACATCAGTACTGGGAGGAGGAGACGTCTCTCACCATCATCCCCGAGAACAAGAACTGTTTGCTATGCGAATCGCAGGACACTGGCGCCTGTCGCTCTATGCCATCGTGTGTGTACTGCGAGCCTACTGTCACCGCCATGTGTGAGAGGAGCACGCCTTGTCTGCGATGTACTGGTAAGCATCATCATCCCGGAGAATAAGAACTGTCTTCTGTGCGAGGAGAAGCACTCGGGCACCTGTCACTCCATTCCGTCGTGTGTGTCCCGCGAACCTCCCATCACCGCGCTGTGTGAGAGGAGCACGCGTCTGGTAAGCATCGTCATCATCATCCTGGCGAATAAGAACTGTATTCTGTGTCAAGCGCACCTCACGGGTGCTTGTCACTCTATGCCGTCGTTTGTGTACTGGAAGCCTCACTGTCACCGCGCTTGCCTGCGATGTACTGGTAAGAAACATATCTTCTTATTAATTACCTAATTACTATCCTACTTACAAGGAGGTCTCACTCAAGTCCATGCAGGAAATCTTCTCTCGCGCCTCCTTAAAATAGCCCTCACAGTACCCGTCCAGGTGTCGCGGATAAATTTGAAAGAGAGTTACCGCGGCCCTAGCACAAGCAACTGAAGGAACACTGGTGGGTTTTAGTCAGTAAATGTCACACCCGCTTCACCTAGAGCGGGTGAATTCATTGGATGATTGCCCACCCAAAAACGTCCAAATGGTGTCTTTCTGAGCCGGCCCTCGGTGGTACTGTCCATTTTCAGGCACCCATTTTGTAGAGACTTTTGTCTACCTTGACATGGGACAGGGCGGGTAGCCTTCTTGCCTCCGTCTACTAGGCCGTTTTGGAAGACATCGTGGTGTTCAGAATTCTACCCTGCCTTTTCACTCCCAGAATGCTGCGTTCTATCGCAACACACCTATTTAGATCCTGGATCCCGCAACGATCGATCGATCAAGAAATACAAATGTTTACTTTGTTTTTCCAGTTTAATGAAAAATATTAACTGAATAATATGAGTTCTTTTCCCAGAACAAAATCGAATACCCTACGATCGATATCATTTAGACAACTCGATTGATTGACGGATTAGTCATCCGACAGTGTCTATGTAATTAATTTATCTCAAAAATCACCCAAATGCCACGAATGTAGATAAAATTTATAATAACCGAAATTAACAGTACATTTACGTGTTCTTGCTAAAGCGCTTTCATCAGGCGTCGCGATTGAGTTTCAATCAATGTATTTCGAGGAAAAAGGAATCAGTATTTTACATTACAAATACTCGCCCATAATGATAAAATTGAATTAATTTATGAGTTTTTAGGGGACCACAAAAGATGCCAATTGGTCGAATTGTCCGAGTTATTTCTCGGCCCTTCCACAAGATTAGATAAGATAACGTTAATCGAAATGCCTGAAACAGTATTTGTCTGCTCAACAACGCCAAAGAATTGAAATAATCATTTCAGAGAAAGCCGGTTTCAGATCAGTCCGATTTTGTTATTGTAATTCTTTTCGAGAGATTCGCATTTCAAGTATTCCTGATAAAAGTAATTTTTTCATTCACTTTTTTATTATATGATTTCGAGAACGTAACAACGACCAAAAGATAAAGTTTTAAAGTACGAGTTTATACCTAGACATTAAAGATCTTATTTATTATCTTACCGCCTGTTTAACAACTTATTAGCAGGTTCTTATGTTTCTCTTTTTTATAAAGTATTTAAATATAGAAACTGAAATAACTAGCTAAATGTTCCCGAGATTTTTATAAAATATCCAAAAAAAAAACTTTATTTAAACAAGCTTTTTAGCTTACCGTGGCATGCATCCAGACCAAATGCCGATGCAAAATTTCAGCACAATCGGTTTAGGGTAACTAGGAGTATGTTAAAATTCAGTTGCAAGATTAAACCCACACATACTAACGAACGAACTAACAAGGCAAATTAAGTTAGCTTGCAATAAATACAGGTGTATTGCAAAGATTTGGGTTTTTTTGGGGTTTTGGGGTTTATGTTCGAGGGCATGAGAACATTTCCTCCTTCGTAGACTGAGAATGCCTAGGTTGGTGCTTATTATACCTGGATAACCTTGAAGGTATTTTCCTCGATTAGCTTCGCTACGAGGTACGCTACCCTGTGCAAGACACTGGAGACCATGCCCATTGATGTAATTAATTTAACCTTCCTTCCAGTGATCAAGAACCCATTCTTCAAATGCAGCCCTGGCGAGAAGTACATGGATGAATGCGACTCCTGCCGCTGCACGGATGGACACGGTGGATGGTGCACCAATCAGTACTGCGAGTTCCGCTCCCTTTACCTGTATGCCATGAAACTCAGCGACGGAGAGTTCTACTGAGAACTATCACAACTCAGATTAGGGAACAGTAATCTCTAATCTGAGTATCACACTTACCGCCGGTTTTTGAATTGAGTATTTGGAGTTTTTCTTCTTTTTGTATTTTGATAAATTTAAATTTTACCGTTTAGACCCCGTAAGTGGTCTAGTATTGCAGCGTCGGTGGACGTTCAGGTTGTCTTGTGTGCAGGCAAACGGACACTTGGGGCACTCCAGCAAATAGGACATAGTCCGAACAGTAGCACCGACTCGCATTGGAGTTATTAAGAACGTATCAAAGCCTACTAGTCACATGATCTAACCAAGATTTTGTCTGGACTTTTAAAGAGACTGTGAGTTTGTTTCGGCCTTTCTTCTCAGAGTAGTCAGATAGAAAATGACCGACCTCATCTAGTTTGAAAAAATTGATCGACATGTAAAAGTGTTTGTATTGTAACGCCAAATTTTGACAGATTTTCAGGTTATATAAGAATTTGATGAATGCTCAACTTCAAATTCTAAATTCAGAAATCCATGGTTGGTATTAGTCAACAGTTGTTACTTTTACTGAAAATCGACAGAATTAGTTATAGCTGGCCGTTATGCTGATAGTCTTCAGGTTTACCTATTGCCGCTAGTTTTGGTGATTTGTGGTTTACTGCTAGCCAACAGTTGTGCCGGCAATCCACTCAGATGTAAATTTAATGTTATTAAACGTGAGACTAGCTTAGTTTTCTTATTGTATCTCTGTTCTGATAATACTCTTAAGGCCGATTTCTGGTATAAGTATTTGAGTTGAGTATTTGTCAAACTATACTTTAACTTGAAAACCTGTCAATATTTGTCACTAAAGTAGTCTTTGTCACGTTATTAACCTCAAATAATTAAATCACAAACCGGCCATTAGTACCTAATACTTCTTCTAGAAAACAAGAGAGCACAGTTTTAGGTTTAAGCGTGAATAAAACCTATAATTTACAATGCTTTAGATGAACCTCTTAGGGCAGTTCTGGCTCGGTGGCACCGGGGGTGCATCCGAACCCAGGCGGGCATTTTACTTTTTGTAAATTATTTCATTACCATTGCTCTAAAAACGGTGAACGAAAACTTCGTGAGGCAATCGACATGTCCTAGAACTAGAAATTGGATGACATGTGACATACACCGACCAGCACTTGGCCCACGTGGTGGATTAAGGCCCATTCCCTCTCAGTGAGATGAGGTCTGTGTCCCAGCAATGTTAACTTTAAAAGGCTAACCCCCAGTTCCCCAGCTTAAAATTATCGGAGAATTAATGTGACAAATTGTCAATCACGCGTTATCTGCTGTGATTGGTTGAATGAATTTTCAACAGCCAATCACAGCAGATAACGCGTGCTTGACAATTTGTCACATTAATTCGCCAATAATTTTGAGCTGGGAAACTGAGGGTAAGTATACCTACTGTATAGTTCTCGCCAAACTTCTTGGTAGCCCTGAAGTAGGCTTTCCGATGCACAAGATACAGATCGGTACTGATTTTGTATGAGATTTGTTTTTTTTACTTCAGGGCGGCCAAAATGTTTGTCGAGAACTATACTACTGTAACTAGGTAAACCTCGGCTATAATATTTACATTTAAGGCTATAAATATGACGTCTTACTTTACCTTCTTACAACTTTATATAATTTTGTAGCTATTTCTTACGTTCATACACCATCAACCACAAAAACCTTATTAAAGAATTGAAAGGCTCCATCGAACCGCAAACTCTTTTACTTTGAAATCTAATCAACATCCAACCGGAAATCCTTCCTTCATATAATATAGTTACTCTCCCTTAAATATTCACCGACTTATTGGTGTTATTCATCAGATTCTTTGACAAAACATTATAATTACGAGTGAATAACCCTACTGATCTTG
This sequence comes from Orthosia gothica, assembly GCA_949775005.1. Classification (NCBI taxonomy): domain Eukaryota; kingdom Metazoa; phylum Arthropoda; class Insecta; order Lepidoptera; family Noctuidae; genus Orthosia; species Orthosia gothica. Next base: position 5,444,747 of record OX459052.1, read on the forward strand.
CCGGCACACCTGAATAACCGCACTGCTCTGAAAAGTCGCTAATTGATACAAATATTTACTACTATACAAATTATTCGGTCATCCATCTGTATTTCCGATATCCAATACTTTGGGCTTGCTTATGCCGCTTGAATAAGGTTCATATTCGTTTAAAAGGATTAGGGTGACAAGGTGGGTGGCCCAAAAAGGATTAAGTGTAGGAAGTAATTATTAGCTACCGTGGGATAGTTTGTAAACCACAAAAATTTGGATAACACTTTTGTATTTTATTATTGCAAATGAAAGTGAAGTTCTTTGTTTGTGTTCCTTTTAGAAAGTGTTTTCAAAAAGGGTTTTAAAAATGTTTTTCAAAGATTATCGACTAAGGCCTATTTAATACAGTAGTTAAGTAGAGTTTGTTAAATGCTTGAGATAAAAATCAGAAGTGGGAGATAAGAAACTAAATTATTTTTATTATTATTAATCTTTATTAAACATACATATACAATAGGACAGCTTTTGTACGAAGGTGAGCTTAATCCACATTTAGGTTCTCTTACAGCAAACCTCAGTGCCTTAGAGAGATAGGACAGTCGTGTCTTATAATTGACGAAAAGACTCAGGAGTGATTTTCGAATGCAATGTGATATAAATACCCTAATTGGTATTGCCATAATTACCCAGTACAGGTTACAGTTAAATTCATTCTCCAGGACTTCGTCGAGCTTCATTGCCTCGGCGCTTTTCTGGTGTTTGCCACTGTAGATTCTAGCTTTCAGGAGTTGCAGTGGCTTGGGTATAGTGCGGTGGGATTGTTCCAATAAAAAAAAGAGATCATTTCCCGGTTTTATATTGTGTCCTATTATATTTCAACTGTTGCTGCAACTGTGCAATAGTTTGCAGTATGTAACCTACCAGGCACTTTATGCAAACTACACAGGTTATACACGATCTAAGGAGAAGAACAGGCTGTGTTAGGAAAAGAATCCACCACCTAATGTCTTCGTTAAGCCCAGAGAACACCTGTCTCTCAGTCGCCAATTGTTGTGGTTTATATGGAAAGAACTGAACCGATTGCGTAGCCAATAAGGCCGCTGCAAATGTAATAATATATATAAATATGGTGAAGTGCGAGTGCGGTGCTCCTGTTCATTTCTCGTCCGTTGACGCCACTTGTCTAGGGCCTCTCGTGGCCACCTACTAGGCCCTTCCTAAAGGTGAAAGAATTTTTGAAATCGATCCATCGTTTTTAAGTTTATTCGTTACATACAAAAAAACAAATCTTTCCTCTTTTTACCCGACTGCCGAAGGAGGGTTATGTGATTATCAGTCTATGTATGTATGTATGTTTGTACCTATGTGGCGTTACAGAGGCCTAACGCGTTAGCAGATTTTGATGATTCGTCTTAATCTTGCGAGTGTCACTGGCTATATTAAAATTGGTAAATAGAAAAATGGCGGCTCTTGGGTGCCATATTGAGGTGGCCCAATTTATTTTTCTTCCTGTCCCATCGTGTGGGGTATCAAAATAAAGCATTAAAGAGGCGATTTCAAAAATATATAACACTTATATGTTTAAATGTACCTAACTCGAAAAAAAATATAACAGAAAATTGATAATTTTATAAAATAAATACTTATATATGTATATATATATATTATATTTTTGCACAAATAATACATACATTAAAATTAGATTTCAAAGTCACAACGATACGTCAAAAAGCTGTCTTATGACTAGTCAAATAACCCGGCCCTAACTGTTCCCGGGGCAAAGGTGCCCATAACGCTTGCTGCATTGCCACGTCGGATGGCAATGGCTAACATTTGCACCAAGAACGAGTCGGAGCGGGAGTCACCCGTTTTGTCACGGAGCTTGTGCCCTATCTCACTAATGAGCCTCTTGGCCTCAGTGCCCCAACCACCCATGGTCTCAACGACAATGGGTAAAAAAAAAATATAATAAAAAAAAAACAAAAAATTAAAAAACCCGACTGCTTAAAAAGCAAACTAAAAAGACGTAAACAAGAAAAAAATAATGCTGTGCAGTCGGAGGATACATCTGGTTTTGGTCAGCCAGCTCGCGAAGTATCCTCCGACTCCACAGCATGATCTTGTTTACGTCTCTTTAGTTCGCTTTTTAAGAGCGGACTCTAGTCAACAGGAATTTGAAAAATAGGTATTTGAAGAAACTATGGCCGTCGCGTCACCTCCAACCTCACCCCGTAAAGTGCGAAAGGGACAACTGCAGCTCAGGCTGATTTTGCCTACAAAAACTTTGACTAAAAGACGTTTCGTATTCTGCTGTTTTCTTCATGAAAACTGGTCTGATCTAAAAAAATCTTATATCAAAATATAGAGGCAAAGTATATCTATGCTCTTATCATTTCCTTTTTTGTTAAAAACTTATAAAATTTGTCTGAAAGTCTTCTGAACATGGCGGTAAAAACGGGCATTTTTTTCGGATTTTTGGATTGTCATATTTCTTTTTGTGATTATGTTTTGGAAAAAAGGAAATGATACAGGCACGTATTAATTATAGCTAGATTTTAAGGAAAAAAATCATTGCTCTAGACGCATTATCCACGAAGAAAACAGCAGAATGTGTTTGTATGGAGAAAGTCTCACTAGAGTCCCCTCTTAAGCAGCTGGGTTTTTTTTTATATTAGTTTAGATAGTATAGAATTATACATAAAGATATAGATATAAATGTACCACGATACGAAAGGAAGAAATATTTAAACCGCTTCATTATACTTATAATAAACTCTCGATATCTTTAATTCTCGTTGAAAATAAACCCATAAAAAGGTACCTACCTGAAATATCAATAACATACCCACAATACATACAACAACTGCATTGGAAACTGTCGCACAATGCTCACAAAATGACTGCGCGTCTCACATTACCATGAATGAATGAATGTATGACATTGTATGAACGTGTATGAGACCGGAAATTACCACAATATGCAACAGTTTCGGTAATGTTTCCTTTAAGTTCATAGAGTGAGGAATTGAGGATGTTTTGTGAATGGATGTGACTGCGTTGAAACCTTAACCAATGCATACTGCTTTCATACAAATTCATGCATTCATCATTATTCAAAATCTTTATTCCTCATTGGAAAAGGACAAGGATACTTAGAGGAACCCTAAATTATAATTAGAGGTTACTCATGAAATTAATCTTTAATAGTGGAGGCTTATTTAGTAGTCCGTCTCCACCCGCTGACATGGTGAACATAGCTTAACCGCTCTATGACCTATCTGAGACATTAGATATTTTTTCTGCTATAATTTCTAAATATGGCAAACTTGGTCCTAACGTTGATATTGTGGGCTGTTGAAACCTTAGGGTAGAACGCTCTGGTTTCGTCGTGACACTTCATGTTTTAAAGATTTCTATGAAGAGCATTATCTCTTGTCATAAAATGTATGATTAAATCCACGATAGTGTATTTCAGGAATCTTATAGCATGCAGAGGGGTAATTATAGGTAGTTCAACTCACCTGTGCGCACGGCGCCATGTGTGCTTGCGCTTGTAATTATATATTATGCATTTGTGTGGCAGTAACGCGGCAGTCGTCGTCCGAGCAAACAGGCACCCACACATTCTTACCCACACATAGCACCGCGCGCAAAGATGTGTTGAACTAACTATAATACCTACTGATTCTTGTCAATAATTGAATTTAGCTAATCCGTTGAAAGGGAAATGTAAATTGTAACATAGTTATAATAGTCACAACGGATCTTTGTGTCTCTAAAGTTTGCTCTGCCAACCAATGCGCAAGAAACAGTTTGTCATCGAGTATACTGCATAGAGTAAGCGAGATAGGCCTATGCGAGAAACGTAGGCGAGTGAAATAGACAGTTATACAATGCTATCATCACCTTTCAACAAAGACACAAATTTAACTAATGCGCAGAATCTTGCAGCCAATTCAGAGACACAAAGATCCGTTGTGAGCCGTTTCGAGAAAGAAGAATCCACTCTTGATACCCATTTAACCACTTGGGCTCGAAATGATTTTACTTTACTTACGTGTAACCACTAACAATGATAGAGTGAACATTGTTAGTGGTTGTAAAAATAACAAAATCTTTAGGAGTGACCACGTTTCATTTCAGAAGCGTATGTCAATCCAATACATTTTGAACTTTATGGCAATCGTTATTGTGTTCGTTATTGCTCTAGACGAAGTGACATTCTGTCAACTAACTTTGAAATATCAAAAATTCACGTGATCAATCCCTCACATTGTGGCATTTCGACTATCACCATGCTGTTAAAATGACACTTCATGCTCTAGACAAGTGGCATTCGATGTCAGCAAAGGCGATAGTCGAAATGTCAAAACATTTTTTTTATTATTTAAATTAAGCTCGCGCTTGACCACTATCTCAACTGATGGTAAGCGATGATGTGGTCGATGGTGAAGCACGCTTGCCTAGAAGCAACCTATTCACTCTTGACTAAAAGACCCCTAGATTGTAGCTATCGGGAAACACAGGCTCCGGCAGGGAATTCCACTCCTTAGCTGTACGCATAATAAAAGTGTTCCCAAAAAGTTTTGTGCGTATGGGTGGGATGTCCACCATGTACCGATAGCGCATCGCCATACGTCTGGTAGTCCGATGAAAATGGGCTGGGCGGAATTAGATCATGCAATTCCGTCGCACACTCCCGGAAATGTATTCGATAAAAAACCGTTAAGCTTGAGCTTTGACTTAACCAGTGCATCATCGCCGATGAGCTTCTTGACCTGCTTTTCGGCTATCTTTTGATTGGATTGATATCGCTTCACAATCGCTATCGCCACGCTTCCGATGATAGAATGCCACTTGTCTAGGTCCTTTATGAGTATACCTAATCTTTATGACCACACTACTCACAGCATGCTTCTACCATAAGAGGTCACCATAAGCCTACCATAAACTCAATATACGCACATGTCACATCCAGCACATCACCCCAAGCTTTAGAAACTCTTCACCACACAAATTGGCGTGCTCATTGTATAGCACAAAGACCGCCCGCCGTTACACATTGTGCGTGCGCGCACAAAAACGTACAGAAAATGCTCGTAAACCCATCAGGCGTCATTAGTGCGGTTATGATGGTTATTATAATGCTTGTAAAATAAATAAATATCAATATTGAGGGGTTCGTGTAAACGGGTTATTATGTGGTGCGTTTTTTTGTGTAAAATGGGAGTTGTTACTTATGAGATTTTGAGTTGTAATTATTTTGATGGAGTTGAAGAAATGTAATATTTGTAACAGTAATAATGTTTTGGGGTTGTTTGATTACGGTGGCAGTTGTATATTAAAAGGATTCAGCATGGAGGAGGAGGCATTTAAGGTAATAATTCGCCTTGTTCGTCGAGTTTTGATCAGAATTCTGCTACGTTGAAAGCGGTAGCATTGTTCTTTCAGAGTGTAGATGTTGTTGCATGGAGAGCAGGATATGAAGTGATTGTTAAATTATAATAATCTTCTTCGTCGTCCTAAATTATATATGTTTTGACCAAAATTCAGCCACGGCAATAGCGTTTTCATTTGCCTCATAAAGGTCTTTCATGGTGCAGGTGTTGTTGCACAGATTGCACGATAGGAGGTGGGGCATTGTTTGGGGCGTATTCGTACACTGGGCATGCGAATTCGCCAGCCGAGAAGCAAAGCGCTAAACCCGATGTACGAAGCACATGTGGAGAGGCACCCCAAGCAGTAGATGTAAGACGGCGAAGCAGATTATTGCGGGTGCTCACTTTAAATTTAGTTTTAATACAGTGCTGCTTGTATGTCAGTGATCGGTCCAAGGTGGCACCCAAGTACACAGGTTATCATTGTGGTCTATGTCAGCACCCCGCCATTTGATTTTCAGTTTTCTAGAGGCCAATTTAAGTTAAAGTTTTAACCTTGAATTCTGCAACGTTGAAAGCGGTAGCATATGCCTCGTTAAGGTCTTTCAGAGTGCAGATGTTGTTGCATAGAGAGCAGGACCAAAAGACAAGAACAACAAACAATAATACAAGAAGACACAGCAGCAGGGCAAGAAGTTATTGATAAATTATAACAAAGAAATTAAAGTTTAAACCTTGTAGCCAGTTCTTATCTCTAAATCTTCGTTAGGAGACCATGCAACATACATAAATAGTAAACATCAGTCTTTAATTGATGTATTGAAACAGCATCTCTTTAATTTGTAGTTTGTACTTACAAAAGTTCTTCAGAAGAACTTGTAAGTTTAAAAGTAAGTAAGTAAGTTTTTTCTAAAAATCGCTTCTGAATTCCTTTTTGATGATACAATATCTTTAGAAGCACTGGATATCTCAAAAGATGCTCAAATTGCGCTGTCAACAGAGGCCTGGTGTGCAAATTTTACAACTACAAATAAAAAAAGGAAAAAGTAGGGGCATAGTACCTATATATCTTACTTTTTCAGTTTATGGAATATCTTTTAATTTGGTTTATATAATGTAGGAGTAAATAGGCGAGAGCCAAACCTCGAATTATGACTTTTTTACTAAGGAAATTCAGTCGGATGTCTGCGACCGCATTTCCTCTTAAATACTTCTTCCAAAAGACTTACTGTTGCTAGGCATCCCACTGGTTGACCGATGACCTGGTTAAGGTTGTGGGTATCCAGTGACGGGCTTTATATCCAGGCGCATAGGGCTGGCCGATGTGGCGACGCTTGGTCTTCTCCTTCGCCCTTCACGACACACTTCCAGCCGCTATGATGGCTCTTTCGCTGCTACTGCAGTGCGTCTCTGGAACTCTCTCCCACACTCCCTACGCGGTAGCCCTTCTCTGGAGGTCTTCAAGAGGAAGATTAAAGATCATTTCCTTGCGCAATGACATAATAATTAGTCATCATCCTGCCTAGCCTTTTTCCCAATTATTGTTGGGGTCGGCTTCCAGTCTTACCGGATTCAGCTGAGTATCAGTGTTTTACATGGAGCAACTGCCTATCTGACCTCCACAACCCAGTAACTGGGTAACACGATACCTCTTGGCAAGACTGGTGTCAGATTTCAGGCTTCTGACTACCAGTAACGGTTGTCAAAGATCTTCAAATGACAGCCGGGACCAACGGTTTAACGTGCTTTCCGAGGCACGGAGGAAACTCGGTATGTTGATAATGGTCACCCATCCACGGACTGACCTCGGCAAGCGTTGCTTAACCTTGGAGATCGACCCGTGCGGCTGTTATTATTTAGCATAATAATTAGTATTTATATAAAAATATGTATTTATGTAAGTATGTATTTTATTCGTCATAAGTTATTTTAAAATTGTACACCGGATCCTGCCCTCTATAATGGCATCTTTCTCTGTCAGCCTAGGGTTTACTGTAAGATAACTCAACATTGAGTTAAGCTCGCCTTTGTACATGTACTTTACTATCACACTGTATGTAATGTTGTTTTTGGTGTACAATAAAGAATTAAAGAATTAAAAGGCCTATAGATACTACTGTTTTTTTTATGTACTTCTCGTATTTCAACAAAAGTGATTAGCTACTGCTTAACCGGGTGATCCTGTGGAGACTAAACTAGAGCCTATAGCCAGAGCCTATAGGAAAATAAAAGCTAAACCTAAGCGACTAATAGATATACAGTATAAATAGTATACCTACATACTCGAAAATCATTAGTCTCCTCTGACGCAGTCGGGGCAACGCAAGCTCTCAAGATGTTTTATTGAACAATGAGATATCAAATGTTACATTTCATTTAAGTCTTTCATTCAAATCAAATATCTAAATGTGCTGATGTTCATGATAGCACGCTTCATCTGTTTGCAATACACTATTAAGTCTTTGATAGACACATTTAGGTAAGTCTTGCAAAAAAAAATGCAAAGGTACACTCGCTTGCAAAATTATTTGATCATGGTTTCGCAATAAATAAACGATGTTAAAGTTTCTCAACATTATTTTACTAATACGTCTATATATTTACAAACTTAGTTATTTTAGGCCCCCTTTAGTAAGCGATTTAAAAGGGAGTTAAGACTGCATTTGGCGTTTAGAAATCTGGAGTTAGATTTAACAGACATTGTCCTGACTAAGCAGTCTTCTCTCCATCTAGATACGGTTTCCTAAAGAATTTCAATTGCTAGTCAATTGAAATTTTAATTCTAGGCCTATTGCTAACAGAACTGTCAAAATATTTAGACCAAACCCAAACCTTAAGAGGGGACTCTAGTGAGACTTTCTCCATACAAACACATTTTGCTATTTTCTTCGTGGATAATGCCTCTAGAGCAATGATTTTTTTCCATAAAATCTAGGTCTAATTAATACGTGCCTATATCATTTCCTTTTTTCCAAAACATAATCACAAAAAGAAATATGACAATCCGATAATAATGCCCGTTTTTACCGCCATGTTCAGAAGACTTTCAGACAAAATTTATTTATTATTAAGTTTTTAACAAAAAAGGAAATGATAAGAGCATAGATATACTTTTCGTCTAAATTTTGATATAAATTTTTTTTAGATCAGACCAGTTTTCATGAAGAAAACAGCAGAATACGAAAAGTATTTTAGTCAAAGTTTTTGTAGGTAAAATCAGCCTGAGCTGCAGTTGTCTCTTTCGCACTTTACGGGGTGAGGTTGGAGGTGACGCGACGGCAATAGTTTCTTCAAATACCTATATTTCAAATTCCTGTTGACTAGAGTCCGCTCTTAAACGTTACTTTGTCCTAATGTTTTTGCTCGTAAGTGTACGCCCAAATAACCCAGAAACCGCATTCACACGGACCGACAAACGACAAAAAAACGTGTATCGATGTCGCCCGCTGTGCTGCGACAAATCGCTGAAGAAATTGTCGGGTATCACCCACAACTCGGTTAACAATACGCTAGTGTTGGTTTACTCGACCGTAGAACATTATACGATTTTTTTCTCCAACCTTTTGTGAATAATGCTCAATTGCCAGTTGACATTATTATTAAGTTTCGTATTGTCGCAAAGGTTTACCTACTATTCATCAAAACGCGTTAAGCGGAGTTTAATTTACTGTAAATGGGCGGCGGAAACGCGTTGTCGTGAGTCTGAACACGGCATTTGTGGTTGAGGAAACATTGCCTTATCGCCACGAAGGGATCCTACTATATACTTACAAACGTGTGTTGCAAATTTTGGATGTTTGGAAATGAATCACGCCAAAACGGCTCAACGGATCTAATTGAAGTTTGGCATAGAGTTAGGTTATAATCTGGAATAGCACATATGCTACTTTTTATTCCGGTATAATGTTTCCTTGGGATGATAAAACACTTTTTACGTGGACGAAGCCGCTGACACAAGCTGGTATAGCTTATATATTAGAGTAATACATTAAGCTTATATATCAGGAAACTCAAGTTCTATCTCCAAGCTGGCGGAGCCGCGGGCATCAGGTAGGAAGTATGATTTCACTTCAGTAGGTGTATGTCTACTGGGTCGCGGATAAATTTGAAAGAGAGTTACCGCGGCCCTGGCTTAAGCAACACGGGTGGGTTTTGACAGTAAAACTGATCTGAATCTGACACGCCTTCCCGCTTAACCCTGAGCGGGAGAAGTCATTGCATGAAAATTCAAAAAAAAAAAAGAATTGTGTGTCTACCACAGACATAAATCTAACTAGATAACGCGATTGTATGTATTTCGCGTGCCAAAAAACGGACTAAAGTTACGACAAATGATCGTAATCTGAGCTTTTCATTTAGCATTATCGGCACCGGACATCCACATAAATCTAGAAAAATGCCTTTTTATGCCATATTGAGCTGTAAAAAATGTATAGAAAAATTGGCCGAGGCATTGGAAATGGTTTTAATTCAATGGTAAGTAAATTTTGTTTTTTAATTGTTTGTGAAAAATTTGCACGCTTGGTTTTCATACAGATGGAGGGACTTGCGTTATCTATTTAGATTTATGTCTGTGGTGTCTACTATCATTTAAGTAGCATGCTCAGCCTATAACATTCCCACTACTGGGAAACAGGCCTCCTCTCTGTGAGAGGGCGTGGGCTGCGAGGCCACATATTCGTACTTTAGATATTAGGGCATGTCGGTTTCCTCACGATGGTTTCCTTCGACGTTTTAAGATTAGTAGCGATATAATAATCTTCATAAAGTAAAACGCCTGCCTGAACGGATGGCCGATGGGGCAGAAAAGTTCTGGAGTGGCAACCGCGAACCGGAAGACGTTGCGTTGGAAGACCTCCCACCAGGTGAACCTATGACATGGTGAAGGTTGCGGGGATCCGCTGGATGCGGGACTTACGGGACTGGTCAATGTGGCGACGCTTGGAGGAAGCCTATGTCTAGCAGTGGACGTCTTTCAGTTGATATGATGATGATGAAAACGCATGCCTGGGTTCGAACCCAAGACCATCAACATCATGGTGGCCCAGTGGCTAAGACCTCGCCTCTCGTGCTTGAAGTCGTGGGTCCGAATCCAGGCAAATACCAATGTAACTTTTTAATTCATATGTACTTTCTAAGCGTATCTTGGATATCGTTGACAACGGTGAAGGAAAACATCGTGAGGAAACCTGGACTTATTATGATTGTGCTTCATTGGTGTAATTGCTGTAAGGCGTTCCAATGTAAGAATAAATATAAATAAATTGTGCGATGTGATTGCATGATCTAATGCCGCCGAGCCCGTTTCATCATCGGACTACAAGACGTACGGCGATGCGCCATCGGTACATGGTGGACATCCCACCCATACGTACTAAACGTTTTGGAAATACTTTCATTATGCGTACAGCTAAGGAGTGGAATTCCCTGCCAGAGTCTGTGTTTCCCGACAGCTACAATGTAGGGGTCTTTAAGTCAAGAGTGAATAGGTTACATCTAGGCAAGCGTGCTCCACCTTCGACCACATTATCACTTACCATCAAGTGAGACAGTGGTCAAGCTGATAAACGACTTTTACCCGACTGCCGAAGGAGAGTAATGTATTTATCAGTCTATGTATGTACATAGTATATGTATTGTAGTTTGTTCCTATGTGGCATTCTAGAGACCAAACGCGTTGACCGATTTTGATGTTTCGTCAATCAATTCGTCTTAACTTTGTGAGTGTCACTCAAAGCATGCTGTGCAGTCGGAGGATACATCTGGTTTTGGTAAGCCAGCTCGCGTATATATATTCCTCCCGTTACCACTGGGCCACCACTGATGCTAATTCGATGGATAATTTCACTTTTATTACACGGACTTTCACAACTGCGTATTTATTTTGAAGCGAAACTCGATACTTAATACATTTTGTTTTGGTACCACGATGTTACTGAAAACTACTGATATGAATCCGTTTCGTGCAAGACGCACAGGGCCAGTTGATGCGGCGATACTTGGCGAGGAGGCCTTTATTCAACAGAGGATGACTAACTTTTGTATGGGAAACATACTGCACGTTGTGAATATACCAAGCTAACAAGACATAAACTAAGATCCAAATAAATTTAATCTTGAATACGACTAAACATCTCGTGATTAAAAATTTCTCCTGGCCCTTGATGCTCTTGATACAAAATCGTTTCTTGGAAGACTAACTCACAAAAGAAAGTCTTCCAAGAAACGGGCATCTGCTGGGGGAAGTTGTAAGAAACTAACTCTTAGAAAATCTTTAGGTGGAAAAAGAAAGAAACGTGGTGGGTTAGTTCCTGATTCTGATGGTGAACCCGATGATATGATATCTACGCCTCCACCGTCACCACCACCAGAGCCATACAACCCACGGTACCGGTATGTTTATGACCAGTCCAATCTAAACAAACGCTACTACGACCTCCTTCAAAGACGGTCAAAATATTAGAGTCACGGCAGCCATAAACGGACTGCTTGTTATGCTATCTTCAGTTTCAATACAAAATGGTCATTCACAATACACTGCTGGCAAAAGCGATCCAACTGGAAAATCACATCCCAAAATGGCTTGAAGCTGTCGGCACTGACTGCTCCAAACAATACGTCTGTTACGGTGAATCATCCAATAATGTTACTTCAAACTCCACCAATCACTGAATGTTATTTAAAACACAAACATGCAAATGCCAATGAAACTCGAGATATGATTTCGCTTGAATCGTAAAGTAGGCGAAGAGTTCCAAAACTAATATTCTATTTTGAAAGAGAACGCTCTTGACATGCTGACGATGAGATGACAGTGAAATTATGAAACTTAAACAGACACCAATCTGTCATCACGAATTTGATCCATTAAGGTTCTCAAATCTGTCCTGAGGCTCTATACTCAATTTAAGATAACATTCGATTTATAAATAATCCCATTTTACAGCCCGTTCAACCGATTTTGACTTCTATTATGATATGACAAATGGCAGCTGTAGTAAACAGTTAGTTTTGGTAACGGGTTTATGCTTTTCATGCCATCCCTATGTTTACGGGATAGAACTCAAAATCGGTTGAACGGACTGTAAAAAGGGGTTGTAGAAATTTCTAATGTTATTTCAAATGGAGTATAGACAGGTAAAATTTTATCTACGAAAGCGTCGCCATAGCGTTTGGCTAAACGGCAATAATATATGGGATTATTTATAATCAAGCGCTATGAAAATGCCACGTGATTAATAACATTTTGGCATTTCAACATTCGCCATCACTGTTAGAATGCCACTTCGTCTAGTAGATAGACATTTGACAACACTTTATGACGTCAGTACCCCACAATCAATTGAGAATATTATTAACTTTTTCTCTAAAGAACTCTACGGCACATCACAGCCGGCGCAAATCCTTCCAAATTCGTCGAAACTAATATCAAGTTCCACGTGGACTAGCACAGTTTTAGCTACAAATCCGCACGTACAGGTCAAGTTTCTAGCACAACCAGAAATACACAAACGAGATACTAATCAGAAAACGGTTGAACGTCCCCAAAATAATCCGCAGTAATGTTTTCTAACGTAGTCCAGGGTTCTGTGGTCATCTAATTTAGACTCGATGCGACGTAGACATAAAAAACGTTGTAAATACAACAAAGATATTTTTAACAAAACAGACGTGCGCTTAGCTCCAGTGGAGGAGCGATACTGAAATTTCTGAATTCTGAAATATGCGCGAGAGTTGGCGTATGACGGCTAAAATGGTCTGTTGTACCGATAGTTTAACGGTAGTTTAAGAATCAGTTACGGATTTACAATGAAATCGATGAATTACAAAGTTATAAGTGAGTCACCGGACCAATATGATTCAAATACGTATCGGGAAATTATACAACTGGATTATTTTGGACTGTTATTGCTTATTCTGTCTAAAGATGAAATAGGCAGTCGCTCTATATGAAATTCTGGTACTCAGATGCAAATAGAAATAAATAAATCTATTTAGAAACAGTAGGTACTTAAAAGGTACACGCACTGTCAAAAATAACAATAAAATAGTTAACTAAAATCAAACAGAAATTCAAACGAAAGAAAAACATATATATTAAAATCAAAAATATAAAAACGACCTGTGCAAAGCTAAAAAACCTATATTAAAATCAAAAACATAAAGAGACTATTTAACTTGTACGTTGATCAGCTGATCGATGGGCTCAGTAATTGCCGTGTCAGTTGTCATATAGATAACGTCTGTGTTAATAACATCAGCTATGCTGACGACATGGTGTTGCTCAGTCCATCGCTCAGTGGATTAAGAAAATTGCTCGATATTTGTGAGTCATATGCTGCGGCTCACGGTCTGAGGTACAACGAGAAGAAGAGTGTGTGTATGGTCATTAGAGGTAGCAATAAACAACCGGAGCATGTACCACCTGTCTATCTGAACGGAGTACCTTTAGAACGTGTCGCTCAGTTTAAGTACCTAGGGCACTTTGTGACAGAGACCCTGAAAGATGATGCGGGTGTTGAGCGAGAACGAAGGGCGCTGTCCGTGCGTGCTAACATGTTGGTTCATAGATTCGCAAGTAGACGTAAAAGTGACACTGTTCAGAGCCTACTGCCAAAACTTTTACGCCAGCGCTTCAGCGTTCAACTACACCCAGCGAGCCTACAGCGCTCTTCGTGTACAATACAATAACGCCTTTAGGATTCTGGTGAGGCTCACCCGATTCTGCAGCGCGTCGGGCATGTTTGCTGACGCAAGAGTCGATGACTTTTATGCCATTATGCGCAAGAAAACAGCTTCTCTGATGCGTCGGATTCGGGGGCGCGACAACGGAATCCTAAGGATGTTTTCTGAGAGGCCAGACTCCGAGGTGTTGAGGAGAGTCATCCAACTTCACGTGACGAGATGACACTATAATAATTAATAATTTTACTAACATAGTTTTAAGACCTTTGTTACTAACCACTATGGACATGTAATTAGTCAGCAATAAATGGATTTTATTTTTATTATTACTTATAAAAAACGACCTGTGCAAAGCTAAAAAACATATGTTAAAATCAAAAATATAAAAACGACCTGTGCAAAGCTTAAAAACATATATGAAAATCAAAAATATATAAACGTCCTGTGCAAAGCTAAAAAACCCTCGTTAGCAGCTGGCTGCGTCACGATTGCATTCATCAAAAGTCAGAAGTTAAGGGCCAGAATATCGAAAATAGGCGTTCTTTTAAAAAAAAAAAACAAATCTATTAAAGATGTGGCAGCGGAAAAAGATATGTTAATCTTGATCATATTTCTGAAAACATCTTTGCGGGTGTTTAAGAACAAGAACCTCGATACAATTGAACCGCAAAGTAAACTCTTACCTTAAACTTAAAAAAAAAACAGTAGAACTGACCAACGTACAATACATTAATTAAATACATTTGTACAATTAACAATATTAACGTATCTTAACAGGACGCAAAACTTCTTTGCCGAATATTTTGAATTTGCATTCAATATATATGTAACTCAAATTATTATATTTCATAATAAAAATCTATACAAATTCCATCGTGCTTCAATGTTTTTCTGATTAATTTCGTTGCGGGATCCAAGACAGTTAAATTCATTCGCCGGGACTTCGTCTAGCTTCATTGCCTCGGCGCTTATCTGGTGGTCGCCACTGCTGATTCTGGCTTTTGTTGAAGTTGCAGTGGTTTAGAAATAGTGCGATGGGATTATACTCAGCTGTACCTAGTTAGACTGGAATCTGAACTAAATAAGGTTGGGGAAAGGCTACGCAGACGATGATTTAACTCTGAAACTAATCCTCAACTTTAAACCACCTTTTAGTACTACTAGGTTTGTCAATTTAACATCGCCCTTCCCTTTGTATACCTGCCGCAGACAACCTGTATGCCATTAAAAACGTAGATAAGATTAATTTATTTCTCCAATAAGAATCGCTATATTTCTTGTAACTAATATAATATAATAAAAGGTATTATCTGGTAGTATTTTTTCGATTACGAATTTTTTTTAACTGACAGAAATCCTGGAAAAGTGCACGGTTTCTACGGAATATGCAACGGTAGCGAAACTGCGGGAAAAAAGGCAATATATGACGTTTGTGGGTTAATCAGACACACGGCATTGAGTCAGCCATTTAAGGTTAGGTTAGGTGATCACCAGGGTGGTTTTAGTGAGGTAAAAAGCCCACACTTCCTGGTCTTTTCCCCCAAAAGTCCAGGCGTCTTTTGAAGGTTTCCCCCCGTAAACAAAAAAAAATGTGGTCTAGTCTAATAAGATATTTTATTCGTCGTGTCGGTAAGAGCTCTCAAGTGAAATATTTCGTATTTGATTTTAGTTTCTTCTAAGAATTGAAGTACACAATACGGGTCATTTATAATTGTTTATTACGAAATCCTCGTTAGTTATTTGACACATAATTTATCAGTTCTATGATTTTATGGTGTACGCTCGAAACTGTGGATACGTGTTTCTTTTTGTTCCGCGATTAATAATATTTTTTGTAGTAATTGGTGAAGTTTGGAATTGGGAAGGACATATAATTGGTGATTGTGACTATATCTTAATTTTTTTAAATTATACAACTAAAGTAAACAGTGCAAATCATTAAAATAGCATAAAAACTAGTGATAAAATCTCACTAAAAGTGTCAGTGAAGTGCGGGGTCTTTGTGTACTTGAACCAGAAAAAAGTAATACACCCTCATTAATTCTAGAATTTTAAATTTATCACTATTCCTGCGCTCTAAGGACAAAGAATTCGGTACCACATAGTGTGTTGAAATAGCGAGGCTAACTAAGGCCGTACCTTTCCACACTAGTCACGCGCTCGTGGGTTCAAACCTACGCCGAGCACCAAACTCTTTTTGTAATCCTAACTTTTGTTGAATTCAATTGTTTTAATCTAGTGATTACGATAATTTACAATGCTGAAGTGCGGAGCTTGCGGCAAATTTTTGGCGATAAATGATGGCATCAAATGCATGAAATGTTCGGTATTTTATCACCGTGTCTGCGTCAACCCTGCTCCCACAGCATCATCCTCGTCAAAGTGGACTTGCCTTGGATGTAAGGCAAAGGTACCACGGGCAGACAGCTCCCAAACGCCTGGCAAGGGAATTGATGAGTTCAGCTCATCTACTACTCAAACAGCGGTCAGCCGCACTGATAATGCAGTGACAGTAATTGATGACACGCCTGATACTGAAGTAATCAGCCTAGCGGTAGAAATCCGTTGTCTCCGCAGGGAATTTAATGCCTTCCGAGATGAGTTACGCCAATTTCGTGAAGATTTCTCAGGCTTGAATGATAAGATGAATAAGTGCTGTAATCGTATGGACACCCTGGAAGATCGTGTCAGGGAGCTCGAGGAGAACACCGACCATTCGAGTTCCCCCCGTATGATTCATTTGGAGGAAACAATTGGGGAACTCCAGCAGCAGCTAAATGAACGTGAGCAAGAGTCACTGATGAACGATGTGCAACTGTCAGGCGTAACGGAGTCAAGTGGGGAAAACCCGGCTCAATTGATTGGTATCCTTGCTCTTAAACTAGCGATCAATCTCGAGGAACGAGACTTGGTTTTCGTTAAACGAGTTGGGAACGTTCGGCGTGACCACACCGAAGGTGAAACGCCCCGACCTCGTATCATCGTTGCTCGACTGGCAAGACGCGCGACGCGTGATAGTTTGCTGAGTGCCGCGAGAGTCCGCCGCAATCTCACTACTGCTGACATCGAAGCTCCGGGAGCTCCACACCGCATCTACCTTAACGAGCGCCTAACTAAAACTAACAGGCAATTATACTACAATACCCGCCAAGCTGCTAGTCGACTTGATTGGAAATACACCTGGACTAAAGATGGCCGCATACTTGCGCGCAAAGAGGAGGGAAAGCCTGCCGTGCATATCCGAACGGAAAAGGATATCTCGCGGTTTTTTATCACACAATAGGTTTGCTCGTTTGTGCGGTAGGGATTTCCATCAGCGTTTTTTATGTTAATGTTCTAGTTAATCCAATAAGTTGTTTACTGAATAGCATATTTTTATTCTTAGTTAATTGTTGCATGTCGTTGTTTGGTAGGTGCTTTCTGTTTTTGTTTTTGACTATTTTTAGGATATTATGTACAGTAAAAATTGCATGTCTCTGTGAGTTTCACTCTATTTGTATCTATAGTTTTTTAAGTTTCCAATCTTTGCTTACAATTTGCGTTGCCCATGGTGCCATTCCATATACATATGCTTATACTATGCCGCTCATAATTATTTGTTTACATTGCTCAATGTTTATGTTCCAAAACAAGTATGTATACATGCATATTTTATTAATCTTTGAGTTCTATTACTTAGTATTTATTTTCTGTGTTATTTTCTTTATTGTTAGTAAATTATATAAATGATGTCTACTAAATACCTTAAGGTTGGTTTCTGGAATGCGGGTTCATTAGGCACGAAACACGATGAATTTATAGCAGCGCTACTAGGTTTGAACGTAGATATTATGGCCATAAATGAGACGTGGTTACGAATAGGCGAAGAAGGGCGCGCGCCCTCCGTGCCAGGATATAGGATGCGGCATATACCACGCTCTTTGTCTGTCAGGGGGGGACGAGGTGGTGGGGTTGGTTTTTATTTCAAACACGGAATAAATGTTCGAAGTCACTCGCACTCTGCTAGTACATCCCACACCACGGTCGAACAGATGTGGATCACAATTAGTTTTCGCGGAATGAAGCTAGCAATAGGCACTGCTTACCGCCCTCCCTGGCAAGATGTTGATCTTTTCCTAGACGCTATATCCAGTTCAGTAAACTCCCTAACGCAATGTGAGTACACGATATTGATGGGTGACTTTAACATAAACGTGCTCAACGACTTGGACTCAAAGACGGACAAGTTAGTCTCATTTTTGAACTGCCTTAGTCTCACGCAATTAGTGCAGTCACCTACGCATTTCACAGTACACGGCAACTCTTTGATTGACATCATCTGTACAAATGTTAAACCTCGCTCTGTATCAGTTGATATAATACCAGATCGGGGGGCGCACGCGCTGGTTTCGGGCGAATTTAGTTTTAAACGACCAAAAATTCCACGGCGAACCATTACGTATCGACCACTTAAGGATATAGTTAGGGAATGTTTTGATCAGGATCTCGTATTGCTGAACTGGAAAGCAATAACCGAGCTGCAAGATGTTAATGCTATGGTAAATGAATTTAATTCGCACATACTCACACTATTGAATGTCCATGCACCTCTAAAAACTGGTATTGTTAAGGAGTGTTGTTGCCCTTGGATTACTGACAATGTTAAATTGATGATGCATTTGAGAAATAAAGCACATGCAGAGCATTTAAAGGACAAGAAAAACGATCATAAAAAGACATATTACAAAGAATTAAAGTCGCTGGTTTCTAGGTCTCTATTTTATGAAAAGTCAGCATACTTCAAACACAAAATCAACAGCCAAATAAATGATTCCAAAGCGCTTTGGAAAAACTTAAAGTCCAACCTGCTCCCGTCTAAGCATAAGGAATTGCCTTTGCACTTTAACGACCCCAATAAAATTTGTGACCATTTTCTGAGAGTGCCAGGATCGAATACGGTTAGTGAATCAATGCTAGCATTTTATGAATCCACTCGAAGTAATGATTCCACGTTTAGCTTGTCACCTACAACTACCAAGGAAATCGCGAACATACTGCGAACTATTAAATCGAATGCTGAAGGCTGCGATGGCATTACCATTAATATGTTGTTTCTGACACTACCGGTGACTTTGGACGTCGTGACCACCTTGGTGAATACATCTATCACGTCCTCTTCTTTCCCTGACTCATGGAAAATTGCCAAAGTGCACCCATTGTCGAAGACTCTTAATGCATTGGACATGAAGGATCTTAGGCCAATTAGTATACTGCCAGTACTTTCTAAAGTTCTAGAGAAAGTGGTTTGCGCGCAATTGGTTGATTTTCTAGAGACTAATAGGATCCTTCCAGATGTTCAGTCTGGGTTTAGGAAGGGCCGTAGTACGGCCACGGCTTTGTTGGATGTGACTGACAATGTCTTGTCAGCTCAGGATAGTGGGATGTGCACACTCTTGGCTTTGCTTGATTTTTCACGCGCTTTTGACTGTATTAACGTTCCTTTATTATTGTCAAAGATGGTTTTCTATGGTTTTGACGAGGCCACAGTAAAATGGTTTGATAGCTATCTTAGCGATCGTACGCAATTCGTTGAAATACGCCGGGCGGACGGATCGACAGTTGTTTCCAGGCGATGCTCAGTTGTAAGAGGGGTTCCGCAGGGAACGATCCTTGGACCAGTAATGTTTATTTTGTATTGTGCAGATTTGACTAAAGTGATTAAAAAGTGTAAATACCATATTTATGCCGATGATACACAAGTATATATATCATTTAAACCGGAAGACTACGAGCAAGCTTTAATTGATCTTAATGCAGATCTTGAAAGTATTGTTCAGTGGTCTAATGCCAACACGCTTGCGTTGAATCCTGCGAAATCAAAATATATGCTGTTTGGCACCGTAAACCAGCTAAGTAAAATTAAACCCTGTGTCAGCTGTGTAACAATTATGGGTGAGCCTATCGAACGGGTCTACGAAGCACGTAATCTGGGTCTTATTATGGACACGGAACTTCGTTTTCACAAACACGTGACAGAGTGTATCCGTAATTGCTATTATAGACTTAAGATTCTATACAAGGCTCGTCCATATCTTAGCGAGGAATTGCGTGTCTTGCTTGTGGAGTCTTTGGTTTTATCAAAGTTAAATTATGCGGACACAGTGTATGGTCAACGACTTTTGTCAAAAACCGAAAGAATGATCCAAAGACTCCAGAACGCCTGCGCACGCTTCTGTTTTAAGGTTCCCTTTAGAGGACATGTTACACCTTTCTTGAATGAGCACAACATTCTAAAAATGAAAGCTAGACGTAAGCTGCACTTGGCGACCCTACTTTTTGGAGTAATCAAGTCTCAATCCCCTTCTTACTTATACGATAAGCTGTCATGGACTAGTAGACACAAAATCGGTGAGGGAAGAAAATGTTCTCGACAGCTTTCTATTCCCCAGCATAAGTCGGCGGCTTTTAGGGGCAGTTTTCGGTACGCAGCTACCAAATGCTGGAACAATATCCCGCCTCCAATAAAGTATAGTAAAAGTTGCTCGACATTCAAATTAAAATTAAAGTTGTTTTTATTAAATCATCAAAATGAATTTAAAGATGTTCGTGCTGACACGTCAGCCATTTAAAGCGCAATAGATAAATTGTTGTTGTTATTATTGTACCCTATGTATTTCTCAATTTTTAGCACAATCAACTTTATATATTTTAAATTTTATCAATTCTATAAATCTTACAATTTTACCAATGTTATTAATTTTATACTTTTTATCATTGTTACTTTTTATTATTGTTTTTTCTCTTTTGTTAATGGGCACATGGAACTTTTATTTTTGTTGTTTTATTATAATTAATTGTATACTTATTTTAAATGTTTGTCGGTGTTTTCGAGCGTATGGCACTCGTGGGCTGCAGCTGAAAATCAGCGTCAGGTGGTATACCCTGTGTTACCATTTGGCATTATGCTGAGCTGAGGCCCTTTTGGCATTAATAGTTTTAAAAATATTTTGTTTAATTTTAAGGTGTTTTTGTTTTAATGCAAATAAACTCATTTTCTTTCTTTCTTTCTTTCTATTTTGACCATGACTGTAAAGGGTATTAGAAACAAATATTTTTTTGTTTAAATGCCCTTTACAGCTCATTCACACACTGTTCCGTTGTTGTTGAATTAGTTATTTTACCTATGTTTGTAATATTTGTAAGTATGTGAGAACCATGTTCCTACTTATCAAATTAATTAATTTTCCTGTTAATGCTTTTTAATACGTTATACCTGTGTGTAGAGCTATTCTGGGTGCATCGTCCTCACATATATTAATGTATGTACCTACGTATGTTAATATTGTAAAACACCTTTTTTTTTAAAAAAGATTAGGTATGGAGTTTCTTGTGCGTTCTTCTCCATAACAATCTACTTTCCGAATGCACGGTAGAATCTTTTTTTTTTTTTTATAAATTTAATTTCTTTTTTATTACTTTTAAATTTTAATTTTAATTTATGTGACGTTCAAAAGTGCCGTTTATTGGCCTAATTGAATAAATATATTTGACTTTGACTTTGATTGGAAAAAAATCTGCCAAATGGTTGTAAGACTTTGCACATTTAGGTTCTATACCAATTTATCAATGTGGCGACACCTGGGGGAGGCCTGTTTCTAGCAGTGGAAGTCTTTCGGCTGAAATGATGATGATGATGACAAATTTATAAATAAACTAGTTGACCCGGCAAACTTTGTTTTGCCATAAAAACACCACACATTTATCTACCCTACCTACCCTACCCTACTCTACCCGACCCTACACTACCCTACCCTACCCTACACTACCCTACCCTACCCTACACTACCCTATCCTACACTACTCTACCCAACACTACCCTACACTACCCTACCCTACCCTACCCTACGCTACCCTACCCTACCTACCTACCTACACTACACTACTCTACCTACCTACCCTACCCTACGCTACCCTACCCTACCTACCTACCTACACTACACTACTCTACCTACCTACCCTACCCTACCCTACCCTACCCTACCCTACCTACCTACCTACACTACACTACTCTACCTACCTACCCTACCCTACCCTACCCTACCCTACCCTACCTACCTACCCTACCCTACCCTACCCGACCCTACACTACCCTACCCTACCCTACCCTACGCTACCCTACCCTACCCTACCCTACCCTACCCTACCCTACCCTACCTACCTACCTACCTACACTACACTACTCTACCTACCCTATCCAACCAAACATTTTTTCTTTTCTTTTTTTTTTTTGCTTTTAAACCTTCCCTGTATTCTGTCGAACATAACAAAAAAAGAATTATTCAAATCGGTCCAGCCGTTCTCGAGTTTTAGCGAGACTAACGAACAGCAATTGATTTTTATATATATAGATTGGTATTTGTTAGTAAAATATAGGTAATAATTAAATTATCACCAATGAAACGTTAAAAAATTCTTTACAACAATGGACAGACAAACGGACACGTGAGTGACAGCAAAAGGGCTCCGTTAGGACACTTCGGGTACGGAACCCTAAAAATTGCACATCGGTAGTATCGGTACACACAATGTAGGTATAAATACAACAAAACTTTACCAACTATAACTTAACCGTAGATTAAAAATCACACTTACCAAAAACAGTGGCACTGAAATAAACACACACATATACACCCCACCCACACATGTTAATGCCACGCAACACACGTGGGATTGCCTACGCGCACGTTACCAAACGCAGCAAGACATGCCGCCCTCCTCTCTGAGTTCTATATCTGAACGAGTGTGGGGAAAATGTTGGAGGTGCCAGAGATCTTGCTCTTTGGTCGTAGTGTTCAGATCGGCTGCATATAGACCAGATAAATCGGATCCCCCGCCCCTCTCTCTCAGTTCTGTATTGAACAAATGCGGGGAAGATGATGAAAGTGCCAGAGGTCTTGCTCTATTGGTCGTAGTGTTGGCTTCAGCGCCGCTGTAGTAAGACGCGTACGCACCTTATTTAGTGGTCGCGGGAAAACTTTCAGAGGCTCGCGGTGCAGTAGAGGAGTTGACTCGAAAATGAAAATATTTATTTCTTTTTAATCTAGCTTTTTGAACTAAAAAGTACTATTCAAATATATTTATCGATTTATCAAAATTATATAAAACTCAAAGATTAAAGTTGGTGGGTAAAAAGTGTAAAAACTTGCCAAGTCATATTGAGTGGTAAATAATATTATCAAGAATATAATAATTTTAAAACTAGCTGTTGCCCACGACTTCGTCTGAGTAGCATTAGTACTTTGAATAGCCATTTTTATATCGCTTGCCTTACATTTTTATTTACTAAGAACATTTTTTTTACAAATATTTGTTGAATGTATCAACATACCAACACAAACCATCGCGGGTTTAACAGCGGTATGTCAGACGCGGCAACTCGGTGCCACAACACACTTTTAAATGAACATTAGGTACCAAATAAACATACAAACTTTTACACCCCTGTCCACCCCCTTTAGAATGATTGTCGGAATAGAAACTATCTTATGTCCTTTCCAGGATCTCAAACTATCTCCAATACAAAATTTCACTTAATTCGGTTCAGTGGTTTAAGTGTGAAAAGGTAACAGACAGACAGAAGACAGAGTCAGTTCTGCCAGCGGCTTCGCCCGGGTTGATGTCGAAAATTATTCCGAGGGAATATATTCGCGGGATGAAAAGTACCCTATGTGCTATTCCTGACCAGCACTCGAACGCTGGCTAGTAAGGAGGCACGGCTTCCTGTACCTTGTACAGACGGCTCGGGAGAAGAATTAGTGAAAGGCCTCCCGCCTTTTCCCAAGTGAAAGACAGCTACGTTTGGATAAATAAATAGCTATGGTTTTTACGGCTACAGCTTTATAAGTAACTATAACTGTAACTCATTCTTAAAAGACAGCATGCGTCGCATCGGTAAGAAGGATTGTGAATATTGCGCACCTGGCTTTTCTAAAGAATATCACCAATAAGACCCGTGTATGTTCTTCTAGAGCATGCGAGCCGGGAGGGGCCCGGTGTTTCCACTCACTTCTACCATGTGAATACCTTTTGTTAGTCGCCTTTCATTCATCCTCTCAACATGACCAAACCATCTAAACATATTTTTCACCCGATTGCCGAAGCAGGGTAATATGTTTATCAGTCTATGTATGTTTGTTCCTATGTCGCGTTCTAGAGACCAAATGGGTCGGCCGATTTTAATGATTCTTACGTCAATCGATTTGTCATACCCTTGCAAGTGTCAGTGGCTACATTAAAATTGGAAAATAGAAAAATGGCGGATTTTGGACGCCATATTGAGGGGGCCCAGTGTTTTTTTAGAAATCCATTGTTAAGGTGTCAAAATAAAGGGTTTAAAGAGGTGATTGCAAAAATATATAAAACTTATATATGAACCGAAAAAAAACAGTTTAATTAACAGTTATAAATAAAAAAGTTAATTCTTAATTAAGCATAATTAATCCAAAATTAATTATGCAGTCGGCTTTTTTTAATAAACTTTTTTTTTCAAGTTCTTTCATCAAAATGAGAGATTACTCCCGTACGTCACCACGAGCCCGTTAGACTCGCTCACCAAATAAGACGGTCCTCGCGCGCATTCTGCAAGATTCTATTAATATCTCCCTCCACCTGTCCCAACGCCCTATAAACAATCTTATCAACACTACATAGAAGCTATTTCAGCTTACACGACACGTCCAAATCTTCTTTTTACCTGTCGTGTTATTATAAATTGTATCTCATGGGCATAAGTGCGTTTTCCACCAACAGTCTCTGTGCATGGTCCTCCTAGGATATGACACACACTGTGTCATGCATTCTGTCTGTGTCGTCATCGCAGAAGCCGCCTTAAATATTGTGAATACAGCGGGCCCCTACTTCCACCGCTGCAATATTTATATTGCACTTTAAACTTTCGGCGGTTGAAATGAAATTTGTTCAACGGTGCTGTGTAAATCCAGAAATAACTCCACTAAAATTGCTCACACCATATCCCACCTTATGCCTTTACTTTAAAGTTTAAATTACATTACATTAGATTTCAGAACTTAAGCCGTATTTAGAATCGACACGCTCCGGGTTTCGCCTGAAATGGTGTCGCGCTGCAGCAGTTCTGTCTCTGTCTTACTAATAGGTAGTTACATCTAGAATTATATCTGTCTTTGTCTGGCTAAATTTGTTGTTGGGCACGTGTTCGTTTTAGTCAATCGAATATTTTGAGAGTACGTACCGCGGATAAGTTTGTGTTTACGTTTTGGAGTTGTTCACTAAACGGGAACTATTAATACTTGTGTAGGTAATGGCAACACTGGCTGGTTTCGTGAAAACTACGAGTTGAGATCGTGTTACGAGCGATTTTGTGGGCAGAGCTCATTACTTTACAATGGGCCTTATTTATAAAATCTCTGAGGCCCACTTGCACGAAAAACTAAACTCAGACTTAGTTGCTAACACTAGGTTAAATTGCCTGTTCGTCATACAATACTGTCAATTTAATCTCGTGTTAGCAATGTCTGCGTAAGGTTATTCGTGCAAGTGGGCCTGACCGGTTAAACAACTGATTAGCAGATTCTTTATTCAAATTGCATAAGATTTAAATTTAGAATGTGCTTATTAATCACAGGATAGCGCTATTTTGCAGAATGTGTTGTAGGTGGCATACGACCACGGTTATCCTCTGAAAACCACTATGAATAAGTATGAAATACAATAAAATATTTATTACATGTAAGTTGTTTATTTAGTACCCGATACATATCGAAAAGTGTGAACATAACAATTTCAGATGAGAACATTTTCTTGTTTCATACATTTTAGAGCGTGATTTTTCAGTACTTGGGTTTTAGTTTATAAACTTATTTTTAGGGTTCCGTACCCAAAGGGTAAAAACGGGACCCTATTACTGAGACTCCGCGGTCCGTCTGTCTGTCACCAGGCTGTATCTTATGAACCGTAATAGCTAGACAGTTGAAATTTACACACATGACGTATTTCTGTTGCAGCTATAACAACAAATCCTAAAAACAGAATAAAATAAATATTAAAGGGGGCTCCCATACAAAAAATGTGATTTTTTGCCGTTTTTTTCGAGAATGGTACGGAACCCTGCGTGCGCGAGTCCGACTCGCACTTGGCCGGTTTTTTGTGAAAAAGATTGTATTTATGGGTTTATAGTAATTTTAGGTTTAGTACCTCAAACTACCATAAACCCATCCATTGTTTTATTTCGGAATTCCAGTGCCTACCTTCCAGCGTCATCATCAGATCAGCTCGATGGTACCATTTTCATCAGTACCATTTATTTATAAGTATATGCTTCATCATAGTCGGTTAACTATTCGAGACAAATTTTATACCCGTGACATATTGTCATTAAGGAGTTCCAGTGACCTGTGATCTTCTTCATCAGTTTCACTTCACAAAATTATACATTCTGAGTGCAAATGATTTAATTGTTGTTGAAAATACCAAAACCGTTTTATATATGAGTATAATCTTTATGGAGTTTCCTTTTTCCATGGGATCCTATCATCAGGTACTGACTTGGTGACAATAGGACCACCTAAGGAGTATACCCTTACAAACTCGAAACAAAATTCAAAATCGGTCCACAATTGGCGGAGTGATCGCGTAACAAACAAAAAACAAAAAAACCGTTCAAGTCCGAGTCGGACTCGCGCACGAAGGGCTCCGTACCATTATCGCAAAAAACGGCAAAAAAATCACGTTTGTAATCACTCAAATATTTATTTTATTCTGTTTTATTTACTGTTTTAGCGGCAACAGAAATACTCTCTTCTGTGAAAATTTCTACTGTCTAGCTATCACGGTTCGTGAGATACAGCCTGGCGACAGACTGACAGACGGATAGTGGAGGCTTAATAATAGGGTCCCGTTTTTACCCTTTGGCTACGGAACCCTAAAAAGCATACAGCCGAACTGAGAACCTCCTCCTTTTTGATGTCAGTTGAAAACACAGACTCCGGCAGTGCATTCCACTCCAGCTGTATGCAAAATGGAATGCTGGTCAGGCAAGATGTAACTAAAGGCCCCACATCATACAGTCACTGCAGACAGTTTTCATTCCTATCCTACATCTCTTGGCAATCAGTCACCAATCATTCCTAAACAATCGGTCAATTTATCATAAAATCTGCAGAGTACCGTTGAAGGTTCGCTAAGTTCCATAATGCGTCCCTAACACTCAGAGAATTGCTTTTATACCGTTGACTACCTACACACACAAACCGGAACCACATTATATGTATTGAGGAGGTAATGGATGCACTTTAAATCGTGAACCATAGGGCCATTAGTGTTCTGAAACGCTATAAGGGATTGGTTGTCGCAATCGACTCCGATACCTTGAGTGGAAAGACAAAAGGCATGCCTTTAACGGCTTTAACACAGCTCAATCTGCTAAGGAGGGATTTTGAGCGTGGTTAAAAGGCTAAAAGGTTGTCGATGGGTGCTCAATATACTCTTAACGACAATG
The DNA here is from genome assembly GCA_949775005.1 of Orthosia gothica. Taxonomy (NCBI): domain Eukaryota; kingdom Metazoa; phylum Arthropoda; class Insecta; order Lepidoptera; family Noctuidae; genus Orthosia; species Orthosia gothica. Next base: position 5,472,296 of record OX459052.1, read on the forward strand.
TAATGTTACATTACATATTTCTGGTCCTTAAGTATGACGTGTGTATTATGCATTTTAATCTATATTTAAGGACTTTATGGCTTAGTTTTATTTCGACAGTCATGGAAAAAGAGAGTCCAGGTTCCATCACACTTCACACTATCCTACTTATCACACTAATATTATAAAGGCAAAAGTTTGTGAGTGTGTGTGTGTTTGTTAATCTAGAGAAGAAGCTTACCTACCACCACCCGACTTCTTGAAACCCCAGGAACACCACCACCTGGACATGAACTGCAGTGGCCTATATAAAAAACACTCAATGGTTTGCGCACCCAAGTAGGCCGCTGCAAACACAATTGGGCAAAATGGGGTTTATGGACCCGTCTAATACCCAGTGTGATTGCGATGCCCATTTACAAAATATGGCACACATGCAGGAGTGTCCCAAGTGTAATTACACCAGCACTTTGGAAGACCTCATGCTCGCCACTGACGCTGCAATCGGAGTGGCCACCTACTGGGCCCAAAATTTATAAAGAGTTTTCCATCGACTCGAAAAGAAGAAGAACAAGTCTTTCACATTTGGAACAAAGATAGATTATAGACTGGAATATCATACAGGATACTTTTCATCCCGGTAATAAATTCCCATGGGATAATTTTCGATATTCACGCGGGTGAAGCTGCTGAAGCTTGTAATTGAAAAAAAACTCATTCAATGACTAGTCTAAGAACTTATGTTATTATAGGGTACTCGCAAGGGTGCAGGTAGGACTATTTTCTGTGGAGCGCATCTTCAGCACCGCGCCTTGGTTAAGACGGTTATTATTTTGCTTATTTGTACAGAGTTATAACTATGTCGTTTTATGCAGAAAAGTTTGAGAAAGACTAAGACTTCAAGAGCGAGCAAAGTGATCACGAAAATGTTGTCAACTTTTTAGGATTTTTCAATGTTTTCCTATATATTATTGAAAGCCAGAGGATGTGCAAGAGCACACTCTTCCACACCACACTTTATGGGTACTCGTAAGTAATCAGGAAGAGTATGACTGGTTGAAAGGTAGAGGAAGACTGAAGAAACGATGCATAAATTATAATATCTGAAGGATGAACCCTATAGCGACATAGCCCAAAGAATTGCCAAACTTAATTGGCAGTGGGCAGGGCACATTGCTCGCAAAACGGATGGCCGATATGGCAGAAAGGTTCTGGAGTGGTGACCGCAAACCGAACCGAACGTTGCGTTGGAAGATCTCCCACCAGGTGACCGATCACCTGGTGAAGGTTGCGGACATCCGCTGGATGCGAGACGCACGGGACCGATCAATGTGGCGACGCTTGGGGTAGGCCTATGTCCATTAGTGGACGTCTTTCGGCTGATATGATGATGATGATGAACCCTGTAGCTAGCAAGGAGGTTCCTATTTAGATGACAGAAAATATAGATGTATGGAAGACGAAGAAATGTTGCGTCGATACCAAAACAAAGGGATGGGGGTAGGATGACGATGAGTGCACTAGGAGATGGTGCCGATTTCCTTGACATCCCCTAGAACTAAGCATAATCATTCTTTTTACTTGACTGCGGCGAAGCAAAAAGGAGAGTTATGTTTTTGACCGGTATGTGTGTATGTATGTATGTTCATCTGTTCCCTCATAACTTCTAAACTACTAATCATAATTTGACAAATGAGATGTCGGTAGAAGCATCTTGTTTGACCACTGGTTATAGGCTATGTGACGTAATATTAAATAGAACATGGTGACTTCTAAAGAGCACGAACTCAAGAACAAAAAAAAAACCGCCCCACCACATCATGTGTGATATCCTTGAACAGGCATTTTAAAATAAAGGCAGAGTTTGCCACATCACATTTTTGTCAAGCCTACCGTTTGCAAGATATATCCCGTCAAAGTCATGAAAACTAATGTTTTACGACTACGGCGCCGGCGTCGCAAAATCACGCTCTAAAAAGTATGAGACAAGAAAATATTCAGTTCGGTGGATAACCGTGGTCGTAGGCACCAACGGTAGGTAGGACGGTAGGTCGTGGGTTGCAGAAATGCAGAATGTACTGTTTTGTTACGGTAGGTGGTATACGACCACGTTTATCCTCTAGATCTAGATGGTACTCTCATAAGTCAATCGGATCATGGCAACTGCATGTAACAATGACAGGCAAATAAAGCGACCTACGATAAGACTAAAATATAAAGCAATTTAAGGTATTTAAACCCATCAGACAGTTGTTGTTCTACCGATCATTAAAATCTCAACACTCTATCAAAAATTAATAATTACAATAACTCATTAAGACTAATTGTACCTTAGAAAGATCACAGTCGCATGTACAGCGCAAAAAAGTCCAGTTTATCTTGAAACCTCGTGGTGGCGCTGCTTGTAAAGTCTAATGTCAAGCTCAGTACATTTCAAATAGTTCCTAACACCGACGCAAGTCAAGATATACTAATTACAATGATTGGTAACAAATGCCAAATAGATAAACAGGTGTAGCGATTTTGGCAACCTAAGTGCGATTAGTTGCTAGACATTATTGTTATATTTAATTGCGACAAATTGTTCGTCTCAACGCTAATCGAATGGAGATTAAAATTGATTGTGTTTAGGATCAAAGGATTGTTTCTGTTGATTCAAAAGTAAGTAGATTATTGGATATTAAATGATACAGTTGTTAATTAGATTGTTATAGTGAAATAAGAGGTATTATTTAGCGGTATTATATAGTAAAAAAAAAATATCTTTATTTCAGACCTACAGCAGTCCATAACTTGTAAGTGGTTAGTAACAGATTGTGCTTAAATGCTATCTTAGTGTTATTAGTACTTAATTCTATTTAACATAAACCTATACCTACTTCCACCCAGTGTCTTTGGATGGGGCAGTCCTCTCTGCCAACAATCATTCTCAGGATGCCGTTCCGAGTGCCACGTAAGCGTTGCAAACTAGATTGTGCCCGTAACTCGAGTTAATATAGATTTTTTCAATACATTTTTCGGAATGAAAGGTATGCTTAATACCCTTTTCTATATCCTTGACAACGTCTATGCGAAATTTCATGATGATTGGTCAAGCGTAACAAATAAACTCAAATTCGCAATACAATACTAGCTTCTGTGAGCGGATTCACCCCCGCGTGCAAATCGAAAATTATCAGTGTTTCTCTATTATATTATGAATGTATTATACATGTAAACCTTCATCTTGAATCACTCTATCTATTAAAAACCGAATCAAAACTTGAGTGTACGGTAAGATACACTTACGAGAGATGTAAATAAAACCACTATGTACTGATCTGAGGTAATACCTCACTTATTAATAAAAAAACCATTTGCTTATACCCTAATCGCGGTAACAAAACCATAGTGACTTCTAATTCGACGCCAACGCCATCTATCGAGCACGCCGGAAGCTTTACAAAGAGTTAAGTCGTAAACATAGATTTTTGGGTTACCGCAAAAGCTACCCATAGTACGAACAAAATCAAACGAAGCAAATTCATCATTATAAGTTCAAATTTTAATTGAAATCTTACAGGGATCTGAAAAAAACATACTACTCGTAACTAGTGGCTCTGTGAGCAGTAGTCTTCGCGAGTCTGTCTTTTTGATATCGAAACAGCTCACAAAATGCCACAAGAATCGGTTGAGAAATGCGACCTGCAGAGGAGAACAGCCGGACATACGAAAGAATTTTTGCTCAAACTGAAACGGAGACGCTTCACGCTCAGTCGGTCAATAAGCAGCTTATTATGATGAAAATTTACTAGAAGCTATGAGGTGTAAATGTATACCGATATATAAGTGTATTTTTGTATTTTCGAGGCTCAATTTAGCGCCGAGACTTGAAAAGAGTAATAGCATAGAGGCATTTATTTAGGTGGTTCCTAGTAAATGGTTGAATCTTAACTAATATCATAAAGAGGTAAAATTGTATACTTATCGTAACCGTTAAATTTATTCTTGTTATACTTTGTATAGATTATTTTACCGATTGTTTTGTAAATGTGTGAACATTGTAGGCCTTCTAGATTGTTAACATTTTATCTCGTTTTACTTTTTTTAATCTTTTGTTTATTTATTTTATAATCATTTTTTGTTTTAGTTTCTTACGACTTATTGACTTACCCTCATCTAAGTACTGCTGTAACATGGAAATATTGTAAAACCAAACAATTATTTAAAAGAGTAACCATGGAGTTTCTTGCCGGTTCTTCTCCATAGGAATCGACCAACCCGAACCGTGCACATTTTGTCGACGTTTTACAAGTGCCCATGTAGGCCTATGTGAAATAAAAATTATTGATTTTGATTTTGAATCTTTAGAAATAATGACCCGATTTACCGAAAATTCTTTCAATGGAAGAAAGTTACACTATCGTTGACTATTATCTTAGCACAGATAATATAATACTAGCAAACAGATGCCTCATCCCATACAAAGAAACCGTGCCGCCGTAACTAGCGTTGTTCATCTGATTATACCAATATTTTTTTGTAAATCGATCGCGTTCGGTTCTGTTCCACGGTGATAGATATATCACCATCTATATCCGTGGAATGTAACGGAACGGAACCGAACGCGAATGAAGTACAAAAAATAATTAGTATAGAACGTTGGCACGGTTTCTTCTGTATGGGATGAGACACCACTGCTATTAGCTACTTTTATCTCGAAAATATTAACTGGTCCTTAGAGTGGGCTACGGGAGTGGAACTACGGAAAGGTAGTGTACAAAAATGTATGGTTAAGTATCCAAATGTGACTAATCGCAGACCGATCGATGACGAATTCTCCGACGATCCGATTTAGGGCGCTCGGTTGGCGCAGTGGTTGAGCGATTGACTGCTGCGCTAAGTGTCGCGGGTTCAATTCCTATACGGAACAAATATTTGTTCCAACAGATAGTTCCGGGTCTAGGTGTTTGTGTATGTGATTTTATATGTTTACGCACCCACGATACAGGAGAAATTCCTAGTGTGGGGCAACGATCAAAAATAAAAATGCCACCTAACATGCTGCCCTAAAACACTCTCAAATACAATATGTAAACTAAGTAGTTTTAAAGATAAAGATGATTTATCATCGAAATTCGCGTTAAATAGCATATATAACAATCGCGCAATCACATCCTCAATTAAAATTTCTGAGCGCGACGACAACGTCCCACGATCGTGACGTTCCGAGTCGAGACAGTTGGCTGGCGAAGTGTTTTATTACACACCCACTTGAGAATATCTCATTTTTTTAGCATGTTGATCATATTGTTCAATAGATAATCTTTATGACATGATCATTCTAATGGAATATGCTACGGAATTCTTACTTCTCCAGTTGAAAATGGACTTAAACACTTAATGTAAATTGGTTGCCAAAACTCACAAGCTACACGCTCACGTACGCTTTTACTTTTAAAAAGTTAATCTATCCTATCTAGGTAAATACTCGGACAAAGGAAAACATACCAATCATCCATGATTAATATTAGCACTGGCGTACCACAAGGTTCCATATTGGGTCCCATTCTGGTTATTGTTCGGTTTTTAGTATTTGTTGTTATAGCGACAACGGAAATACATCCTCTGTCAAAATTTCAACTGTCTAGCTATCACGGTTCATGAGATACAGCCTGGTGACAGACAGACAGACGGACCGCGGAGTCTCAGTAATAGGGTCCCGTTTTTACCCTTCGGGTACGGAACCCTAAAAACCAGACATTAATCTCGTAGTCTTTGCCGATGACACTAACGCTGTAGTTGGGGTGAAAAGTATTAGTGAACTGACAGAGAAGGTCAATACTACGTTGGCAGCATTTCCGTTTTGGTTCAATACAAATAGATTAATAATATATATTAAAAAAATGAACATCATGTTTTTTCGAACCACTGCAGGCAATAAAGAGAATATGGACATAACCCTTAATAACGCAAAGATAGAATTAGTGAGGGAAGTAATTTTTTTTGGAATACATTTAGATGATTTGCTGAATTGGAAAAAAGAACTAGCACACATTGCCTCTACTATATCAACTGCGTGTTATGCGTTGAGGACATTGAGAGACGTCATAGATACGAAACAGTTAAAGATGGTATATTATGCTCTTGTCGCACCCAGACTTCGATACAGTATACAGTTCTGGGGGAAAAGCTACGGTTATAATTCTCAGCATTTATTGACAGGAACTTCTCTTGGACTGCCCAGCTACAGGAAGTTAGCCGCAAGCTATTCGCATCTGCTGGATCTCTGAGAAGACTGCGTAATTTTCTGCCGACTGCCACCATGATTGTGCTTGCACAATCTCTTCTTCTACCCATCCTTGATTATGCTGATGCCAGCTATCTTGACCTCACTGAAGTACAACTTGATAAACTTGAGCGACTTCAAAATGTTTGTATAAGGTTCATATTCGGTTTGCGCAAATAGGACCATGTTTCTGAATTCCGCGAAAAACTCAAGTGGTTTCCAATTCGCCTTCGCCGGAATGCTCATATTCTTTCCCTGCTGTATAATATACTATTTATCCCGTCTACCCCTCTTTGCCTCAAAAACCGATTTCACTTTTTATGTGACTCGCACACGAAGGTTCTTAGGTCATCGGATAACTTGAAACTTAAAATGCCAATGCATTCCACTATCTTCCTAGACAAATCATTTACTGTCCAGGCCGCTCGTCTATGGAATGCATTGCCTGTGACAATAAAACGCGCGCAATCACTACCGATATTTAAAAGACTGGTAAAAGAGCACTACCTGTCACTGTGATCATGTTCTTGTTGGAGCTGTATTGTTTTCTTGCCTGTATATTTATAAATGTATGTATGTATTTATGTATCTATTTTAGTATTTTATATTTAGTGCTTCTGTTATAACATAATATTTAATTTTAATATTGCACCAAGTGCAACCCCATGTCGTGTCCAGGCTATCTCTCTCTATTCAGGGTTGCCTGGAAGAGATCGCAGATCGCGATAAGGCCGCCTGTTGTATGTTGTTGTTATTTTAAGGTTTCCGTATGTAATGTTATCTTGGTGTACAATAAAGTATATAATAAATAAATAAATAATTCTCCAAAAAAGAGCAATACGTACAATTGCCAAAATTACACAAAGAGAAAGCTGTCGATCTCATTTTTAGAATTTACATATTCTAACGTTGCCCAGCTTATACATAATTGTGTTGTTAGTTAATTTAAAAAAATATATACCTACATGAATAAGAATTTGGGGAAGAAAGAATAGCCAGGGAAAACACTCGTAGAAAGGACTTTAAATATAAAGTTGTACCTAATTTCAACATTGTCAAGCTTAGCCCTCATTACCAAGCCGTACAAATATTTAATAGACTGCCGGCGGATTTAAAATGTTGTTGTACACTAGCTCTTTTAAGGCTAAGCTCAAAGCATTTCTGTTGGGTAGAAACTTGTACTCAATAGAAGAATTATAATTCATTTTTTTTTCTTTTAATTTTCTATTTAAAAAAAACTATTTATTGTTGTTGTTTTTAATTGTCATGTTTTCAATTTTTATATATATTTTAGGTGGATGTACTTTTAGAATTTAAATTAATATTATTTATAATGATGAATTTAATGTAATTTAATGTTAAGAAATGTATCAAACACAATGTAATTTTTTCCTGATAAATAAATAAATAAATAAGATCTTCATTGGAGTCAGCACCATCGGAGAAGTACTAACTCTATAATCCCTAACTCTACAAATCAATTAATTTGCCTAGCCTTTTTTCCCAACTATAGTGGGGTCGGCTTCCAGGCTAACCGGATTCAGCAGAGTACCAGTGTTTTACATGGAGCGACTGCCTATCTGACCTCCACAACTCAGTAACTGGGTAACACGTAACACGGTACTCCTTGGCAAGACTGGTGTCAGATCTCAAGCTTCTCACTACTCGTAACGACTGCCAAAGATCTTCAAATGACAGCTGGGACCAACGACTTAACGTGCTTTCCGAGGCACGGAGGAAACTCGGTATGTTGTAATGGTCACCCATCCACGGACCGACGTCGTCAAGCATTGCTTAACCTTGATTGACCTGTGCGGCTGTTATTATTTAGCCACGAGCTAGATCTAAAAAAACGAACAGACTACGTGACTACGGGTTCGAAAGTACGACGAAACGCTTTGGACAAAGGTAAATTAGGTTAGATGCCCCGATTCTTTTGGATCGTCTTGGCGGAGACTACTATATCTCCAGATACCGATGGGACTACAATTACCTGTTCATGGTTCAGTAGTGAGACGTAACGGGCTAGTTAGGTTAGATTAAATTACAGATTAAGGTACGAGTTTGTAGCCGACTCCATATAGCAGCAGCAGACGACGTGTCGCTGCGACGCTACTGGTTTCTATGTATTTCTATGAAATACCTGCCGCAGCTAGCGACACGTCGCCCGACTACATGTCGCATGATCGCAGACGACGTGTCGCCCGATCGTAGTTCAGTAGTGACCTATAGGGATTGAGTGTAGTCAGACAGCTTGTCTCACGGAACACGCAGAACCAAAAGGAATACGGCACTGCTGTCTGCTGCTGCCGTCTGCAGTCGGGTTCGCAATCATGACTGCAGCGACAACACGCTACGACGTGTTAATGCGACATGTCTCAACGACACGTCGTCTGCTGCTGTTGTATGCGGTCGGCTTCGAACTAGTACTTTTATCTGCCATTTGCAATGCCATGCAGTCCGCAGTTTGGGCCCAATTAATGGCAATATTACAGGCTCGCTTCTTATAATATGGAACTTGAACATAACTGCCCAAATACGGATGTACAACAGCGCATCTGCTTAAACCTTCGGGGAATGTAAGCGTGATATTATGTTAGTTTAGAAAACACACTTAGTGATGCTTCAATCTTGCAAAGTCGCTGAAAATGTTCTGTGGCTATTTAAAAGCATCAGCGGGAGACAATAACAAGCATGATGATGTAGGTACGACTTTATCAGAATAATATTTATGAGAGTTATTTTGGCATACTTAAAATCAAATACAAACATCTCTGTCGTTTTCTCACTACTGTGGTGACCGACATTGTTGTCGTCCATATTTCTATTTAAAAGCTTTGAGTCAATACTCTCTCACCTGTCTTTAATTACCTAGATTTCTAAGAATAATGTTTTTCTTTGCTTTCTGTTCCTCACCTCTTTATTAGTTTTTTTAAACCAAAATTTATAAGTCCGTGATTATACCTGGCGTACTGTTTGGATCAGAATGTTGGGCTGTGAAAAAGATGGATGAAAAAAGATTGCATGTAGCAGAGATGAGAATGTTGAGATGGATGCTCGGAGTGACGACAATGGATAAAGTGAGAAATGAGTATATTAGAGGAAGTTTGAAATTGGCGCCAGTAACAGAAAAGTTGAAAGGAAACCGTTTGTCTTGGTAAGGTCATTTGATGAGGAGGGATGAAACGCATGTTTCTAAAAGAGTTATGAATATAAATGTGGATGGGTGGTGAGGGAGGGCTCGGCCAAAGAAAAGATGGATGGACTGTGTGGGGAGTGATATGAAAGAAAAGGGAGTCAGTGATGGCGTGAAGGGGGCCAGTACGGTATGGAAGAAGATAACGTGTTGCGCCGACCCCATGTAACATGGGACAAGAGCAGCAAGATTGATTATAGGTCAACACATGCGATCAAATACTTCCCTTTTCTGAACAAAATAATCTTCGATCAAGTGCCTCTGCAATTAGATACATACTTGTACTACTTACTGTAGCATTACACAGATTGTTTCTCTTGGGTTTGACTCCCTTGTAAACGATTCAAGATCACTTGAACTATTTTCTCTAAAGGAAGCTTACTTACTTCATTCTGTTGATAAACTTCGAGACTATTGTTCATTTTGGATTGTATTTGAAGGATGGCTGATGAAATCTTAAAATCAGATCGCTTTGAGGAATGGAGAGATCTCAAAAAGATAATCTCTTAAAATTCAATCTTTCTATTTAGAGTTCCGTACCCGAAGGGTCCAAACGGAGCCCTATTGCCGTCTGTCTGTCCGTCGCCTGTCACACAAATTAATGCCGATTTTTTTTTAACTTCCCTTTGACCTATGAACATGAACTTTGGTGGTAATGTTTATTAATACGTATATTTTAGTAACAATTACCAATATAATGACAAAACTGATTTTTTCTTTGGTACGGAACCCTAAATGTGCGAAGTCTGACACGCACTTGGCCGGTTTTTAAGGTTCCGTACTCAAAGGGTAAAAATGGAACCCTATTACTGAGACTCCGCGGTCCGTCTGTGTGTTTGTCTGTCTGTCACCAGGCTGTATCTTATGAACCGTTATAGCTAGACAGTTGAATTTTTTACAGATGATGTATTTCTGTTGCCGCTATAACAACAAATACTAAAAACAGAATAAAATACAACAAACGTGATTTCTATGCCGTTTTTTGCGATAATGGTACGGAACCCTTCGTGCGCGAGTCCGACACGCACTTGGCTGTTTTTTAGGGTTCCGTAGCCAAATGGCAAAAAACGGAACCCTTATAGATTCGTCATGTCTGTCTGTCTGTCTGTCTGTCCGTCCGTATGTCACAGCCACTTTTTTCCGAAACTATAAGAGCTATGCTGTTGAAACTTGGAAAGTAGATGTATTCTGTGAACCGCATTAAGATTTTCACTCTAAAGTAGAAAAAAAACGATAAATTTTGGGGGTCCCCATACTTGAAACTGAAACTATTTTTTTTTCCATCAAACCCATACGTGTGGGGTATCTATGGATAGGTCTTTAAAAATTATATTGAGGTTTCTAATTTTTTTTTTTTCTAAACTGAATAGTTTGCGCGAGAGACACTTCCAAGGTGGTAAAATGTGTCCCCCCCCCCGTAACATCTAAAATAAGAGAATGATAAAACTAAAAAAAATATATGATCTACATTACCATGTAAACTACCACCGAAAATTGTTTTGAACGAGATCTATTAATAATATTGCGAGTTTCTCAAGACATTTAACTTCCAGGTACTGTCTGACTTCAGCAGCCGATCAGCTCTCACTCATCAAACCACTCTCTTCTGATCACCATACTTTCTTTTATATTTACAAACTATTTTACCTTGCGAAGGAAAGAGGGTTCATGATGTTTTATTGAGAGTGAACTACTATCATAATACAATAGCAGTCATTATCATCATCTGCCTAGCCTTTTCCCAATTGTTGTTGGTGTCGGCTTTCAATCTTACCGGATTCAGCTACCGAAAACACTAGGTACTCCTAGTGTTTTACATGGAGCGACTGCCTATCTGACCTCCACAACCCAGTAACTGGATAACACGATACCCCTTGGCAAGACTGGTGTCAGATCTCAAGCTTCTGACTACCCGTAACTACTGTCAAAGATCTTCAATTGACAGCCGGGACCAACGGCTTAACGTGCTTGCCGAGGCACGGAGGAAACTCGGTATGTTGAAATGGTCACCCATCCACGGACCGACCTCGTCAACCGTTGCTTAACCTTGAAGATCGACCCGTGCGGCTGTTATTATTTAACCACGAGCTCCTCAACACCAACACTATGTTATTCGTATAAATGTCAAAATTTTCATAGATCAAATTATTAAGAAAATTGGTCTGAGGTAACATATTTTTTATGTGATTCTCATTTTAAAATCAGCTGCTGAGGGGTATCTACGCCCTAAGCCTTTGGTCACGACTATCATTTGAAGATCTGTGATAGTCGTTACGGTAGTCGGAACACAAATCTGAAACCAATTTTGCCAAAGGTTATCGTGTAAAAAGTAATGTGTTGTAGATCGATCTCAATCTACAAAATATTAATTAATCATTCTTTTTGGGTCAGCTTGTAGAGTTTCTCATCAAATCGATCAGAGTTATTTTTCATTGGCTGCTAGTGAGTGCTACTGGGCTATCCCCAGTGTAACGATCCACAACTTACATGTTTTATTTTTATTTTTTAGGGTTTCGTACCCAAAGGGTAAAAACGGGACTCTATTATTTCACCGATGATGTATCTGCTGCTGCTATAACAACAAATACTAAAAACAGAATAAAATAAATATTTGAGTGTGGCTCCCATACAACAAACGTGATTTTGTTGCCGTTTTTTGCGATAAAGGTACGGAACCCTTCGTGCGCGATTCCGACTCGCACTTCCCGGTTTTTTTTTATCTAGGTAGACGCACCATATCAATTAATGATAATCAGCTGAATCACGCTGAATTTTGTCGGGAACGGGAATAGGTTAGGCAGTTTGCTTGACTTTATATAATACAATGTAAAAGGGTATCACTTCCCTTTGAAGAATATAATCAAGACATGAATGTGATTTAGAATCAGTTCAAGATATTTATGAAGAAATGTTTTGAGCGCAGTGTGTCAGTGAAACACCACCCACTCGGTGGCGTGGGAAAATGTGAATCGTACAACATTATATATAGCGCCGCTCAACTACGTGATATTCAATACGAGTTTGCGAGAACACGTGGGGCGACTACAGTCTATCGCCAATTTGTACCGGGGTCTTTTTTATCTATTTAAGCAAGGCACACCAACAACATATTTGCAATTTCATTCACAGAGTCACAGATAATATAATACTAACATACAGATGCCTCATCCCAAACAAAGAAACCGTGCCGACGTCACTAGCGTTTTTCATCTGATTGTACCGATTATTTTTTGTAAAACGATTGCATTCTGTTCTGTTCCACGGCAATAGATAGATCACCATCTATATCCGTGGAAAAGAACGGAACGGAACCGAACGCGATCGATGTAAAAAAAAATCAGAATAATCAGTATAGAACGTCGGCACGGTTTCTTTGTATGGGATGAGACACCACTGACACTGAGTTATCATTAAATTGGAAAATGGTCCATGTGCAAACAGGTCAGTTACACATCGCTCACAGTCTTATGTTGTCAAATAATAATAATCTGCTGGTTAAATTTGAAATTGAATCAAAATAGTGCAAAAATTTAAAATTAAATTAGATTTCAAAATACAAATTAAGATAAAATGTATATCTATACTTATATACCAATATACTAACACTAATAATATATAACAAACCATATTACCAATGAGTCAGCGATAAAACAAAATTAAAATAATTACATTGAAATAAAACTTTAAGGGTGCAAGGGATAAACCTACGAAGTCCTTCGAGCATTGACTTTACTATGTCAAAATTCATCTTGTATCCATAAGAACAAGGCACGTTTTTTGAGCAAATAAAATTTCATATTCTTATTCTTAATCGCAATGTGTATAACGTGAATTTATAACGGCCTGTTACGGCCCCACAGAGCTGGGCAAAGGCCTCTTCTCATACAGAGAAGGTACGAGCAGTAATCACCATACTTGCTCAATGCGTGTTAGCGATTTTAAACTTATTATAACTATAAGTCCAGGTTTCCTCACGACGTTTTTCTTCACCGATGTCCGCGATGTTCAAAATGAACTTAGAAGGTATATATTATGAATTTGAAAAAGTCACATTGGCACTTGTCCGAATTTGAACCCATGACCGCAAGCACGAGAGACGAGTTCTGAGCCACCACGACGTCAAGTGAATAGGGTAGTTGCCAAAAAAGTTACATCTATTTAGTCCGTCAGTTAGATAACCTAAAAATATTGGTCACTTATTTTTTCTTTTGCCACGTAAACAAAAAAATACGACGATACAGTGCGTTGAAATATTGTGTGACGTCACAGTGTGCTACATACTTACAAACAGACAACAGGACCTTTTCGTTGCCCATGGTTCCAGGAGATGGAGGCCCATAGACAATATATTGTGACACTGCTGAGACTTCGGTCCGGGCACATTCCATCAAATAAATTTGCACATTTAATGGGTAAAACGGACTCATCTAACTGCACGGAGTGTAACGCGATCGAGGATGTTCACCATGTTTTGCTCGAATGTGTCCGGAATGAGCCTCAGCGGCGACAGGCACTTGAAGATACTCAGTACAATGTAGGGTTATGTAGTAGCGTCTTAGCCTTCCCTTTTTCGGAAGGGGCCGGGAAGTTGTATGCATTATACATGAGCCATTTACGGAGCGGAAACACCACCCAGCAACAGCTGGACTCTGCTTCCACTCCATAGTTTAATATAGTTAAGATATTAGAGAGTTAAGATGTAACTAGCCATAAATGTTATATTTATAATTAGAATTACGGGGCGACATTGTCATTGTTGACCGAGTCCCCGTAAATAAAGATAAAAAAAAGTGACGTCACAAGCCCCAACGCCTGAACTTTGATGCGCTTTATCTTTGTCAGTTTTTAGGGTTCCGTACCCAAAGGGTAAAAACGGGACCCTATTACTGAGACTCCGCGGTCCGTCTGTCTGTCTGTCTGTCTGTCTGTCTGTCTGTCACCAGGCTATATCTCATGAACCGTGATAGCTAGACAGTTGAAATTTTCACAGGTGGTGTATATCTGTTGCCGCTACAACAACAAATACTAAAAACAAAATAAAATAAATATTTAAGGGGCCCCCCTTAAATATCCTATACAACAAACGTGATTTTTTTGCCGTTTTTTACGAGAATGGTACGGAACCCTTCGTGCGCGAGTCCGACTCGCACTTGGCCAGTTTTTATTTATTTGATAAAGCAAAAAATACTTGTCCAATATTATTTGATAATCTCACAGACGGACTAAATAGAATTATAATTTTTCTACCCAGGAAACATCCCTATTATTGAGCCAAAATGAACTCAAAAGTAGCTGGAAACCATTTTCTATTCAACTCTTATATTGAAATAGTACAGTACCGGATGCAAACTTAAACTATAATATAAATAAGAAGGGAAGTAAACAAGAGAATCTGAATCAGCGCACCCCATTCTAACAAAGACAACAATAACATTAGCGGGCCAGTTTATTTGCACGATCTGCACCGACCTGTGGGAACGTACACTGGCTGCCAAATTATTTGTCCCACCCGATACAGGCGTTCCATTTATTCGTGTTTATCAAGTGAGAAATAATTGGTAATAAATTCATTAAAGAAGTTGCTCTGCAGTAATTACAGTTTTTGTGACAATGGTAATGTGACGACTTAATTAATGGTACAGAGGCTCTAGACAATTGTCATTCGTTAAGTCGAAATTCGAAAAAGTAAGGGATTTGTATTGCGTTTGACATTTCCATACATTTATTATATTATACATTTGTTATACATTTATTTAAATTTAGCTACTGGCTAAATAATAAGAGCCGTACTGGTCGATCATCAAGGTTAAGCAACGTTTGACGAGGTCGGTCCGTGGATGGGTGACCATTTCAACATACCGAATTTCCTCCGTGCCTCGGAAAGCACGTTAAGCCGTTGGTCCCGGCTGTCATTTGAAGATCTTTGACAGTCGTTACGGGTAGTCAGAAGCCTAAGATCTGACACCAGTCTTGCCAAGAGGTATTGTGTTATCCAGTTATTGGGTTATGGAGGTCAGATAGGCAGTCGCTCCATGTAAAACACTGGTACTTGGCTGAATCTGGTTAGACTGGAAGCCGACCCCAATGAAGTGTGGAAAAGGCTAGGCAGATTGATTTCCATACATTTTTGTCATTAACGTTACAGTTCTTCCAAACTACTTAAACGTCATAAACCTTAATATCCACGATAAATGGCAACCCAATGCTAGTAGTGATTAGTAGTTGTTAGTGGATTCCCAAAGGAAATATTGGCAATTAATTCAGCAAACGACGCGCGGACGACCACTTATTATTCGGGGATATAATCAACATATCCATTATTAAAGCTTTTTATTCTAAAAGCAGAGATGTGTCTCTGGTTTAATATTTTTAGTTGTATATTTATGGTCCATCACATACAGAAATAAGGTAACATAGGGTTTGTTGACTTTAACAAAGCGTTCGATACATTGGAACATGAGTATAGGTCATGGACGAAGTGATTAATCAGTACACTATGCATAATACCCGGGCATTATGAATCAAGTCAAGTCAAATTGGGCAATGTAATGAATACTGATTTAAACTTCTATAATTATCACATTGTCTGGTCATTATGAATATTGCTACGTTACGGTTGGGCAATCCAATAATTATGGTTAATGAAATAGTCCAAGAGCGAGCGAGCTCAGAGGCTTAGGGCATCCCGACAAGGATAGGTTAGGTTTAAAGGGGATGACTGCCATCTCCTTCTTGTTAGGTTACTTTAGACCCTGCAGACAGAAATAGACGATTTTGTTGCTTAAATTTTCTGGGCTTTATGAATAATGCGTTATTAATCACTTGGGCATCGGATGGCCGATGGGGCCGAAAAGTTCTGGAGTGGCGACCGCGAACTGGAAGACGATACGTTGGAAGGCCTCCCACTAGGAGGACCGATGACCTGGTTAAGTTTGCGGGAAGGCGCTGGATGCGAGACGCACGGGATCGGTCAATGTGGCGATGTGGTGTGTGTGTGGTGTGTGTGGTGTGTGTTCAGTGTGCCTCTTGGCATAGGCCATCTCTACATACCTGAGCTACTCGTCTCCAGCTTGGACCAGCGGTCTTTTTAATTTCCTTAGACACTGTCATCCACGGCTTCTTTTCTCATATCTTGGATACCAGTCTACCACTTTTTTGCTCCATTTCTCTAGGTTATCGCACATCATATGGAAGGTCCACTTCCACTTTTGTTGGTCTATTAGTGTGAGAATGTCGATAAGCTTTGATTTCTGATTCTGTCCTTACATTTGAATCCTGTAATGATGATGTTACCAATAAACCCGATTCGTCAGTTCAATAAACATGTTACGATAAATCTGTCACATGTAACTCTACATTAGTGAAGTCCCAAAGGAAATATTGGCAATTAATTGAGCAAACGAGGCGCGAACGACCGCTTATTATTGGGGGATAGAATCAACATAATAAAGGACACATTAAGTACACGGCTACACGGTGACGGCCCCCGTCCGACGATCAGCAAGCAGGGGATTAATGACGTGTGCGCGATGGTACACTGGCGGAGCACGCAAAGTGGACATGTCGCGGAAATGTTTTTATTATAAAAATTGTTTTTTAAGATACCACGTCTCAATTTTAAAATACAAATAAATATATAATAATATATCTATAAATATTCCTTCAATTTTAAATTTAAAAAATGAAATAAAATATATTGTCTATGAAACCTAAGAAATTGCCGTTCTGCCATACTGGCCATTTAAAATCAAAATATGTTTTGTTTGTCTAAGAATTCCAATTTCAAGTTAATAGAATAGAATATACTTTATTGGGAGTTTTGGCGGGAACGTGATGGCGTCTATGTTGCTTCTCTGTTTTATTTTCCTTAAATTATGTTATATTGAATATTAATAGTGTAAAAATGGTGGTGTTTTATTCTAATAATATTAGTGAACGTGCACGAGTGTGGGCAAATAGAACACAGCGGTAGAACATGAGTTTGTTCACGTTGTCGACAAAACTCCGGGGAGGCTTCCAGTAAAGTTAACACCATTTTACTGGGGCCTAACTAGGACATTGGACTAAAAACTGAAGAAACTAGAACTTATAAACGTGACACTGGCTAAATGCACAAACCGTGCGAAGCCATAAAAAAATAATATATATATATATACTTTATTGTACACCAAAAAAAGAAATTACAAATATATTTTACAACAACTTAATACTATGGGTACAAAGGCGGTCTAGTTATTAGCGGCGGATTTTATTTAAAAAACATGAAATTCTTTTTTCAATTTTTTTTAATTCTTTTTTCAATTTTTTTTATTGATTAGGATTATATTTTTGAGTATTTTCTTTCCCGTTTAAAGTTTCCTTCATATCCATTATTGTATATGACAAGAAAAACCTTATCCCTAGCGTTAATTAAGTATGCTACCTACTACATTCCAGTTAAACAACTGTCTCACCGCTACGACCAATAGTAGCAGCCCACTGTGCCCGTTTCTCTCTCCCGCAGTGTACTGGGCAGCAAATCGTCAATTAGTGCTATGATTGCAGCCCGCCACGCGACCTGCGATGTGCACTTTGTGACGCCCCCTTGTGGGATACATCCGAAGGCATAGAGCAAGCAAGGGTAGACAGGACAACAATATTTTTTTGAGTTTAGTAACTCAAACAATGAGAAATCATTACCGATGTCACCGGTATGTCACCTTACGGAAAAGTCATTACGACCAGTGAGTTAGATCACAAGTTCTTTCAATTGTTTTTTTGTTACTAATGAAAGACGTTATTTTAATTATTTACTCACATAGAAATAAGTTTCGCGCGAATGATGGGCATTAATATTTGAATGAGGAACCTATATATCACCAATCGTAGATTAGAAATGGCTGGATTTTTTTATGTGATTGAAAGCCACTACTTTAAAGAGGTTTGTATCATCTTGATTAAAAATTTCTCAAAAAATATATATTAAAATATTATAACCACGATTGTGCATATAAGCATACTGATTCTGAACAATCATATTTCTAACAAAGTTTAACTTCAGTGGCAAGTTACAAAATAAGTGACATACCTATAACTTTTGATTTTGTATTATTTATAACTAACCAATTTCATTGAAAAAAACATAGTATATGGTATTCGAATACATGTACTGTCACACAAAACCTTCATCGCGAAAAAAAACAACGTTTTCGGCGCGATTTGAACACATACAACAGTCCGACAATAACAGTCGGGCAGTTGCCCGGACCAGACACAACACCCGTCTGGTCGAAGGATCCTCCCTTTTCTATGGAGGTTTGTGGGACTTTACACCCTGTTACACCAACCTCCAAACATCCACGAACCCGCATTGGGCCCGCGATTGGGAACATTAAAAAGGTGATAATGATGATGAACTTAATTGATAAGCACCATTTACTACAAATTACACTACAGACATCATAAAAAAAAGACAATAAAAATACAAAAACAAAAAGTTCAGTACATCATCCAGTTAAAAGGTGTCGCATCTGGCAGAATAATAAACAAAGTTAATGATCTGTGTCCGTCAGTGCGTGTGACTCGACTTATGATTTAATACGCTCACTTATTTGATCCGTCTCTCAGCACAAATCAGATTTTATTAATTTTGCTACAGCACATCGTATCTTCATATTGAAAAGGTATGAATGAAGATGTGCGAGGAGACTCAAAGAGTATAGAAATGAATGATTTTCATCGTGGAACGTGTATTGCAGTGTAAGCATTGGATGTTATTCCTTGCTCGTGTTTCAAGCCTTCTATTTTTTATAAGCTTACTTTTCGTGCATTTTTGAATGGGTATATCAAAGTTGACAAGGAAATGAAGGGCTATGCCCAGTGGTGGCGAATTCCGTGCTAATAGGGTGAGGAAAATTTGCCTGATAGTTATTATTCAAATCAGATGACAGTAGAAGCTCTAGAAAATTGCCATCGTTGACAGAATTATACTTTCTAGACCCTGAGAACCAAAAATGAACGGAAACGTTATACGACAACTCAATATTTGGACGTTTCTATCGCCGATTACTAAAGTGTTGTGGAGTATATAAGTCGTGCTAAATGCCTACAACTTTTTGAATCCATACTTTTTTATCTAAATCTAAACCACATTTTCACAAAGGAATATTCAAACCAATTTGCTCAGTATCCTTTTATCTCGCCAATTATATTCATTCAGTCATTATCAGCAGCATCAGTCGCACGTCATTGCGTTACACCGCGATCAGCGATGGCGATAACAAACAATACGCACTCGACGACTCGCGACTATCGAATAACACGCGTGCAGATAAAACTAATAACTCTCAATGGACGGGATGCATCCGAGATATAACCCGAACCATACTGTCATAACCACCGAAAAGACTACTTTGAAATTCGACTTTGAGGGGAGTTGAATAGGGTTGGAATTCAGAGAGGGAGGATCCAGTATTATTGATAGTCTTTCACAAGCCCAGTGAAAAAGATCGTCGGATGGGGTGCGCCGACCACTCGACCGGCAAATATCGCAGATTAAACTTTTTGCGAATCAATTTGTACGCCAATTAAGGGGATGACGCGAACGTTTTCATTTAAGCAATTATGTGGATCAGCGATGCGAGGTTTAACTGCTTTAATACTCTGGCTAATAGTATTGAGAGTTAATTTTCATATGCTTGTGAAGGTTGGTAGAAAAATGTATGCCTTTGGCAATCAGAAAATTTATCAAAGATTTGTGTGTTCTGTTTTTCAAGAAGCTTCAATTTGCTTACCAAATAGCTCAAATGTTTTGAAGGATATGTAGTTCAGAGAGATCACGTACGAAAAAGTGATCATGTCTCTGCGCATCGGTCGCTTCTAAATTTCAATCCAAATTCCCCTGGTTATCTGGCCCCTTACTTTCAATACATCTGCGACAACCACCATAAAAATCGCCATCTTCAAATAACCTCTTCAATGTCCTACTCACGGCACTGACTTCATTCACCGTTCTTTCTTTATTCAGTATATTTCTCTGTGAAATCGCTCTCCTAGGAAATCAGGATGGCAACCAACCGCAAGAAGTTGGCCGCAGTATCGTCACAGCGCAATTTTTATCAATAAATTGTCTACTTCCACTAATTATTTAGTTAATTAATTATTGTATTATTATGATGTATTTATTTTGTGGTGGCCCAGTGGTATCGGCCGCGACTTACAAGTTGTAGGTCGTGGGTTCGAGGCCAGGCAGGCGCTTTACTTTGTGTAAATTATTCCTTCACCACAGCTCTCAAAACGGTGAAAGGAAACATCGTGAGGAAACCGGCATGTCCTAGAACCAAAATTCGAAGACATGTGACATCCACCAACCCGCATTGGACCCGCGTGGTGGATTACGGCCCATTCTCTCTCACAGAGAGGAGGCCAGTGTCCCAGCACATTAAGGCGCCGATTCCCTTGAGTAGCTGATTTTAAAATGAGAATCACGTCTAAACAGCTAGTCATAATTATTTGTAAAAAATATATGTTATATAAGACCATTTTCTTAATAATTTCATCTGAGCAAATTTTGAGTTTTATTCGTATAACATAGTGTAATTAATTTGTAAAGTTATGTCTAAAACGGACAAAAACACGATAATCACACCAAAACCGCTGAGCGTATTTTAATGAAATCGACACCATATCAAAGACAATTTCACTATCTACATTTTGATCTGAAGCTCTTTTTTTAAAGTCAAAGAATAATAAGGAAAGTACAAAAAACTACTAAATTTTGGGTCGCGCGGGTGTGAAACGAGTGCGCGTTTTGTTCCCTCAAGGTCGTTGGCGTTAGTCGTCGTCTTAATAGGCTGATGATGTGATGATGATTTATTTATTATTTCTAGCTTATATTTATGCATTTTAGGTATATTTAAATCTATTCATTATCGTTATTGCACCTACCACTATTTCTCTCTGCAACACCCAAAGGTTGACTGGTAGAAAATGCTTAAGGCATTAAGTCCGCCTCTGTAGATTTATGTGCTTATAATATTAAATAAATAAAAGTTTACAACAGCTAATTGTTTACTGTATATTCTACCAATAATAAGTGTTCTCAACGTAGTAAACGCGACCTAGATTATAACTGGTATTTTAACTAATTGGGAATCATCACAAAATAATCATTTTAACATTTGTTGAGGTCAGTCTGTAGATTGCTGTGTATTCCGTAAATATGGTGGGGTCCTTGTCTCGAAAAGGACCCGGGCGGCTGTCAAAGATGACTTCTGATTAGAAAGTCTGGTCGTGAAACTCCTTAGCAAGACTGGTTGTCAACCGACTTATCGGCAATATTATTTTATTATGAAATCAAAATGTAAATTATCACACTAATATTGTAAAGGCAAAAATTTGTGAGTGAGTGAGTGTGTGTGTTTGTATGTTCGTTACATCTTCATGCTTAAATGTCTGGACGGATCTGGAAAAAATTTGGCACAGGGATAGATTATAGTATGGAATAGCACATAGGAAACTTAACCCGGTAATTATATGTTCCCTTGGGATAATTTAGTATTAAGTATAATAAATAATAGTATAAATTCATTTTATACTATTATTTATTATACTTACATGAATTTATATTATTACTACAATTGTTCACAGGGAAGATTAAAACTGGCCCATCGTAGTACAGTTTATAACTTATACGGGGAAGTTCAGCATATACCAGGCCCCTCAGAAAGTATTGCGAAAAAAAGTTTTTATATATGGGAGACTGGCCAGTTATAATGTTTTTCGAAAATATGATTATTTATAAGTAAAAATAAGTAAGTTCCAATTTCAAAATTTCCCTCCACATTTTTTGCGAGTTAATTCAAAGTATTGTGTCTCACTGAAATATGGATCTGCGCCGGGAACATTTTAGAGCTATGATTTTATACGATTTCAAGTGTCGCCTGAAACCGGATGAATCGTACGATAGACTTCAAATGGCATTCATGGATGAAGGCCCTTCCAAGGCAACCGTGTATCGTTGGTATAACGAATTCAAGCGCGGTCGACCAACTTTGGGGGATGACGAAAGAAGCGGTCGCCCTTTGACGGCTGTTACCGAAGAAAACGTGCTAGCAGTGAAAAATTTAATCCAAGACAATAGGCGAATTACATATCAGGAGATTCAACACATATTGAAGATTGGATCGGGAAGCGTTCACGAGATTCTACACAGCCATCTTCGCGTGAGGAGGATAGTATCACGCTGGGTGCCGCACAACCTCACCGATGCTCAGAAGCAGGCCCGGGTGGAATGGTGCCGTGATATGCTTAACAAATTTGAAGCAGGCTCGTCTCGGCGTGTTTACGACATCGTTACAGGTGATGAGTCCTGGATTTATCAATACGACCCAGAAACCAAGCGCCAGTCGACTGTTTGGGTGTTTCAAAATGAGCCAACGCCTACCAAAGTGAAGCGATCTAGAAGCGGGGGTAAGATTTTGATCGCTAGCTTTTTTAATTTGACTGGCCACTTGGTATCAATTCCCTTACGGGATCAAAGAAGCATTAATGCCGAATGGTATACTACCAAATGTTTGCCAGAAGTTTTCTCTGTTATAAGCAACAAGCGACCAAACACAGGGCTCCGCGGGCTACTGCTCCACCACGACAATGCACCTGCGCACACCGCACTCAAAACGAGGGACTTCCTGGACAGCACGCCAGTCAAACTCCTGGGTCACCCTCCTTACAGCCCTGATCTAGCACCGTGTGACTTCTTTTTATTCCCAAAAATAAAAAATCAGCTCAAAGGGATACAATTTTCGTCGCCGGAAGATGCGCTGGCTGCGTTCGAGCAGGCTGTAAACGAGGTGTCTGCGGCGGACTGGAAAAAGTGTTTTGAAAACTGGTTTAGGCGCATGAATCTTTGTATAGAGGCTGGTGGAAAGTACTTTGAAAAGATTTAATAAAAATATATGTACGTATAGAACAATTTTTTTTAGTTTCGCAAAACTTTCTGAGTGTCCCACGTATCTAATTGCAAATTAAAATAAGTGAAAATTTATGCTAATGCGTAAACTTTGATGTAACCATTTCTAATCAGTGCCAATAAATGATTATGATTTTAATTGGGTAACACGTTACCCAATAACTCGGTTGTGGAGATCAGATAGAGAATTGCTCCATATTTATTATTAAACTGCATTTAGATGCAGCTGAATAAGTAAACTCTTAACTGCTCAACTAACTCTCAATGATCCAGTGGGGTAGGGCCAACTTTGAGAAAGAGGTCAACCGTCGAATCCGACTCGTCTGGGCAGAGTTCGGCAAGTTGCGTGGTATCGTCTCGTCCAACTTACCACAGTGTCTCAAGACGAAAGTCTATGACCAATGTGTGTTAGCTCTGAGACGTGGTCGCTTACAATGGGTCTCATCAGAATACTTACAGTCACTCAAAGGGCAATTGAGAGGGCTATGATCGGCGTTTCCTTGCGTGAACGAATCAGAAATGTAGAGATCCGCAAGAGATCCAGGGTTACCGACATAGCCCGAAGAATTACCAAACTTAAGTGGCAGTAGGCAGGGCACATTGCTCGCAGAACGGATGTCCGATGGGAGGCAGAAAGGTTCTGGAGTGGCGATCGCAAACCGGAAGACGATGCGTTGGAAGGCCTCCCACCAGGTGGACCGATGACATGGTGAAGGTTGCGGGGATCCGCTGTTTGCGAGATGCATGGAACCGGTCAATGTGGCGACGCTTGGGGGAGGCCTATGTCCAGCAGTGGACGTCTTTCAGCTGATACGATAATGATGATGAAGTAAACTCTATCTGGATAGTACGGCAGAAGACCCCAACATAGTTGAAAATTAATAAATGAGGGCAGTTGATGAAATTGAAGAGACATTTCGTACATAATGAGAATGCAAATTACCCAGCATTTAATTAAACAATACACTTGTTCTCAGTTGTGAGCAACAGATGTTCTTCGCGTTGGCTTGTGTCTATAGATACAAAGTGCGCAGTCGATGTGCGAGCAGCTCTTTCGCTCGCATGTGGCTGCGAGGACAGCGGTATTAGGTGTTTAGGACAGAAGCGTATTTATTCGTAATATCAGTTTATGTGCTAGGATCTAGTCCTATGCCTATATACTTCTGGACATTGACTCAGCACACGGCCCGGCTGAAGCTATCAGATAAATTTGTACAGTGTATTAAGACAAAATAGTATATAAGCTGTTAAATATTTGTAATAAATCAGATTTGAATTTTATATTCTTGTCTCATTACCCCTCACTGTGGCCAAGACACCTTTAGCCATCTCTGATCAGTCTCGTGTGTCTGCGAGACTGGCAGTGAGTTTACCTTTCCCGAACCTGGAAAATCTGCCCACTATCCGTCTTTAACCTTATGTCGCATGGTATAGATAAGTTCATTATCACATACTAGGTATATGGTAGGTTAGGGTTGTAAGGCATATAGGTCTTGTGGTCATAGGGACTATTACAGGCTGTTAGGTCTGAATAGGTCCTTTAAATTATCATATATTTTCATATACAGTCACACACTTAACAGTACTGCGGTCTTACCTAAAGTTTGTTAGAGTGGGCGTACATTTTGGTCCTTCGAGCCGGATGAGCTTCTCTGATTTATGCTAACGGCCATTTGCTTGGTATTATTTGGTTTACTGTCATCTTTTATTCGTACAACAGTTCTAATAATATTGTATGATAGGATATACTGTTTCAACCGAAGCATTTATTCTCTACTCGCCACCTCCCTGGCCAAACAATGCGTACGGATCGGCAGTGAACTTGCGCTCCTATTTATAATCCTCCCTACTGCGCCTGAAATAAATACATTACGACGTTCGATACTGATCGGGCAACCGACCCGAACGTTCAATACTTCTCAGTGATGTTACATTGTTGCAGCTGTAATTCATAAACTTGAGCTTTGCACCGAAAGGAATTCTGAGAAACACTGCTATTGAAAGTAACGTCAGCATACATAAACTCACGGATTATTTTCATGGAGGTAGAAAGAAACTACAGAAGTTCACCTGTTATGGTCCTTACATACCCCTTTAGCTTCATTTACATTCATACATTTAGTCATACACGCATGAATGCTGCGCACCTGATCGTTCTGAAGATACATAGATAGATAGATAGGTAGATAGATTTTCAGGTTGTTAACATTTGTGAAGGTTGCTGTATAATTACGTTTATTATGTCCCTTAACGAAGTGTGAACATCTCTACCACCAGCTACCCATCAGCTTTTAATGTGAACCTGTTGAATCTTCTGGACTCGCTGGCTCCATCGTAGACATCAACCACCGCTTACCATGAGATGAGATCAAGTTCAAGAGCGGGCTCATCAGGTATAAAAAAATCTGCTCTGATCTGGTCTGACCAGTGAGTAGGTGAACGTCCGCGTGGTCTTTTACCATCCACTTTGCCCACCACAACCGGTATTTCGGTTCAATATCTATGTTCTTCACATGCTCGGCATCTGCGTTCTTCTAATAATCTCCTCTTACTTTTTCCATCTCATTCGGCTGATTTTGTTCACTCTTCCTTTCGTATACAGTCCATTCTTCTTTGGAATGCGCTTCCTCCCGAAATCAGGACGGCCACCAGTCGGTATGCATTCAAGCGGAAATCGCGGTTTTACTTTCAAAATAACTAAGCAGAGTCATCTCACTTTCTTCTATTCTGTTACTTTATATATACATTTATATAATATATATGTGTATTTATATATGTATATATTATTTTCAATATATATATATGTACGTGAATTTTACCTATTTTAGTATGTAATGTAATAACTAGTTTTATTTTTATAATAATAAAAATAAAACTAGTTATTACATGCATCCAATGCACCTGCCATGTTATCTCTTCACCACTCTTGGTTGACTGGTAGAGAATTACTGAGGCATTAAGTCCGCCTTTGTATATTTTGTGCATGAAGTCTAAATAAATAAACCAGTTTGTTGGGGTTATCTGGCTGTCTCTGAGCTATATGTCCAAAGTAACTCAGGAATTTCTGGTAGCATATTTTGGAGAGTCTCAATTTAAAGTTCAGTTGATCGAGAATGGACTTATTAGCGTGCTTTGTTGTCCATGGTATGCGCAACATTCTTCTCCAGCACCACATCTCAAAGGCCTAAATCCCTTTTCGATCCACAACTAACTAAAAAAACAAATTAAATAAAGCTTGTAATAAGCTGAGGCGTCTTTGAAGCTACTTTTTAATCAAAGTCCTGCATATCAAACAATGTCTTGCTCAATCTCTATTCTATAAGATCACATAATCTGTCCAAATTCCAACAACATTCACCATATTGTGCAAGTCTAAGGTGGGCACCTCACCACACTCCTTTTACGGCTAACGTGATAACACCGAGAGCAAGCGATGATTCACACCCACCGTTGTAGCTCCGTAGTACCAGCGAGCTTTGCCAATAAAGCCGGCAAATAATGCGCCGGTGTCAAAACAAAGTTTTTGTGCCACATGATCTCTGTTTACAATATTTTCAGCATGCCATTCATTGACGACGAGAAATTGTAAGAACGAAGTATGAACACACCACGGTAAAGGAAAATATTATTAGGAAGCCTGGACTTATAGTTAATGTAAATCTGAAATCGCCAACCTGCATTGAGGAAGCGTGGTGGTCAATGCTCGTGCCTTCTCTGGATCAGAAAGGGCCTTTACCCTGCATGCTGCTGGTATTATTATTTTATAACCTGAGCGTTCTTCTATTGGTTCGTAAGCTACGCAAATTAAGCTAAGCGTAATTTGTGGACGTCTACGGGCTGTAGCTTCTGGCCTATATCCAAGCTTTACTCAAATATAAGAGCAAGGTGATAGAAAGAAGCATTAGGAACCTACTGAATGTCAAAGAATGCACTTCTATAAATACACGTTTTCTATTTTTGATCGCGCCTAATAAGAGAACGCTTGATATTTTGAACGCAAATAGAAAGGTACCGCACATGACGTGTGATAGTACTTACGATGCGATACAATTTGTTGTAGACTGCAAGTTATTTTGAGCGCAGTGATACGCGACTAGGAATACGTCTATCATTTCGTTTGTTGAGACGGTGGAGAGAGGCATCTGAGTTTAGTTTTTTATTCCTAGCCTGTTCTGACTCACTACTGGTCAAAAGGGTCCTTCCACTCATTCCATTATTCTTCTTCTGAGTTTAGTTAAGGCGCAAATACCCCTGCTGATAGCTGATTTTAAAACGAATGCGCGTTTTGTTCTCTCAAGGTCGATAGTCGTCGTTTTAAGAGCAGAATTTAGGAAAATATAGCCTCTCTACATACTATGTTTATATGAACTCAAGTCTTTTACAATTCAATTCAATTATTTATTGCATTTCACATGTGTGTAAGTAGTATCTCATATGGACCATGTTGGGCACAGCAATTCAGTATAGGAATAAATACCTAGCTTATTAATTAAAATAACTGAAAAATTACAATGTAAGGTTTTCCATAGAGGCAGGCAGTAACTACGGATCTCCACCATCTACGACCCTTTAAAAGAAAGTAGCGTAGGATAATGGCGTCGAAGTTCTAAGGGCTTAGATTATGATGGAGAGTAATGACGTTACAATAACCAACTCCTTGCAATCCAAAAGATATACGATTCAGAATCGAAGCAGCATTTTTTGAGGGTTCTAGTGCATGTAAAGATAATGTATCATCAAAAAGGAAAACATAAGGGCATATAATATATCTTTCATTTTCTGTTTATGGAATATCTTTTAAATTGGTCCATTATTGGAGGAGAAAATAAGCGAGAGCCAAACCTCAAATTATGACTTTTTACTAAGGAAAGTCAGTCGGTGCTCTCTGCCCCCCGTTTCTCTTAAGAAACTCAATAAACAACTCGACAACAGGTCGCTAATTCGCTGAAAACCAGCGATCTACAAGACAACCGTAACTTGCGCTTTCCCAAGTTATTTTTGACACGACCGGGCGCCAGACTGAAATCGGTTTGCGTCCCATTTGAAACTCGCTAGAGATAGCCCTAACAGCCGAGCATCGCGGCATCGGCTACTGATTACACTCCTCACACCTGTTACCGCAAATAGACGCGGGCAATGCACCCGATGCACTTGCATCATACCTTCAACACTCCACCCTAACCACTACAACCTTACTCTCTGCACAACATACATTGCTGGTCGTATATCGAACGTCTTCATGACCGCTGTTACAAAGCCGTCAATGATCACAAAAGTAAGCGATGCCAACAGTTGTTTAGAAGCGATCAGTGATGATATAGTAACGGTATTGGTATGCAATTGAGAGAATCAATGAATGGTGATAGTGACAGTTCGCTACCGTGTTCCAAATATATTCTGTTTGTTGTCGTAGTACAATTAAACTTGACTAATGAACTCGTCAGTGGGACAATGGCGAGTTATTTGTTCTACTAAATCTCTAGTAGGTATTATCGATCTAATTATAGCAGTATTCAGTAGAAGATCGAAGTCTGGATTTTTGCCCGGATGGCGATAGGTTCGTCCTCTAATTCATGGGGTTTAAAACATTACTGGATAAATGTGGGTAACCCTCTACATAACCATTCGAGGATACAGCCGTGATGTAGTGTGTCATTATCATCATCATCATCAGCCTTTCAATATTCCCACTGCTGGGACACAGGCCTCCTCAGTGTGAGAGGGAATGGGCCGTAACCCACCACGCGGGCCCAGTGCGGATTGGTGGATGTCACATGTCTTCGAATTTTTGGTTCTAGGACATGCTGGTTGACTCACGATATTTTCCTTCGCCGTTTTGAGAACAGTGGTAATGTAATAATTTACACAAGAGCCTTCGAGCTCACGACCAACAACTTGTAAGTCGCAGCCGATACCACTGGGCCACCACTGCTCCATGTAGTGTGTGTGTGTGTGTGTATAATTCCAGCTACTTGATGATTGGGCTAGCTCTTTGGTCACTAGATCACGACTACTAGGTGTAAGCATAATCTAGGTGTTTAACTTAGATTCAATAAAAAACAAAAACATAATGATGTCCAAATCGACCTGAGATAGAGGGTTTCTCATGGCGTAGCAACGTTGAATCTCGATGGGTAGTGTAGGACAGCGGCTAATTATTAAAACGCATAAATTAATTTTATATTTGATATATTTAGAAACAATTCCACAATATGCCTGCCTTAAGGCGGCTCCTATCGAATTCTGACATTCAAGCAAAAAAACATCTTCACCTATTTTCTGTTCGAAATTCAAGTCATTAATTGTTGCCAGTGTTTTAATAGGCAAGTAGGTTGCCTTCTTATTGGTGAGTCCTCACAGAACCGTTTGATGATTATAGAGTGATGAGACATTTGAATAGAGCTGGAGAGTAAATTTTTATTTTTAATGTTTGGCTTCCCGCAGTTCAATCATAGTGATTGGCTACTGCTTAACCAGGCTATCCTGCGGAGACTAAACTAAGCCTCCGGCCATGGCATCGAAATCTCAACCTAAGTGACCACGCTGAGGGATATGAGGGTTGAACCTCAGCTCAGGGCATCGCTGGGGTGACAACAAAGGCTGGATCGTGATTAAGTGATTCTACCATCCGTTCGGAAATGACCTAAGTGGAGAAGAACGGACAAGGCGCTTGAGAGTTCCATAAAACTGTATCTTTTATCCAATTGCTACGCTACAACGCAACACTTTCCTTACCAGAATTTAATTTTTCTGGAACCTCTAGTAATTCTAACTCTATTGGCAATCAAAAATATTGAGTTTTTAACTAACAATATTATGTGGTTGTCAAAGATTTACAGATGTTGAAAGATATTTAAAACGATTGTTTTGATCTAATTCCGTGACCGATTGCGAAACGTTGGAAGGTCGTTTTCGTACTAAAATACCGGCATTTAGAAGACTTTTCACGAGAAAGCGACAGATCTTTATTAAAATCGAATTTCGTTCCCCTGGTAAAACATCTGTAATCTGTTTATCTCAAGGTTATAACCACTGCGAAGTATTATTAAAACACTAACGTTTTCGACGGTTTTACTGTCACGGCCTGTGCTGCTGGAAACGTGCATTTTTTCGATACAAAATATTCTTTACAATTCAGGGGTAATAGTGGCCAGCCACGCAAAACGGGTCCAGTTCTCGGCATAGTAAATAAAAATAAAAATAAATAAATAGTTCTCGAGATATATGTAGTTTTGTTAAGTACTTTAAATGATAGATTGAGGAATGAGGTAAAAAGACAACGTTTTGGTTTAAAAGAAGATTTAGTGACATAAAATTGAAAAGAGTATGTTAAGATGGTTTGGCCATGTTGAGAGGATGAATGAAAGGCGACTAACGAAATGTATTTACAAGGCAGATGTGAATGGAAACGCCGGGGGAGGACGCCCTAGAAAGACATACATAGACCTTATAGGTGATATTCATCAGAAAGGCCAAGTGCGCTGTACCCATAAACGGCGTGTGTGTATGACTAGATGTATGAATGTGTGTGAAGCAAAAGAAGTATGTAAGGATCGTAACAGCGTTCTGTAGTTTCTGCTTACCCCCATGGGAAAAAGGTGTGAGTTTATGTATATTATTATTATTATTTATTTTATACTTCATGCACACATACGTACAGAGGCGGACTTAATGCCTTAGGCATTTTCTACCAGTCAACCTTTGGGTGATGCAGAGACAAATAGTGGTAGGAGCAATATTGAAAGTGAATCATGACAAGATGGGTTTATTCAAATACAAAGATCCATACTATAAAATACATACAATATATATTTAAACAAATAAACTAAATACACAAATAAACTATATAACTATATGAAGTTGCGCTCATACAAAAATAGTTCCAACTTTTTTTTTTTCTCCTTTTTATCAATTGAGTATTCTAGTCTGTACCAAATCTAACTCGATACCCCACTACTGGACCCTTTTTGCTTGGACGCCCAAATATTATTTTCCAAGAGTGAAATTTTAAGGTCATTGAATTAGACGCTTTAAAGTTGTAACATTCTTGCAACGATAGCGTCTCGATAGCAGTTGGAGAAAAATAAACAAGTATATCATCATCTGCCTAGCATTTTCCCAATTGTTGTTGGAATCGACTTCCAGTCTTACCGGATTCAGCTGAGTACCAGTGTTTTACATGGAGCGACTGCCTATCTGACCTCCACAACCCAGTAAGAGGGTAACACGGTACCCCTTGGCAAGACTGGTGTCAGATCTCAAGACTACCTTCTGACTACCCATAAATCCCGGTTGGCATTTGAAGATCTTTGACATTCGGTCAAAGATCTTCAAATGACAGCCGGGACCAACGGCTTAACGTGCTTTCTGAGGCACGGAGGAAACTCGGTATGTTGAAATGGTCACCCATCCACGGACCGACCTCGGCAAGCGTTGCTTAACCTTGAAGATCGATCCGTGCGGCTGTTATTATTTAGCCACGAGCTCCTCAAAAATAAACAAGTATCTCCGGGGATTATCAACTTGTGATTTTTAAACTACATAATTTATCTAGTAGTAGACACGCTTCTATCAACAATATATCGAAACACGTAATTATAACACGAGATCTTGCGAAAATACCCCGCTTCAAAGAGTAAAATGCGCATGACTTTTGAATGGCGTAACAGATTTTCATCAAACATAGTTAAAAACACTCTCGAACAAGTCTTTTTTTTATATTCTCCCCGAAATGTAACCGATAAAAAATCGATAAGCTGGCAACTCGGCGACGATGTTCAAGGCTCTGGAGCTTTGATTTGACCAGTGACTCATTGCTTGGCCCGCTTTATGATCGACTCTAGGGCATCAAGCTGGTATTTGGCAGATCCGTCCCAGAGATGAGAACAATAGTCTATGCAAGATCGAACTTGCGCTTGAAGTCACCTTTCAATCAAAAAAATAAATAATAAAATCGCTGTATCCATTTAGGAGTTACGATGCCAGAGACAGACACACAAATACACAGGTCAAACTTATAACACCCCTCTTTTTCCGTCGGGGGTTAAAAAAGTGGGAATACGCCATCCAAATGTCACGTGAACAATACCTTTCAATATGGTATTTCAACCATTGCCATCGCTGATAGCATAATACCTTGTCTAGAGTCTCAGATATACCGGAGATTACCTTTAACGAGCTTATAATACCAAAATACCATGCTCGTACCTTCTCTGTATGAGAAGGTACGAGCGAGAGAGTACTCAAAGAAAGCCAGAAAGAAGAAAGAAAAAAAAGAAGAGAAGAAGAAGAGATTTTAGAAAGATTTATTTGTCACAAGACACTAGACCACAACCATAAACATAAGAAAAACGAGAAAAATTAAAAACTTATGGGTATGTGAAACAACTACCTATATAAACTTAAAAATAAATGTGTAACATATAACAAATAGACTACATAACAATAAATAAGGTACGAGTGACAATAAATGAGGTGAGGGTATGTAGGCTAATGCGTCATATTATTGAGGCATTCAGTGCGACCATATCCAGTGTACGTTGCGCTTCTACCAGATACTGCCGTAAACGTCTCCTAAATGTGTCCATGGTGTTGGTAGTTTTGATCGGTGGTGATATGTTATTCCAAACTTTGGAAGCCGAACGAAACCTGAGCAAGCTGAGCTGAGCATTGATCACCACGCTCTTGCTCAAGTCTGGCGGGGACTGTTTTCGAGCTTATTGAAAATTAACAGCTACAACACCAAATTGTACAGCCTTAAAGACAATTAATTCTGCCAGCAAGCGTGGCGTGGCAAAAGCGTAGAAATAATAATTTTCTCAATTAAATAATTATACTTATATCGTATATTAGTTGAAATTTATGTATGTTTAGTTAGACTTCTAAAGTACAATCCCATACAATCCACCCGCCATTGATTCACAAGACAGTGTAGGTACAGAACGTAATTGAATCAATTTGTGTAGGTATCTCTTGACCCAACTGCCTTCCCGAAGCAAAAGGTCGTGAGTCACACCGACCAATCAGAGCGAGTTACATCTTGTTTGGCGTAATGCTACGGCGTAACGCCTCTACAACCTTCGTAGCAGGCTGTAGCGCTACGCCGTAGCTAGTCTGCTACGATTATGTATGTATGTAGCATTGGTATTTAACGTTAAAGTTTTCATTTGATTGATAAACGCAAGAATGATGTCACCGTTAAAGGTTACTCCGATATCTCATTTTGGTCTAAAAATAAACAATAGGAGAAAAGTATAGTTTCAAGGAATCTATACCAATATTATAAAGGGGAAAGATTTTGTTTGTTTGTTTGTACCGAATAGGCTCCAAAACTACTGGACCGATTTTAAAAATTCTTTCACCTATGGAAAGCTACATTATTCCCGCGTAACAAAGGCTATAATTTGGACGGGAGCGAAGCCGCGGGGGTCAGCTAGTAAAATAAAAATGTAAAAATTTGAATGTTTTGATGATTGTTAATCAAACACGACTTTATCACAGCACGAATTTGGATGAAAATTTTAAACAGACAGACAGACAAAACAACACAAATACAATTTTCAACTTTCAGGCGGACGAAACAGCTGCAAAATGCTAGTGAATATTATTAATCGCCTGATTTTCATATGTAGTCCATTCTATTACATACATACATAACAAAATATATAACGTATATTACAATCATGCCTGTACCTATTTCCTGAAGGGTTTGGCGACTAACGGTATTTAAAGCCACCGCATTCACAACAGAAGCCGCCGTCCTACTCCCACCTGTAACATCAATCAGTGCCGATCAAGTGATCAATTAACGCCGGCATGCCAACCGCCATGTTTTGGTAAACCAATTACAACGGGTATTCTAGCTACGTAAGACTATTTGTGAGGTAAATATATTCAGAGAAATGCCTGAGTTGATTCGAGAGTTGGAATAGATTAATTTGTACAGCACATAATTGTAATTACTTTCAAAGAAATCAACGTTTACAAAAAAAAATGTAACGCTATCTCTCTTTGCGTTTTATTGTATGTTTTTTTGGAACTATTTTGATTCAATGGCTTGAACGGATGGTCGATGGGGCGAAAAAGTTCTGGAGTGGCGACCGCGAACGGGAAGACGTTGCGTTGGAAGGCCTCCCACCAGGTGGACCGATGACCTGGTGAAGGTTGGTAATCTACTGGATTTGAAACGCATGGGGCTGGCCAATGTGGCGACACTGTGAGGTCAATGTGCAGGAGGTCTATGTTTAGCAGTGGACGTCGTTCGGCTGAAATGATGATGATTTTGCTCGTTTGGCAAGTACGAGTAAAAATTGTCTGCAAGGAAATACTTAGGTACTGAGTACCTACTACATAGGGCATAGACAAGAGACTTTAAGCAAACACATTGATATTCTATAGGCACCAGTGCCTGTCGAATGGCGAAATATTTGGCATTGATCCTCTCCCATAATATTTTTAATTTTAAACTGTAGTGCTAGAATGTTACTTTTTCTAAAGGCTTACTTACGGTGGCATCCAATAAGTGAACACTATTGTCAAATAAACTCAGGCTATTATAACTATGCAGAACTCTTAGTTGGTATCTCCAAAACGTTCATATCTCTTACTTTTGTGGTACTTGAGCAGTCAGCGTAAGCACGCTGTACATTTTTTTTCACAAATCTAACCATAAAAATGGTTAACCCTATTAGATGTGCAGTGCGGCAGTTTATATATTACATTTTACAAGTTAATTCTTTCACATCTTAAATTCGAAGATGTGAAGGAACAGCGAGATGTTCTTCTTAACCAAAAACGACAATTTTGACAAGATATTGCAACGATGACATGTACGTCGATCTAATGATTTTGATATTATGCCTTTTAATTTTTGCATAATAGATTATTTAGCTAAGAACATTTTGTCATGTGTTTTCTTGTTCATGTTGTTTACAAGAAGATCGTGTCAAATTACAACACTGTGAAGCAAGACAACCAACTTTGTGGTTTTGTAGTAATCATACACTGAGAATACGGTCACTCACAGTGATAAAACGGTATCAAATCCACACTGCGTCGTACTAAAGTGACTATTCTTTACCAGGAATAAAACAAAATATAAACAAAATAGCCTATCAAAAACAACAAAAAAATTAACTATCAAAATCCTTTTTCGTAGTACAGTCAGTGTTAACTTCTCCAATTTTTTATTTATGCATTTATAATAGCCAAACTCTACAAAATTTAATGTGATTGACTCCTAAACATTTCTGACAACATTTTTAACAATCCAGAATGGCAGTAAGTTAAATCTTGAATTATTAGATGAAATAGCATGTATTGTGTATCTGTATCTACTAGCATATTGTATAGAGATTGCAACAGCTGCAGGACACATTTGAATAATAGTCATCTTCCTGTAGGTACTCTTAATGGGCATGCAAAGTTCCCAGTAGGTTTAAGTGTGGGAGTATTGGCATTCGATACAATTAATATAATTGGAGACAGAATGTTATTTATTAGATGAAGAATGTTACTTATAAAATGAATTCTATTTGACACACTCATTGCTAATAATTAGCAATATTATTTATTTATTTATTTATTTAATAATTCATGTACACACAGTATAATACATAAAGACAACACATCAAGACAAAAGAGTACAAGGGCACTGCTTATTTCTTAAGAAATTTCTGCCAGCAGACCCGCGAAAAGGAAAAATTAAAAAGAAATGTAGACAATAGTGTGTGAGAACAGGAATATAAGAAAAGTAAACGTCTTAAACTTAAGATATAAAAATTAGCGCACCTACACAAATAGTGTGATGGTGGACATATACAAATATAAATACATAATTGCAAAATATATAGATACTTATGTATAATACTACATACTATATACACATACATACATATACTTGAGAGGATAGATAATGCTCTTTTAAACGTTTTTTGAATAGTGAGATTGTGTTTAAATCTCTGATGCTAGGCGGAAGTGAGTTCCACAATCTTACAGCATGGACAGAGAAGGAATAGGAATAGTAACTGGTTTTATGTGGATGGGATTTAAGGAGAGATTTGAGATGTGATCTACATAGTGCATCTTTGGGGCGAGCGTAAGAGAATCGCTCACGCAGGTAGGAAGGATAAGAGGGGTTATGCAAGATGTTGAACAGGAGACATAAAATCCGAGTGTTCCTACGAAGACGGATTGGGAGCCACTTGAGTTCCTTGCGAAGATGAGAAACATGATCATACTTACGTAGACCAAAAACAAAGCGAATACACAAGTTATGCAAGCGCTCAAGCTTATTTAATAGCTCCTCTGTGGCATCCAGGTAGCAGGCGTTGGCATAATCTATAATCGGCTGAATAAGTGTTTGCGCTAAGGATATTTTTGTCGTTAAGGGCAAGATACTCTGAAGGCACTTCAGCGAATGGAAAGAGAAATGTACCTTACGACTGACCTCGTTGACCTGAGCACGCCATGAAAGATTAGAGTCAATGATTACCCCCAAATCTTTTGCCGTTTCGGTATAGTCAATGCGAACACCGTCGAGGTATAAAGGCATCAGGGAAGTGACGTCAGCCGCATTGCGAACAAATTTGCTGCCTATGACCATGGCCTGAGATTTGCTAGGGTTTATTTGCAAACCAAATGACTTAGCCCATATGATGATATTTGCCAGGTCCTGGTTCATTGCTTCAATAGCCGAACCAGCGTCATTTATAGAGAAATGTCGATATAGCTGCAAGTCATCTGCGTAAAGATGGAAACTAGAAGAGATTACTCTGGTAACAAAGTTAATGAAGATTGAGAAAAGCAGAGGTGATAGTACGCTACCCTGAGGAACACCCTCAGTGAGGCTACACCAATCAGAGAATAACTCATCAAGGCGAACACACTGAGAGCGTCCCCGAAGATAAGAGTTGAACCAAGCTAAAGCGGCAGAAGAGAAATTGATAGATTTAAGAATACCTAGTAAAATGTCGAAATCCACTGAGTTGAAGGCGCTACTAAAGTCAAGCAATACAAGCACCGTAAGGGACTTACTCTCCATAGCCCAGCGGATATCGTCAGTAACTTTTAACAGTGCAGAGACAGTGCTGTGACCCGCGCGAAAACCGGATTGAAAGGGAGAAATGATCGAGTTAGACGCCAAGAAAAAGGATAACTGTCTATGAACTAAGTGTTCACAAACTTTAGATAGAAACGGAAGTATAGAGATAGGTCTAAAGTGAGTTAATAGAGAAGGATTATTAGTTTTAGGTCAAGGTATGATGTGAGCCTGCTTCCAAACCGACGGAAAAGAGCAAGAGGTGAATGAATGGTTAAAGATTTGAGTTAGGACAGGGAGCAATGAGGGAAGTATAAGGGTGATCATTCTGGAACACAACATATCATCACCGACTGCTGAAGGAGTTATTGCAAGTAAAGATTTCTTAACGTCCTCCTCAGTAACATCGCTAGGCTAAAGGTTGAATATTGTGGCAACGGCATACTAGAAAGACTATCTAAAGTAGCGGCTTTGACGCGCGGATCAAGAGAAAAAGGAAGAAGAGAGAAATGTTTGTTGAGATCATTGAGGTTCAAATCCTTGCACTGGTTAGTAGGTGATTTGCCTATGCCTACAGATTTGAGAAATTTCCATATATCGGACGAACTGCGGTTAATGAGTTGTTCATGGAAGTAGCGCCTCTTTGCATCCTGACACAGATGATTGCAACGGTTACGTAGAGATTTGTAGTAAGCGAGATTTAAGTCTGAAGGTCGGCGCTTATATCTGCTCTTCGCTTTGTCCCTACGGGCCATATGCTCTTTAATATGTGGTGTAATCCATGGTGCAGGATTATGTCGCACTTTGACTCGTCGAATAGGGGCATGCTGGTCATACAAGTTGAGTATGGTTGAGTTAAGGCATTTCACCTTACCATCGATGTCATCGTTCTCGAGCAGAGGAGACCAATCGATATCGCCGGCATCACGCTGCAATGACTCCAAGTCAATGCCCTTGTAATTACGAAGATGTAAAAGCTGGGGCTTACGCTTGGGAACACGGATACGATATGAAAGATAAATAAGATCGTGGTAAGAGAAAGTAGCAGTAAGCTGGCCATGGGTAGAAACATTAGTAGGAGAGGAAACGATCATTAGATCAAGTAAAGAAGGCGTACAATTAGGAAAATAGTGAGTTGCAGAGAGGGGCAAGACTTGAAGATTGAACGAAGACAAGAGTGAAAGGAGTTTAAGGGAGCGAGAGTCATTTTTAATCAAGCAAGTATTAAAATCACCCATCAAAATGATGTGCTCATACATGGGGCATCGATCGCTGAGAGTGGTGTCAAGAGAATTGAAGTAGTCAATATGAAGATTAGGACTGTAGAGCACTGCAAGCAAGACTTTCGTGTGATGAATACATATTTCGACAAACAAGTATTCAGCCGACTCAGAATAAAGGGAAGGAGATGAAATAACCACCCTGTAGGGCAAATCAGCACGTAGGTACATAGCTACACCTCCTCCACCCTTGCCAGTCCTATCGTTGCGTACTAAGACGAAGCCGGGGAGTGAATAGTGAGTCGAGAGGAGAGAAGGCTTCAGGAAAGATTCCGATATCAATACTGCATCCAGGTTGGCACTGCTAAAGGATGCCAGAAGTTCAGAATAGTGACCAGGAACACTCTGGGCGTTTATGTGCACAATATGCAGATTTTTAGGATCATTAGAGAAAACAGAATTAATTTTATCATGTAAACGTGTATTACTTACATCTTCCCTTTGAACTGAATAATCTTTCAATTGAAGCTATTTCAAATAGCTTAAATTTTCAGTCTAAATTACCGACAACTTGACAATACAACAATAACGCCACATTACGCCTGTTTTTCTCGGAGGGTTAGGCAGTTGTCAGTATATCCACATTTAGTGACCTACAAATGTCCTAAGATAAATATTAGAATGACAATAGCTGAACACTATCCCCTGAGATACAGGTTCCCGCCTAGTTCAGGGGCTAGGCTCAATAATCTGTGCACCTTATTATGATCACGACAAAAATGTAAAAAAAGTAAATTAAAAATATCAAAAACCCGATTGCTTAAGAAGACAAAAGACGCAAACAAGAAGAAAATCATGGTGTGCAGTTGGAGGATACATATTCACGAGCTGGCTGACCAAAACCAGATTTATCTTCAGACTGCACAGCATGATTTTCATCTTGTTTACGTCTTTTTAGTTGGTTTGGTTCTTAAGCAGTCGGATTTTTTGATTTTTAGAATAAATTTTTGTTATTTTTTTAGTTAACATCCTTTATTTCGAATTAGGTACATCTAAACATAATTATAAGTGAAAATCACCTCTTAAGACCCTCTATTTTTATATCCCACACAATGGTTTTGCTATTTTCCAATTTTAATGTGTGTCTTGTAGTGACTCTTGCAAGTTTAAGACGAATTGATTGACGATTGATTTAAGAATCATCAACATCGGCCAACGCGTTTGTTCTCTAGAACGCCACAGGATACATAGACTGAGGCATACATACATAGACTGATCAACACATTACACTCCTTCGGCAGTCGGGTAAATACTTTTCATGTACAATAGGTACGTATACTTAATTATTTTTTTCTTTTTATTGCCCCAGTTATGTTTTAATTCCCATGTAAAAGAAGTCGAGCCAATTACCACCAAACTGGCTCAAGTTTAGTCGCCGGGATACTAGTAAGAAATTCCAAATAGAAAAGCCCTGTCCTACCTAACGTACGTATACCTAAGCTATGTCCTACCTACGTGTACCTAAGTACGTGCAAATCGATCCAGTAGTTATTTCAAAACGAATACTTTGTAGTTTTGAGTTTGAGTTTGAATCTTATATGGTTTTAAAAGAGCAGTGGTGGCCCGGTGGTAATGACTTACAAGTGTAGGTCGTGGTTTCGAACACAATAAAAGAAAAAAAATGGGTAGGTGCTTTACTTTTTGTAATTTTTTTTATCGCCACTGCTCTCAAAACGG
Organism: Orthosia gothica; assembly: GCA_949775005.1. Classification (NCBI taxonomy): domain Eukaryota; kingdom Metazoa; phylum Arthropoda; class Insecta; order Lepidoptera; family Noctuidae; genus Orthosia; species Orthosia gothica. The sequence goes on from OX459052.1 coordinate 5,512,682, forward strand.
TGAAAGAAAACAACGTGAGAAAACAAACAAAACAAAAAAATATCTTAGAACCAAAAATCTACCTAGGACTATTATTTTTCCGGTGAATTTGACTTTTAATAATATGAAATTAGAAACTAATTACCTGTCAATTTTTGATTAATATAGATTTGCAATACTTTAACGTCATGCCATACGGTAGAATGAACTGGAGCCAATTGTTTTTTTCTTTTTTACACCATCAAAACTATGTTTTGTTACCTACATTCTTTGCAAATAAATTATTTCTGATTCTGATTCTGATTATCTATGAGAGGAGGCCTTCCCAGCAGTGGGAACATAAAAAGGCTGACGATGACTATGGTTTTAATAGTCGTTGAAATGGTTTTCATTAAAAAAGTAATCAGCTGATGCGCCATTTAGTTAGTTTGTCAAAAGACAACTAATTGAAGGATTTCTCTTAAATCTAGAACAAAACGTAATATCACGCCTGTGCCCCGATGGGCTAGGCAGAAGTGCACCTGTAATACACCAAAATTTCACCAGTTATGTTTAAGTTTCACGTAATAGCGATTCTTAGCTTAATGCCATCATCATCATCATCATCAGCATTTTAATGTGCCCACTGCTGGGCTACAGGCCTCCTCTCTGTGAGAGGGAATGGGCCGTTACCCACCATGCGGACCCAGTGCGGGTCACAATTCTTTGAATTTTGGTTCTAGGACATGCCGTTTACTCACGACAATTTCAATCAACGGGGTACAAATCCAGACTTTGGGACTAAAACTTAGAACTTTGGTCATAACCGCATATTAGTACTATAAAACTACTAGGTATTGTTCTTATAAACGATAATATAGTATGCTTGTTTATAGGAGCAGTCTCTATAAGTATAGATCCAATTGAGACAATATTTTCACTGGTAGTATATACTACGAACATTGCCACTGGAGTAAATCCTCAGCATAAAGCTTATTAATCTGTAAATTCGTTAGTGGTTCTAAATTGATCTCTAATACCTACTTGAAGCTTTCAATAGCCAATAATATAATATCTTAGTAATCGTATTGCAATGATGTGCTATATTACAAACACATGCGAAACGTAATCATCGTCCATTTCTCATTAAACTCTGTTGACCTAGTAACTCCACAATTTGCGAACACTTTCGTCAACAAAATAATACACGCTATTATCGTCTTTTAGGAAACGTTTTAAGAGCTATTCTGCTGTGATATGAATGTGTATTTTTAACTGAAGGGTTTGTACTAAATATATATAGGTAAGTTATCATTAATTACATGTTAAAGTAAGCTTATGTGATGAAATATCTTAATTTGTTTTATTTTTTAAGCCAAGAATGTACGAAAAGGATGAAAATTGGATCCTTAATAATGGTTACCTTGGTACTTGCAATTCCAAAAATGCATTTGAGTTCATATTCACAGTTAAAATCAGCGTCCGCCCATCGCCTGAAATGGCACAAGGCGGGCGGACCGACGCTCGCGCCTGTTACGGCGCGCGGCGTTTTATACTAAAATATTGACTGAAAACCCTCCTATGAACTCTAGGGAGGGTCTAAGGGATGATAGGATGGGTTACAGTCAGTATATTTGTGTAAAACAAGTAAAGAAAGGCGAGGGCTGCGCGCGCGCGGGGGCCGGCGCGCTCGCCATGTATGGCGCGCCGCGTCTGCGCCGGGCCCCTATAAAAGATTCCCCGCCCGGTGGTCGCCGCACTCGCAGTCTCGCTGCCGTAGAGTCAACATCCACCGCGTCCCAAACCAAACACAACCGCCAAAATGTGTGACGACGATGTTGCTGCGCTTGTAGTCGACAATGGCTCCGGCATGTGCAAAGCCGGTTTCGCCGGTGATGACGCGCCCCGTGCCGTCTTCCCGTCCATCGTCGGTCGCCCACGTCACCAGGGTGTGATGGTTGGTATGGGTCAGAAGGACTCCTACGTAGGCGATGAGGCCCAGAGCAAGAGAGGTATCCTCACCCTGAAGTACCCCATCGAGCACGGCATCATCACCAACTGGGATGACATGGAGAAGATCTGGCACCACACCTTCTACAACGAGCTGCGCGTCGCCCCCGAGGAGCACCCAGTCCTGCTGACTGAGGCCCCCCTCAACCCCAAGGCCAACAGGGAGAAGATGACCCAGATCATGTTTGAGACCTTCAACTCCCCCGCCATGTACGTCGCCATCCAGGCCGTGCTCTCTCTGTACGCCTCCGGTCGTACCACCGGTATCGTCCTGGACTCCGGTGATGGTGTCTCCCACACCGTCCCCATCTACGAAGGTTACGCCCTGCCCCACGCCATCCTCCGTCTGGACTTGGCTGGCCGCGACTTGACCGACTACCTCATGAAGATCCTCACCGAGAGGGGTTACTCTTTCACCACCACCGCTGAGAGGGAAATCGTGCGTGACATCAAGGAGAAGCTGTGCTATGTTGCCCTCGACTTCGAGCAGGAGATGGCCACCGCTGCCGCCTCCACCTCCCTCGAGAAGTCCTACGAACTTCCCGACGGTCAGGTCATCACCATCGGTAACGAGAGGTTCCGTTGCCCTGAGGCCCTCTTCCAGCCCTCATTCCTGGGTATGGAATCTTGCGGTATCCACGAGACCGTGTACAACTCCATCATGAAGTGCGACGTCGACATCCGTAAGGACCTGTACGCCAACACCGTCATGTCCGGTGGTACCACCATGTACCCCGGTATCGCCGACAGGATGCAGAAGGAGATCACCGCCCTGGCTCCCTCTACCATCAAGATCAAGATCATCGCTCCCCCCGAAAGGAAGTACTCCGTATGGATCGGTGGATCCATCCTGGCTTCCCTGTCCACCTTCCAGCAGATGTGGATCTCCAAGGAGGAGTACGACGAGTCCGGCCCCGGCATCGTCCACCGCAAGTGCTTCTAAGCGTGCACGAGACCCTCGCGTATGCGCGGGGCTTCGGCGCCGCTGCTGCGTGACCCTAGTGCTGTGTATTGTGGTGCTCTCGTTCCGCAAGGAACTCTAGCATTTGTACGTTGTACGTAGTGATACCTGACAGAACTGAACATCTAAGATAACGCCATCTATTGTAATGTAATTTATTGTAAAATTTATATAAATTTAATTTTCTTTTTTTATTTTTATTATATACACGGGATCGTTATGGATCTCACGCCAAATGTAATTAATAAATAAACGGTTAATTTATTTATTTTAATTACATTATTTCTTTTTATACAACCGTTGACTTTGGTTTTTGTTTGGAGTCCCACAACCGCATTCCCCCTGCGGTGTAGTGTTTCATGAGACATATGTGAGTCAGTAGATCGCACCTGTCCATATCTGGGTCACACTCACTGCCAACATTCCGGCAATCAATCGACGCCTACTTGAAACTTTTCAAATTCATTGGAAAGACAAGGAAGCTTAGCTAGCACACACACTAGAGTAGGTACACATACACTTCCCCTGGAGAGAGCGGGGTTTGAAGCTATAATTAGAACTGGAGGTTACCACACGCGTCAGAATTAACCACCGCGTGCACTACCATAAATAGTAAAGACAACTCCCGCGGTCAAAAGCATTTTCTAATTTTATCGTAATATCTTGGAGCAGCGGTGTCTAATCTGCCATACGAAACCGGTCCTTAGGAGCTTACTATAAGCTAAACATTTGCATAAACCACATGTTTCCGTAAATACCGAGCAAGCTCGCTGGAGTAAAAGAAGCCATCGGTTCGGCATGTCTATTAATACAACAGACTCCCGGCGCGTTTAGAACTTGTACCACGGTCCACGAATATTGGGCGTAATACGTCGATATGACGACAATTCTTGTTTACCAGCGTGTGATTAGGAACGGGTTAAACTTAGACATCGTTGGAAATCGCATGAATGTGGCAGGAATCCAATTCGTTATCGTATTACAAATTTTTATTATATCCGATAGGAATTTGAGGGCTCTGACTCCTGTAACGTAACACAGTTCATTCAAGTTCATGACTTAACTAATTGAATGGTCGAGGAATTAGAATCAATTACGTATTAGTACGGAAGAGGTTAGATAACCTTTGTGTATCTTCCTCAAACGGTGTTTAATATCCGATTCTATTTTGGGCGCTTGACATCAGTGAACGCACGCCCGTGTCTCCCCTACAAGCTTAGGCGCATGGTGAGTAGTATTTTGGTCTTTAGTAAGTGCGGTTATTTTGCTTCTTATTTAACTGGTACTCATGCTTTTTATCAAGCTGTCTTCACCTTACATATCAATTATCTATCACCACCACTTACCACCACGGCATAATCCTATATTGTTAATAACAATCATAACCTTAACATCTTCTTGATTTTCGGTATACTTTTTTGTGTGTCACCATTCTGCTGTGAGACTTCGGACTGCCATGATTCACCTAAAAATGTGACGCCATACCTTCTTCGCTGTCAGCTGTTACTCGTGTGCACTAATGCAGTGGACCGCCTACTGCAGACTTGATCTGGTCGGTCCATCGAATGGGTGACTTGCTGCGCGTTCTCGTTCCTTTCACTCTACCTCTAGTAATCATTTACTACGGCGTATTAGTTACCTGTCAGAACTGCCTTTCGCTTATTACTGATCACATATCAATTAACTCTTTTAACACCCTTAACTCATCAACACACTAAGTCATGCACTGTCTATCATTAGCTATCTTCACAAGACTATCAACTATATAATTTACTGTGATGGTGTGTATGTGTAGTTTGATGTCTAAACTGTCATCTGCCACGAGTTGTCGTACTAGATGACAGTTTTGACATCACACTACACACACCACACACCACATACCACACACACACCACACACACCACACACATCTCACATACTACACACACCACACATACCATCACACACCGCACACATCACACACACCACACACATCTTACATAAAATACACACCACGCATACCATAACACACCGCACACATCATACACACCACACACATCTCACATACCACACACATATACCATCACACACCGCACACATCACACACACCATCACACATACCTATTATCACCACATGCTTAATATCAGCATTCTTAATTCTTTATTGTACACCAAAACAACATAAAATACAGTGTGGTAATAAAGTACATGTACAATGGCGAGCTTAACTCAATGTTGAGTTCTCTTACAGCAAACCCTAGGGTGACAGAGAAAGATGACATTATAGAGGGCAGGATCCAGTGTACAATTTTAAAAGACTTAAATAAGATAAAAACTGACGACGAATTAAATAAAATATACTAACATAAACATATATTTTTATATACATACTAGTATCATGTCATTGCGCTAGGAAATGTTCCTTAATCTTCCTCTTGAAGACCTCCTCCTTCCTCCAAAGCTGTCGCGTAGGGAGTGCGGGAGAGAGTTCCAGAGCCGCACTGCAGTAGCAGAGAAAGAGCCATCATAGCGGCTGGAAATGTGACGTGGAGGGCCAAGGAGAAGAGAAGTGGCAGTGCGACAGGGTATATATATATATACATACAGAACCCTTCGGGACAAGGTACTCAAAACGTTCACGAAGGTATTGAGGAGAATTAGGATTGTGCAGGATAGTATAGAGAAGGGATAGGATATGGGTATCTCGACGACGCCGAATTGGCAGCCACTTCAATCTGTTCCGAAATTCCGATACATGGTCATATTTGCGGAGGCCAAAGATGAAGCGGATGCACAAGTTCTGCAATCGCTCGAGTTTAATAAGGAGTACCTCCATTGCATCTAAAAAACAAACATCCGTATAGTCTATGAGCGGTAGAAGAAAGGATTGCGCAAGAGTAACCTTAGTGTGAAATGGTAAGCATTTTTGGAGACGTTTAAGGGACTGAAAAGAGTAAAATATCTAAGTTCACATCAGCAATATGAACCTCCCAAGAGAGGTTAGTGTCTATGTGAACGCCTAGATTTTTTGCACTATTGGAGTAATTTATGGGCACTGAATCATATACTAACGGCGGGAGAGACTGGTGATCCAATAGGTTGAGCATGTATCTACCACCAACGATGAGCGCTTGCGATTTGGTTGGGTGAGGAAGAGCCCATAGGATTAACCCATTTGTTAATATTTTCAAGGTCATTATTAATGGCAGCCACAGCCTCAACTAGTTCACCTACTTTAAAATGACGATATAACTGGAAGTCGTCTGCATAGAGATGATAGTTAGAAATTAGGACCTTAGTGATAGCATTTATAAAAAAATATAAGAGAAGAGGAGAGAGGACGCCACCCTGAGGAACGCCCGCAGTCAAGTCACACCATTCAGAGGAAAACTCATCGGATTGAACAGACTCGGAGCGGCCCCGAAGATAAGATTTAAACCACTCAATTACTAGAGCAGAGACATTAAGTTAGGAAAGGATTCCCAAAAGGAAAGTCAACTTAGTTAAACGCATTGCTGAAGTCCAGTAAAACCAATACAGTCAGAGCTTTATTCTCCGTAGCCAGTCTTATGTCGTCGGTTATCTTAACAAGAGTTGTTACAGCATTCATCATATCATCACGACATATTATAATCTAATATCATCTATCAGCTAACATCATGGCAATCTGCAATAATCTTTGTCAATCAGTCAATCTCATCACACTTAATCATCATCAATCATCCATTATTTATATGTCGTGGTAGCCCAGAGGCTAAGACCTCACATCTCGTACTTGAGGTCGTGGGTTCGAATCCGGGCAAGTACCAATGTGACTTTTTCAATTCATATGGACTTTCTAAATTTATCTAGGACATCGCTGAAACCGGTGAAGGAAAACATCGTGAGGAAACCTGGACTTACAGTGGGCTTATTGTAAGATCGTGCTCCATTGGTGTAACTGCCCACCCATACGCACAAAGCGTTTTGCAAATCCTTTCCCGTAGAATTCCCTGCCGGAGTCTTTGTTTCCTGATAGCTACAACCTAGGGGTCTTTAAGTAAAGAATGAATAGGTTACTTCTAGGCAAGCGTGCTTCACCGTCGACCACATCATCACTTAACATCAGGCGAGATAGTGGTCAAACGCAAAAAAAAAACAATAACAGAAAATAAAAACTTTTTTGCAAAAAAATACTACCGACTTCCAAATGAAAAACTACAAAGTGAAAAATAACTTAACTTTTGGAAGTCGGTGTCTTTCGTAGGAACCATTTTTTTGCGATATGGACACCGACTTCCAAAAGTTAAGTTATTTTTCACTTTGTAGTTTTTCATTTGGAAGTCGGTAGTATTTTTTTGCAAAAAAGTTTTTATTTTTCCCTTTTTAGTTTTACCTACCTAATAGCAAGTTGTTTATTAAGGTCCCTATAACTCCAGAATAGATTAACCGAATAACATGAAACTTGAACATAACCGGCGAAATGAGAAATCTGCGTACCCCTTTAGAGCGTACTGGCGTGATGTTATGTTATGAAATGGTATAAACAACAAACAGACATGCGATTGCAGCAATCCCGAGAGTTTTTCCGTTATTTATTGAAGAGTTCTGTTGTGTATCTCCGAAGTTCTTCATCAGACCTTCACCAAATTAAAATGGGACCAATTTCGAAACATACTCTTTCAAACAAAAAAAGAATTTTCAAAATCGGTCCACAATTGACGGAGATATCGGTGAAAATACATAAAAAAAAAAAAAAAAAAAAAAACATACAAGAAGTCGAACATAGAACCTCCTCCTTTTTGGTAAGTCGGTTAAAAAACACCTTTCCAGTGCGAGGATAAACTAATAAATCAAATCCATCACCACAAAACAGTCTCGGTAATTTAAGATAGTGACTCACGACCAATTGTGTCTTTCTTGTATAAATCTCCATCACTAAGTCATCCCTTACGCTTCTAACAATTTATTAAATTGCTACCATGCTTTAAATGGACGTAAACTTTACGTCAGATTCTATAAAAATAGGTACTTGTATGATTCAGGTTTGTTATCAGTTTGAAATGACATCGGTACAAATTGGCAGCGCGAGTAACTACTACAAACGTAAGCCTCGCCAACTACACGGTAGGTTGGCTTCAAAACACATCAACACAATCATTACGGTCTGTTCACCGTTTCTCTATTTTGACTCAGGACGGATCTTTAGGCCAACTCTAAATACGCTCTACGCATAAAACAATTAGCCTGTCTGTATTATTAGTATGTCGTGTGTTGAAGATAATTTCACATTCGGATTTACTAAATTGACATTGACAGGAACAGAACAGGTTTCTGTTTCAGGTTTCATCAGGTTGGGATATTTCAGTTAATGAAAAAATAGCCATATGTCATATCGAATTCCCCATGGTAGAATGTTCACGACATTGTTTAAATAGTAACAAACGGATTTTTAAATATTTTCTGTATTGATAGAGGAAATGGATTCTTTTCGTAGAACATTACCGAGATATTTTCGTTATATTTCATCCATGCGTCCGTCATGAAATGCAAAGTATTTTGGGATGCGTTCATTTCAGTTTAAAAAAATCTTTGTACAAAGCATTCGATTTTTTCGTAATATTTACACATTCACGCCTTTTTCGCATTGGGTTAAGCAGAAACTACAGAAAGCGCCACCTGCTACCATCCTTAAATACACCTTTTGGTTTGTTAACGTTCATAGTTCTCTGTGGGCTTAGTGCGACCTTTTACTCGTGCGTAATCGATCGCGTTAGGTGCCCCCTCACCTGGATCGTTCGACTGTGATGTAACGTTACAAAGTCGAGCATTACATTGGTGAGGGACGAGAACCGAGCATTACACGCCCTGTAATGTTACAAATTCGAGCATTACATTAGTGAGGGAAGAAAATGGAGCATTTCAGAGCGCAACTTGATGCTACAATGTGTAATATTTTGATACAACTTGTAACATAAATCCACACCACTTCTAAATATTGTAAAATCAACTAAATGCTCAAAATCGAATTTCATGTTACATTAAAGGAGAATGCTCGTCAAGTAAGGGAGGCCTGGCCTTACTGTGATGTAATGCTCAAAATTGAATCTGAAATGTTACATTACATGCGGATGCTCGTCAAGTCAGGGAGGCAGTACTGTAATGTAATGCTCAAAATCGAATCAGAAATGTTACATTACAGGCGAATGCTCGTCAAGTCAGGGAAGCAGTACTGCAATGTAATGCTCAAAATCGAATCAGAAATGTTACATTACAGGCGAATGCTCCAGGTGAGGGAGCACCTTTAACATAAAACGTAAATTTATATTGAAACTGGATAAGCGCCGCCGCCGTTTGAACACAGTAACGGCAATCCCTTTATCCTTTATCCTGCGAAAGTTTGAATGCATTTTTGTTATTCAATCACACGAGCCAGAATAGGTGAACAGATCTAGATGAAATTTGGCACAGAGATAGGTCAGTCTGGAATAGCACATAGGCTTTTTAGCCGATAAACTCATTATAATGGGATAATAAAACACTTTTCACGTGGGCAAAGCCGCGGGCGGAAGCTAGTTTGTATATAAATTGACTAAAAACTCAGGAAACGTCAGCACATACAAACACGCTGGTTTTGAGTTATATGTTTAGTGGAATAGTCCTGTGAAGAAGACTTATTTCTTGTCGGTACCACAAAAATAACGGTCTTTAGGAGGAAACTAAAATTACGATTGAACTTAGCACAATGTTGTTAAAGACTCTTAAAAGCAGCTGCTCGTTCAATTGATATCATGCTTTTGTTTGGAAGGACTAGTATATTAGTAATCTGGCTGCCTACCCGTCTTACCTCCCTACCTACCTACCAATATTTGTCTAGTGTCATTCTTCCGCGGAGCATCTTAACACAGCCATTCAGAAAATGACGTCAAATGAACAACGCCATCTATCGAATATGGAGTATCTGTCCGAGTATTTGAACACTATAAATTCATCTAACTTTGATAGAGTGAAACGATTGCAATGAAGTAATACTTCAAGTTACGCACAATTTTCATGTTTAAAGTTGTTTTGGTACCTCTTACGTGATGCGTGCAAAACTAAACAGATAATCAGACAAAAAATCGAAAAATGCTGGAAACAGGGATCTGTTGGTTATATTTTTTTATGTATGTTCATCGATATCTCCGCCAATTGGGGACCGATTTTGATAATTCTGTTTTTGTTTGAAAGAACATGTTTCGAAATTGGTCCCATTTTAATTTGTTAAAGATCTGATGAAGAACTTCGGAGATATACAACAGAACTCTTCAATAAATAACGGCAAATCATTCGGGATTGCTTCAATCGCATGTCTGTTTATTGTTTATACCATTTCATAAAATAACATCACGCCAGTATACTGAAAGGGGTACGCAGAACTCTAATTTCACCGGTTATGTTCAAGTTTCATGTTTTTCAGGTAATCTGTTCTGGCGTAATAGGTAATTACTAAACAACTTGCCTATTAGGTAGGTAAAACTAAAAAGGGCAAAATAAAAAACTTTTTTGCAAAAAAATACTACCGACTTCCAAATGAAAAACTACAAAGTGAAAAATAACTTTATTTTTGGAAGTCGGTGTCCATATCGCAAATAATTGGTATCTACGAAAGACACTGACTTCCAAAAATAAAGTTATTTTTCACTTTGTAGTTTTTCATTTGGAAGTCGGTAGTATTTTTTTGGCAAATAGTTTTTTATTTATGACAATATTTTCAATGAACAAAAACGACTTTTCTACAGAATAATTATATGTAATTGAAGATTCCAAATAGCTAACTACTACTACTACCTAATAATGACTTTGTAATCTAGTCAAACGGATAAGCTGAAATAAGAAGCACAGAAGCAATAGGAAGATATTTCATTCATAGCTCAAAGGTGTAAATGACGAGGCTCCTGTTTTGTTACGCATTGTTACGTTCGCTCAAACATACGAAAAGCAATTAGAATCGAATGCTCAACAATCAATCAACCCAATAAGATCAGCTGATGAACCTTAACTAACAATTAATAAGGACTATGTTCCAATGACACACGTAGTAAAATATGTTCTCTATTGAATAGCAATGAAAGTGTTGGCAAGCGACTGGTATTTGACGACGGCTCTCGTTGCGATGTGATGAATCTTCGCCATGCATCAATAAAAAGGGTTTTGTTGTATATGTTTAGATCGTTGGGTCTGGAGTTAAGAATAGATGACACACCTGTTCCCGTAAGAGTAAAATATGGGGAAGATTGTATAGAAGATGGATGTAATGACGGACGAGAATTTCAGTAGACGATAAGATGAGGAAGGTGACAGTAAAGTAATAATTTACAGTGGTTACCCACTGTAAATTAGTAGAGGGTTGAGGCTCGTGGCTGATTAATAATAGCAACATGGGTCGATCTCCAAGGTTAAGCAAAGTATGCAGAGGTCAATCAGTGGATGGGTGAACATCTTTACATAACGTGATTACTCCGTTCATCAGAAAACACGTTACACTGTTACTCCCTGCTGTAATTTTTTGATCTTTGTAAGTCATTACGGGTAGTCAGAAGCCAGTAAAACTGATACCAGTATTGTCAAGGGATATCGTGTACGAAGTCTTTCTTTATTGTAAGATATGAAGGGGAAAGTGACAGCAAAATAATTATTTACAGGCGGTAAGTAATTTCCTGTTAAATGACAACCAATATATTTCAAAACATGAAATTATTGGAAGCTCTACAAATATATAGCAAAGATAACCTTGTGAATTATTATAAAGACATATAAAATCGTGAGTGACGGAATCTGCGTAAACCAACTACCTGACTATTCCATAACCTCTGCTCATAAAGTCCTCCATGGTCTCTGCCATGACCACTATATCGTCGGCAAACTGAAGGTGAGTGATTTTCTCATCATTGACGTTGATTCCTAGCCCTCTCCAGTCCAGAACCTTGAAGATATCCTCCAGTGCAGTGGTGAACAGTTTCAGAGATATGACGTCTCACACATCGCCGTAGAAGGATAGTTGCCGAGCTCAGACCCTGAAGATGAACTGACATGGTGGCTCTGTGTACAAACACTTTAACACTTCGATCTACCGGTAGTCGATTTGGCACCGTTGGAGTGAATGCAGTACAGCCCAAGTCTCGATCGAATCGAAGGCTTTCTCGAAATCCACAAACGCTAAGCAGAGAGTCAGAGAGAGGCAGTTTGTTTGAAATGGATAAACTCAAAAATTACTTAACCGATTTAAAAAAAACTTTCACCAGTAGAAAGCTACATTATTCTTGAGTAACATAGGTTTTTTTCATTCCGAAAACGGGTAGCCTGTGGACATTATTTCGCCACTTCTTACTCCCACACTAGGAAGTGGTGTCAGGCGGGCGATTTGGGGGCCTATCTTTAAAATTGCTTTCAATAATTGACTTTTGATTGGATTGGTGTCATGAAGTTTCTGAGGAATGCTAAGTCTATCATAATTTCAAGACCAAATCATACTGGTCCTCGTGTAACATTTCCCGAACATTCTATGAATGTGGCAAACACATGATAGTTCATTAATAGTAACATTCTAATCGGATTGCCGGCGATGTTGGAGCGCTGGCGAGTAGCGGTGAGATAATTGAAATCGCTCCGCGTTTAATATTCAACTCTGTTACATAGCCCGGGAGCTCACTCATAGCTCGGGGTCTTCAGTTCAACTTAATACAGGATTATTTGTAAATCTCTCTATGTTACTCTAGAGATTAGGCCAAAAGAACTCAATTAAGAGCTAAGCTCGCCTTTGTAAAGCTTTTTGTTCAAATTGTAATTAATGTTGTATTTGGTGTACAATAAACAATAACTTTTAAGGGGTTAAAGCACTCACGATTATAAACTACTTTTACTTTGGACAATCCCGGAAATATCACTAAATAAATCAACTGTTTCATATACAGTTGCATATTAATAAAGCTGCTTACTGATGACATCTATTATTCCAAAAGTAACCATTTCTTTCTTTTCATTCTTTATAGGCTCGCGTTTGACAACTATCTCTCCTGATGTTGAGTGATGATTTGGTCGAAGGTGAAACACGCTTGCCTAGAAGTAACCTATTCACTCTTGACTTGAATACCCTAAGGTTGTAGCTATCAGGAAACAAGGCGCCGGCAAGGAATTCCACTCCTCAGCTGTACGCACAATGAAAGTATTTTCAAAAGATTTATGTGTATGAGTGGGCTATGTACCAAGTACCGATGGTGCATTGCCATACGTCTTATACCACCAGTTCCATCGCACACTCCCCGAAATGTAACCGTTAGAATACCGACAAGTTGGCAACTCGTCGTCGGTGTTCAAGTCTCTGTAGCTTTGAGTCGACCAGCGCATCATTGCCGATCAGTCTCTTGGCCCGTTTGTTAATCAACACAAGTGCATCAAGTTGGTATTTGGCAGATCCATCCCAGAGGTGAGAGCAGTACTCCATGCAATCAATGACCAATTGGGGAGGCCTCTGTTCAGCAGTGGACGTCTTTCGGCTGAAAAGATCTTGATGATGAGCCAATTACATTGTAATACGTCAAATTTATCTTTCAACTTTGTTAGTAATAATTTTTTATTAGTAAATCGATTTGTATTGGTACTCGTAATTTGTTTTTTCATACTAGTAACAAGCTTTTTAATCTTATTCCTCTAAATACATCACACAAATCACATCATCAGCCTTTCAATGTTCCCACTGCTGGGACGCAGGCCTCCTTTCATAGAGCGAGTGAGCTATAATCCACCACGCGGGCCCAGTGCGGATTGGTAGATGTAACATGTCTTTAAATTTTTGTTTCTAGGACATGCGGCCATAAACAGCGGCCCAGCGGGACATAAACAGCCATGGCCCATCTGGAAATCCCTAAAACGGTTACGAAGCCAAGTGGGCCGCTGAAGGCATAACTTAGTCAGATGGGGGTACTCCAATCAGCCACAGTGTGGAACTACCCCACAGACGATGCTCCATATCCAGTCATGCACCTTATGTAAAAACACCTGCACCATGCAAGACCTTTGTGAGGCCAGCGCTAAGGCTATCAAAGTGGCTGAATACTCGTTGAAGAAAATTTTGTGAAGGAATCATCGACACGAAGAAAAAGAAGAACCCATACAAACTAATGAATCATCTGCCTAGCCTTTTCCCAATTGTTGTTGGGGTCGGCTTCCAGTCTTACCGGATTCAGCTGAGTACCAGTGCTTTACATGGAGCGACTGCCTATCTGACCTCCACAAACCAGTAACTGGGTAACACGATACCCCTTGGCAAGACTGGTGTCAGATCTCAAGCTTCTGACTACCCGTAACGACTGTCAAAGATCTTCAAATGACAGCCGGGACCAACGGCTTAACGTGCTTTCTGACACGGAGGAAACTCGCTATGTTGAAACGGTCACCCATCCACGGACCGACCTCGGCAAGCGTTGCTTAACCTTGAAGATCGACCCGTGCGGCTGTTATTATTTAGCCACAAGCTAAACTAATGAATAAGACAAGTTAATATAAGCTTGTATAAGTTATGCTGCACCTAATGATTCCTCCATAAAAATCTGAAACTCCAATAAACGTAATATTACAGATCCACGCTCCCGGCTCAGCTCCAACCACGAGTATTTGCTCGCTGCGATATTAGACAAGTTGTCGCGACCGCCTCATTTAGACCTAACGACTACTAAACTATATTAATAATCATTATTAACCTGCCCCGGCACGTCCGGGGGGAGACGGGTGAAACGAGGTATGAGGGACGGAGGGGGTGACGGAACAAGAGCCCATTGTTGGAATCTATCTGTCAAAGGATAGACGAATTTAATTGACGCGCGCTCAATAAGGGCTATTATCCCGTAACTGTGATGTTGCTCTTTCGAAGCCGGTGAACCGGAGCGAGCGACAGCTTTTTATTAATTTCGCACTTAATAACTTTCAGATGATATTCGACTGTGAAGTTTTTCATAGCGACACAATAGATCGGGGCTATAGAATTCGTTTGATGTTCACGTTTTTGTTGCTTGTGCTTTCTGTTAGTATTTTATTGATTTGTCGCGTTCAGAAATCTGATAATTGGCTTTGCCGCTTTGCCTTATATTGGAGAATATGTTGGAGCCTTTGATTGGCCTAAATTGGCAAAATATTCTGTACTATATTGATTTTGATTCTATGGGGTTTAGAAAATTCTTTGTGTGAATAAATTAATATTTTTGTTTTTATATTATGTTTCAGTCTGTTATTTGTGTAACTGATTGTTATAAAAAAAAATAGGATTATTCAATAAACACCTGTCATGGTGGCCTAGTGGCTGGGCCCTCGCCTCTTGTGCTTGAGGTCGTGGGTTCAAATCCGGGCAAGTACCAATTTGAAATAGCCAAGCCAGAGGCCTGTGAGGTGCCCAGATTCGGCTGGATTAACTCTGACACCAGAGGTAGACACATCCTCACACGAAAAGAATCTAAAGAAGAAATAAACTCTAGTTTTTAACAAGTACTTTAGGTACAATTATTGATTTACTTACAAAATCAAATCTTTCTCACGAAAGGTACCGGCTTACCAAGGTTACCTGATTTATGCGAGAGCCACTGAATGTTGAACAACTTATTAGAGAGTTCATAGTTCGTTAAACGCTATCCGTGTCCAGTATAACGCGTTCAGAATGCTGGTAGGGCGGCCAAAGCTGTAGTTGGTTTTTAATTAACCCCCACCGGAAAAAGAGGGGTGTTATAAGTTTCACGTGTGTTGCTGTGTATCTGTGTGTCTGTCTGTGGCTGATTAACCAATTTTGATCTTGTTTTTTTTTCCGTTTGAAAGGTGATTTTGTCGAGAGTGTTCTTAGCTATGTGTTTGAATAAAATCGGTTCAGCCGTTCAAAAGTAATGGGCGTTTTACTGTTTGAATCGGGGAGTTTTCGCAAGATAAATGTGTCGGGGGTTTTGAAATTTTGCTGTGTGCAATAAATAAAAGTTGCGTTTCTCTGGTGGAAGAGGTGGGGTAGCTCCAACAGTATCAGCATGACTACGAATCACCTAGACTGGGTGTTCGTGGGTCGCCCTTGATTTGTCCTCTCTCTTGGGTTGTCATAATGGTGACCTAACTGTTATCCTTATTATCCATACCTACTAATATTATAAAAGCGAAAGTAACTCTGTCTGTCTGTTACCTTTTCACGCCTAAACCACGGAACCGAATTCAATGAAATTTGGCAAGGAGATAGATGGCATCCTTAGGAATGACATAGGCTACTTTAAGAATTAAAAAAATATATGTTATTATTATTATTATTCATTTATTTATTGTTCTTTCTTATTCAATACATTTTTAAATATTTAAAAAAGAAATCTTACAAACATTTAAAAATATAAAAAATAGAGGCCAACCGGTATCGGGAACAGGGTCCAAGCTACCGGTGGTTAGGGCTCCAGAGACAGGAACCTCCTCACAATGCGAGCCGTATCGAGGAGTACTGCCTTCTGTATCAGGCCCTTGATCCAACCGCGCAATGATAGCCTCGATAGATGGTCGTCGGGACTCTTGGCCATCAGGCCGTTGGCCGTAACGACAATCGGCACAATGATCGCCGAGTCCACATTCCACATGTCGACAACCTCGTGTGCCAAGTCGAGATACTTGATTTGTTTCTCCTTCTCAGCTTTCACGAGGTTCTCGTCATGTGGGATGGTGACATCGATTATCATTGTGCGGCGCGCTAATCGGTCTATCACCACTATATCCGGCTTATTGGCAACAATAGTCCTATCAGTGATGATAGACCGATCCCAGTACAACGTGACATGGTCATTTTCGAGAACTGGGTCGGGCACATACTTGTAATACGGTACCTCAGAATCCACTAAATTGTACTTCAAAGCAAGTTGCTGGTGAATAATCCTGGCCACTTGGTTATGCCTGTGTAAGTACTCGCCGTTAGCCAGACGAGAACAACCAGAGATAATATGTCTGATGGATTCACCCGGACGGTGGCATGCCCGACACACGTCAACCGTTCCGTCCTTCATTATATGTCTCCGGTAGTTATTCGTCAGGATAACTTCGTCCATAATTGCACAGACAAAACCTTCAGTTTCCCCGAAAAGGTCACCGAAACATAGCCAGGATACAGACGCTTGGAAATCTACATCGGGCCCATGGAGAGCCCGATAGAAGCGTCCGTGTAGTTCCTTGCCTTGCCATACATCTTTGCGTTCATCAGTAGTTAGTATTACAGGCTTGCGCCAGTTCTCTTTAGCCATGGTCAACGGGGTGAGTCCCTTGTCCACTGCGACCACATCCCGATGCATACCCACTTCAGTTTTTAAAAAGTATTCTCTGAGGCTGCACACCTCGCGGTTGTGAAGAGTCTTGGCGTTTAAAAAGCCTCGACCCCCACATTTCCGCGGGATGTATAGTCTCATCACTGATGATCGTGGGTGATGAATCCGGTTTGCGGTCAGCAGTGTCCGGACCCTCCTATCAAGGGCGTCGAGCTCAGTCTGAGTCCATTTGAGTATGCCGAAAGAGTACATCAAAACCGGCATGACCCAACTGTTGAAGGCGCGCACCTTATTTCCACCTGACAAAAGGCTATTTAATACCTTTTTCAGGCGGCCAAAGAAACGCTCCTTCAGCAGTTGCTTCATGTTATTATTATTATTATTATATACTTTATTGTACACCACTTAAATAATTACAGGACTAAACATTTATAACGATAAGTGTACAATGGGCGGTCTTAGCTATGTAATGGTAGACTAAATCCAATATGGCTAGGGTAGGTAGGGTTGGTAGGGCAGGTAGGGTAGAGTAGGTAGGTAGCCAGATTACGGGAGTGAAGTCGCGGGGGACAGCTAGTAGAAACAAACTATAGAACAAAATACAACATATATTTTATTTTATAGTTTTTTTTCGTTTTGTATAGTGTCAGTGACTAACTTAACCATATTTGATTCATCAACCAGATTGAAAAAATTGTCGTCTTCATACCTAGTTGAATCCTCCAATATTAACATTGCACTACTTAAAATACAGTTCATAGTTGAATCTTATCTACATCAGCTTATTTGCTCCATTTTGCAACACTCACTTCACACTTTGAACCCGGAAAGTGTGTGTTTGCGTGTGTGTTGTACAGTGTTGGCAACAAATGCAATGCACTTTCTTCTTCGTACCATAATAAATCGAGACTCCTCCGTATCTCGGCAAGCAAAGGAAGTCATTGGCCCTAGCAATAATTTTTGTTCTTGGACAATTGTAACAAATCATCATCATCATCCTATTATTGTTCCCATTGCTGGGACATAGGCCTCTTCTCTGTTAGAGTGGATGGGCCATAATCCACCACGCGGGCCCATGTGGTCTGGTGTCTTAGAATTTTTGGTTCTAAGACATGCCTGTTTCGTCACAATGTTTTCCTTTAGCGTTTTGAGAGCAGTGTTGATGAAATAACTTACACTAAGTAAATCGCCTGCCTGGGTTCGAATCCAAGACCTGCGAGAAGAGAGATTGAGAAATTGAGAAAACCTGATCCCAGTCTTGCTAAGGACCTACCCAATTACTGGGTTCTGGATATCATATAGGTAGTTGTTCCATGTCATCATCATCATCATTTCAGCCGAAAGACGTCCACTGCTGAACATAGGCTTCCCCAAAGTGTCACCATATTGACCGGTCCCGTGCATCTCGGCACCAGCAACCGTCACCAGGTCATAGGTACACCTAGTCGAAGGCCTTCCAGGCAACGTCTGCCGGTTTGCAGTCGCCACTCCAGAACTTTTCGGCCTCATCGGCAAAACGTTCCGGGAGTAATGTGCCCTACCCGCTGCTACTTAACTTTGGCAATTCTTCGGGCTATGTCGGTAACCTTGGTTTTCTTGCGGACGTCTCCAATTCTGTTTCGATCACGCAAGAAAACTCCGAGCACAGTCTTCTCCATTGCCCTTAGGGTGACTTTAAGCCTTCTGATGAGGCCCATTGTGAGCGACCACGTTTCGGTTTCGTATGTAATCGCTGGCAACACATTCATGCCATTTTATTGTTCCATGTAAAATACCTACCAGCTTTATTCGCTTCGATTAGACCACGAACAAGAATACGAAGCCGACCACGCCGTGAGATTAGGTCGATTGACAATGATTTTCTTCTCGGTTTTATTGGTATTTGGAACTGGTAATAGAAATAGAATAATTTCAGTAGCATTGTTAATAATTTAGAATCGGTGTTAAATGTTTTTAAAATGTAGTGGGCCAGCTATGTCCGATGTGTTGTTGACGACAAGTATGTCAGTATTGTTGGCTGTGGGCCAGCGAACGCTAGCATATTGGAGCCGATCAAGAGATAGCTCAAAAATAAAAGCAGACATTTTTGTAGAACATCTGTTGGTATGCGTAGATTGTTAAATTACTGACAGCAAAAATCTTGGGTTTACTAAAAAAAAATGAAAGGCCAAGTGCGCAGTACTCATAACCGACGTGTGTGTATGACTAGATGTATGAATGTGTGTAAAGCAAAAGAAGTTTGTAAGGATCGTAGCAGGTGGCTATGTATATAATTATGTATGTAGAATGAAAACGGAGCTATATAGGCAAAGTTGCTATCCTATGTGTATTCAGATTTACAACAAGATTCCTAACGAAATTAAAGAACTTCCAATGGTCCGCCTCAGAAGGGCTTTGCGCAGGTATACTATACTTTAAAGGAATTCTTTCAATTTAAATTTAAATGACCTACTTGTATACTTATATACAAAAAAATTGCATGTCATTATGCTATGATTAAATATGTTCAGCTACTATTATACTACCATTGTAAGAATTTTTGTAACCATATTTATATGCAAATAAATCTTTGTCTTTGACTTTACAAAAAAAAAAATGTATGTACCCAAGGACAGGACGTTTTTCTAAAAGTGAAGTTTTGTTAAAACTGAGTCAGGATTGCGGCATGCTTGAGCATCTGTAATTAATCCATTAATAAAAATCTCGAAGCTGTTTAGCAACAGACTTTTTAGAAGATATTAAATTCAAATCTATATTATTACAGAGAGGGTGCTGGCAGGGTTTTTGAGCAAGGAGATTCAGGGTGAAAAGTTGATAACTGAGTAGGTGCAGCGGCGCGGGGCGTTGAGAGAACACCGTGAATATCTGAAAAGAAAAAGGAGCCTTTTGACGCGCCGCCGCTTACGTGCTTTTGGTCAGGGGTCCACTTTTAGTCTACTAAATTATTGCATTTGACCGGGTGCAGCTTGACCCAAATTATATAAATAGGCAAATTTGACACATAAATTGTTGGTATATAGTCGTCAGATTTAGGAAAATACTGAGATAAAGTACAGCCTATGTTCTTTATCTAAGGGAAAATCAGATTTTGAATTCTGATTTAGGGAAGCCAACAATTTCTTTCGAATTTTGAAAAACCTGAGTTATTTAGTATAAGATTAGTTAATTCTATATTCAAATCATCTAAAGATATTTTAAACTTAGAACATGCTAAACAGTGACAAGATTCTGAACTTCTTCTCCTATTAATTGTCGAAGCCATTTCTACGGCTGACATAAAATATACAATGATAATCCCTTAAAATCCAAGCACGAAATTATATACTTAGGTACTTACTTACAAACCTTATGACAAAAGTCATCTCCCTTACGAATGGAATCAAACTTCAGCAAACATATAATGTAATTTGAACATAGCGGGGTGGTGGAGTGGGGCAGGGTAGCGGGGGTTGCAGAATTTAATATTGGCAGCGCGCGCGGGTTAAGGCGCCGTGCAAATAAAACTCTATGAAACCGCACCCCCGAGCTCTTAAGGGGTTGTGCTATCCTGGTAATTAATTTATTATTTGTAAATAGTTTTTTGATAAACCGTCTTTTTTAAAGTTTTCGTAGTTTATTGCTTCTGCTTGCCTGGGTGATCTAGAGGTCACAAGCGCTGATCATCATCATCATCATCAGCCTTTTAATGTTCTGGTGGGACACAGGCCTCCTCTGTCTGACAGTGAATGGTCCGTTATCCACCACGCGTCAGTGTGGGTTGCTGAATGTCACATGTCTTCGAATTTTTGGTCTAGGACATGCCAGTTTCCTCACGATGTTTTTCATTACCGTTTTGAGAGCAGTTGTGATGAATTAATTTACACAAAGTAAAGTGCCTGCCTGGGTTCGGACCCAAGAGCTACAACTTGTAAGTCGCGGCCGTTATGTAATTTTATTTGGGACTTAAAACATAACTGGTGAAAAGTAGGTGTACTGTGGATCAAACTATCGAACACATAATTATGATACGGTATCTTGCGAAAATACCCCGATTCAAACACTAAAACGCCCATTTCTTTTGAACGGCTGAACCGATTCTCATCAAACATAGCTAAGAACACTGTCGATAACAACTAAATAAAAATCGGTTTATCCGTTTAGGATCTATGATGCCACAAATAAATACACAAACACATAGGTATACACGTCAGTCTTATATCACCCCTCTTTTTCCGTCGGGGGTAAACAGCATGTAAAAGATGTGGTTACCTATAATTGAGTGTGCTCAGGATAACGATGATGTGTACCAATTTTTGTATTTTGTGTAAGTTTTATGGTGTAACACTCGTTGGTGATCCTTAATTAAATAAATAAATAGATTTCTGTACTTTCATACCCATTTATTCATCTCAGAAATTATTTTTATCACCACGTCCTCGATCGGATATTTTTCTTTCCACGCATGTGACACAATAAACCCTGAACTTTATACGGCATCTTCTGCCAGTTGCCTACATTAGGTCGAATTCTGAAAGAGGAAAGAGAACAGTTCACGTAGAAGACACCATCTACAGAAATAAGATCTTATAGTAGGTCCTACAGAGGATCTAAAAGGAGAACTGAAAGCACCTTTTAACTCTTTACAAGGCGCAAGTCCGATCCTGCATGGAGTATTGCAGCCACCTTTGGGATGGGTCAGCTAAATATCGGCTTGCCGCGCTAGTGGAATGCAGAGTTAAGAGGCTAATTGGTGACGTCAAGCTGGTGAACTTGGCTCATCGCCGTAAGGTTGCTTGTCGGTCTTCTACAGACTTTACTTCGGCGAGTGTGCTCATGAACTCCACGATCTCATCCTACCAGCCCCCTTTTACCATCGGACATCTAGACGCATTGCAACTTACCGTCCTCACCTGGTTGCTATTCCACCAATTCGCACCAAGCGCTTCCAAACATCCTTCATAATGCGTACAGCAAAAGAGTGGCACTCACTGCCTGCGTCTGTGTTTTCGAACGCATACAACCTGAATCTCTTCAAAGTTAGAGTGAACAGGCTTCTTCTGGGTAAGCTCACTACACCGTCGACTTTGTCTCTGTCACCTCTGACCTAGACTAGAGTCAAGAGCAAACCCGTCCTAAATAAAAATAAATAAAAAAGGATACCGTTACAGATGAGCTAAAGGATACCTCTTCTTACAAAATTCTCAATCCAGCTCGGAGACATACGTGCTAAAAAGAGGCATACGCTAACATGATTCCGCTTTGAAAGGGTTCTTTTCGTCCTGTGTAGCTCCGTCTCTCTCTCCCAGTAGAACCATGAATTTTTTGACTCGTTTTTTTTTTTTTTTTTTTTTATAACCTATAGGCTCGCGCTTAACCACAATCTCACCTGATGGTAAGCCATGATGTGGTCGACGGTGAAACACGCTTGCCTAGAAATAACCTATTCACTCTTGACTTAAAGACCCCTAGATTGTAGCAATCGGGAAACACAGACTCCGGCAGGGAATTCCACTCCTTAGCTGTACGCATAATAAAAGTGTTCCCAAAACGTTTTGTGCGTATGGGTGGGATGTCTACCATGTATCGATGGCGCATCGCTGTACGTCTGGTAGTCCGATGATGGAACGGGCTAGGTGGAATTATATCGTGCAATTCCATCGCACACTCCCCGAAATGTAACCGATAAAAAACCGACAGGCTGGCAACTCGGCGACGATGTTCAAGACTCTGGAGCTTTGACTTGACCAGCACCTCATCACCGATGAGCCTCTTGGCTCGCTTTTCGATCGACTCTAGTGCGTCAAGCTGGTATTTGGCTGATCCGTCCCAGAGATGAGAACAGTACTCCATGCATGATCGAACTTGCGCTTGATACAAGTTGAGGAGCTGTTCTGGCGTGAAGTACCGTCTCACCTTTGCAAGGATCCCCAGCTTTTTGGCAGCCAGCTGAGCCTTTGCCTCAATGTAAGGGCCAAAATTGAGAGTAGATGTCAACGTAACGCCAAGAAGCTCAAGATGGTCAGTTATTGGCACGGTCGCATCTCGGAAAGTTGGATCTGGGTAAAATTGGCTCTTTTTAGCGGAAAAAAGACACGCCTGGGTTTTAGCGGCATTAAACCTGACCAGATTGGCATCGCCCCATTCGGAGACTGCCTGCAAGGACAGGTTCAAGCGCTCCACCATGGCCTCCCGGAGAGACCGGATCTGAGGCCCGGTAGCACGAGCGTTGGACAAGTATCTCTCAGCAACAGTGCTGTCGTCTGCATACCCAAAGGTGCCGCGTTTAAGCAGATCGTTAATATGCAGCAAGAATAAAGTTGCTGAGAGTACCGACCCCTGAGGGACCCCGGCATTGATATCCAATTGGTCCGACGAGCAGCCATCGATAACCACTCGAATGGACCGATCTCTCAGGAAGTCTGCAATCCAATCACACAGACCACCGGGCAAACCGAATGAAGGAAGCTTACCAATAAGGCTTTCGTGCCAGACCCTATCAAAAGCCTTCGAGATGTCGAGGGAGACGGCAAGCGCTTCCCCGTGCCTCTCGATGGCCTCACTCCAGATGTGAATGGCATACGCTAGAAGATCGCCAGTAGACCGATTTCGGCGGAAGCCGTATTGGCGGTCACTAAGGATATCGTTAGTTTCTAGGTATGCCAGGAGCTTCGTGTTAAGTACACGCTCCATACTCTTACAGAGTATGGACGACTCGTACGAGTAAAGCCCCAGGCTAGAACTGCAACTATGCCATGAGGAACCAAAACCATGCACAAATTATGTTATATGATTAATGTTTTTATTTCTGTAAGTTGGTTTGTACAGACACTTTTAAATGTCAATCATATTTTTTTGAAACTCGATGGATTCGGCGTTTCCTATCTGACTACTCTGAGAAGAAAGTCCGAATCAAACTCAGAGGTCGCAGGCTCTTTTAAAATCCGGACATAATCTTGGTCAGATCATGTGAAGAGCATGTAGATTGGTGTCTGAAATGGTCTTTTGAGGCAAGAACCAGAGTGGACCTGTACAGTCAGTGCACGCATATATCAGTAACCGTACAGCTCAACTCAGAATTTAAGGAGCTCAACGATTCGACGAACAATGCCAAAGAAAGGACATTCAGGTAGGCCGCATAAATTACTCAAACTGTCAGACCATGATTAAGACTGAGTTTTTTTTTAAATAAAAAACAAAAAAGGAATCAGCCACATAGTCTTCACATACACAATGATTAAAATAATATAATAATTTAAAAAGTAAATATTCATGTCATTGTTAATTCTCGCATGCTCTTCCCCTTAACCGTGTGTCTGCGGATATTTTTACAAACGTTATTACTGTGCGGTGCGCTTTAGCTTTCTTTATTAAATTGTCGTTAGGGGTCGCCGCATTAGCCGCTCGGCTTTCGGCTTTCAGCTCTCGGTCTCGGCCTCGGCTCGGCAAATGGCCCCGGGCAGCGCCGAATGAATTGAAAGCAACAATATTGTGGGTGTTATGATCGTAAACGGTAAACGACGGTAAATTGTAATTAAAACGGTGGAATGATGGAATTTATTTTTGGTAGGAAGTAAATAATCTTCTCAATAAGTTGAGTAAGTAACTAATGAATGTGGGTGTCCATACAATATCTCTCCGTCATTTTAGGAACACATTCGTTATCATAAATTATTGAGGTGAAATCCTCATTGATATCTTTCGCCCGAGGAGCAGAGGGTTATGTCGGACAACCTACGTCCACGAAGCCTACTGCTGCATGAATTAATTTTCAAAAGACTACATAAAGGAGGAAGTTCTCAATTCGACTGTATGTTTGTCACGCAATTACTCCAATTTTAAGAATAAGAATAATTTATTTAAAAGTAAGAACATTCACCAAAAATGTACATTAGGTGCAGTAGTTTAATTTAGGTGTTGTAGTTTTCGTATTTTCGATATCAAAAACGAAAAAAAATAGTTACCTACAAAAGACACTGACTGCCGAAAATAAATTTATTTTTCGCTTTGTAGTGTTTTGTTTAGGAAGATGGTTTACATTTTTCGTAGTTTTTAGAGTTCATAAAAAAATTGGATCTTTCCTAAGATCACTTTAGTCGTTTTTACTCGACTAAGCTAAGCTAAAAGGAAAGGTTATGTTTTTAGCAGTATATCTATGTTAAAGAGAATGCTACAAAATAGTATTATTTAGGGTAGAAAATGTTAAAGTGGTAAATAATAATCTAACTAAAGCGAATGGTCACTCACTCACTCATGACGAAATATCGAAAATCGCTTGACGTATAAAGATGAATTTTGGTAGGTAGGTTCCTCAAGTGACGTAAATGCGCTCTAAGGTAGGATTTTTGGAAATGCCAAACCTAAGGGGGTGAAAGGGGATTGAAAGTTTGTATGAAATTTCTACAGTTTGTAAATGGGACTCATGACTCATCAAACACAAATTTGTAGTACCTACAACAAGGCTCAAGAAGATAGGTGGCTCGTTTAGATGTCAATCTGTACGCTTTTATAATAAGCTTCCAAGCCACGTACAAGATCTAAGTCTTAATAAATTCAAATCATTCACTAAACGTAAGTTGTGTCAGAAAGCGTTTTATACTATTAAAGATTACGTTGAGGACAAAAAGGCTTGGGATTGAGCTGCTCCAATTAATTTTGATTTTTATATTTTGCACCGTGAATGTTTTCTTGCAATGACAAGAATTTTTACTTTTTAAAGTATTATATTATTTTATTTTTATTATTGTGAATGTGAAGACTATGCGGTTTTAATTTTTTGTTTTTTATTTTATCTTAGTTAGTTTTTACTCATGGTCTGGCAGTTTGAGTAGTTTATGCGGCCTACCCGAATGTCCTTTCTTTGGTATTGTTCGTCGAATCGTTGAGCTCCTTAAATTCTGAGTTGAGCTGCTCGGTTATTGACAAATGCGTGCACTGACTGGACAGGTCCACTCAATCTGGCTGGTTCTTTCCTCAAAAGACCATTTCAGACATCTGTCTACATGGTCTTCACATGATATAACTCAGATTTTGTCAGGACTTTAAAAGAGACTGTGACCTCTGAGTTTGTTTCGGCCTTTCTTCTCAGAGTAGTCAGATAGGAAACGCCGACCTCATCTTCGACATGTAAAAGTGTTTGTACAAACCAACTTACAGAAATAAAATCTTTTATCATGAAATTTTAGATTTACGCTCTTGGCTGATAAAAAGAATTTATGTATTTATTAGTTTTTGGAAATTCCATCCGTAAGGGGGTAGAAAGGGGGTTGAAAGTTTGTATGAAAATTCTACAGTTTGTAAGTTGGACAGGTGAAATTTTAGATTTACGCTGTTGGTTGATAAAAAGAATTATGTATTTATTGTTTTTTTTTTAATTTTAACCCTAAAGAGGTGAAAAGATGGAAATTCGTTGGGCTTATTTAATTGTAACTTGGCAAAAATACTAACCTAAGTAAATAGTAAAGGTTAAACTACTCCTACAAGACGATTTAGAGTTTTTTTTTTGAGATTTTTGAAGAATTTAAAAGTACAGGCTTCTTTTTTAACCTCTACGGAGGTGAACTAAAAAGTCATCTGTAGGATAAAAAACGGATCACGCGAACGAAGTCGCGTGCGAAGTGCTAGTAAATAATAATTTCATCTAGATCCGTTCAGCTGTTCTGGCGTCATTGAGTAACAAACATCCATCCAAACATTTACATTTATAATTAATATCTATTAGTAAGATGAGTATTTAGCAACATAAGTTAAGTACAGCCTTCTCCCTAAACGAATCTTACTAATAAATAGTTATACTGAACTAAAAAGGGAATATAAAAAAAAAAAACGAAATTAACAATCGACTTCGTTTTCACAACAAAACACGAGAAAAATAAGTTCTACCACTGCCCAAACCATTAGGAACACTTTTATTATGCGTACAGCTAAGGAGTGGGATTCCCTGCCGGAGTCTGTTTCTCGACAGCTACAATCTGGGGGTCTTTAAGTCAAGAGTGATTAGGTTTTTCTAGGTAAGCGTGTTTCACCGTCGACAACATCATCGCTTACCATCAGGTGAGAGAGTGGTCAAGCGCGAGACTATAGATTATAAAAAAAAAAACGATTGTAGTAGAAGTTTAACACGTACTTATGTGCGTACTAAGAAAAATAATCGGTTCAGTGTGACAGGGAAAAACTTAGGAGAACTTTACAGGTAGAATCAAATCCAATGGCGGCTCGGAATACTCCATGAGTCGCACCGCAGTAGCAAATTCACGGAACAGCGGGGGTGATAGGTGTGGTACCTAGTTACCAATTACACAGCGTAAAGTGAACTTCACAGTCACCATCTACTTTGAATAGACCATTTTTTGTCAATTTCTATACTGTTAAT
Organism: Orthosia gothica; assembly: GCA_949775005.1. Taxonomy (NCBI): domain Eukaryota; kingdom Metazoa; phylum Arthropoda; class Insecta; order Lepidoptera; family Noctuidae; genus Orthosia; species Orthosia gothica. The sequence continues at coordinate 5,540,217 of OX459052.1, forward strand.
TATTTCCACCATAGAAGAAACTACCAAATACGAAAAGTACAAAATGAAAAAGTAGCCTTACTTTTTGTATGCTAATATTATAGTATCTGTGCTTCTAGGCAAGCGCGCTTCACCGTCGAGCACGTCATCGCTTACCATCAGATGTGATAATGGTCAAGCACGAGCCTGTCTATAATTAAAAAAAAAACTTTATTTATTCGTAAAATAACTTAATGACTTGAATCGAACCCCGCATAAAATTATAGCCTAAGTACATACGTCTTGGCACAGGGTCGCAGCGCAAAGAATGAAAATTTGGTCCAGATAAATATCACCAGATGACGCGATATGCATCGATTTGTTGTTGAATTGTGTATAAAATTACCATTTACTAGAATTGATCATAAAATTCTTGTTTAAGGTTGAACTAGTCGACGGCACAAACTATTTTGTGCGCGGGGTTAAAATGCATGCTATCTTATCCGACAACACGTGCGAAAGAAATAGATGCTGTGATGAGCAGTAAGAAGCTAGTTCGCGTACGAATTAGCACTTTTGCAAATTTGTATCGAAATGGATGATGATTTAGGACGAAAACGAGCGCGCGAAATTTTATAAACAGGCCTTTGGGAGTCTAGATATCATGTAAAAACGACTAAATGTATATTTATAAAATCAAATTATATGCATTTTTAAATTAGGTACTAATCTATCCGACTGCCTATCTGTTCTCCACAACCCAGTAACTGGGTAACAAGATACCCCTTGGCATGTCTGGTGTCATTTTCCTGGCTTCTGACTTTCCGTATAGACTATCAAATATCTAGAAATGAGAGCCACGACCAAGCAGCTTAACCCAAGTAGGTTCCTATCTACATAGATACAGTTAAAAATAAGTATCAGAAAAGGTAGCTTCCTGAACTTGTAGGAGGCAAACAGTCTGTGTATCGCACTTACAAGAAGACCTACTGAAATATTAAGAGATCTGTTAATGTTATTTCTTCAACAACTCGTTTGCCGATTTATTTACACAAACGATTGAATGAAAATGTACGCCAGTGTCATCTATTGGAATTTAGTATAAACCCGTAAGTCAGGGTAGTACAATCTTCCACCAACAGATGGCAGTAAATGACATTACAACTAGGTGCAGATGGTTGATATCTGGCAATAATCTAATAATTCGCTTGTGAATTCTTAAGTTTAAAATAAACTCATGTGATTGTTGTTATATATTAAGTAAAAAATCTTACCAAAAATAAACAATATTATGACTGTATTATGACTGACCAAAGTAATTGGTTCTAACGCCATCTAATGGTCACCAACTAAAGTGGCAGAACCAAGTAGTATAGCTACTCCCCAATAGATGGCCGGATGTGTATCGTACATGTTAGCAAATTTAATTAAGTTTCGTTTGGTTTTGTTATAGCACATTATATTAGTTAAATAAGAAAACTAAAATTTGAAATTTTAATTCTCTATTATTATCATTAAATTTGTTTACATTGCGGTCGGAGAGTTCAAGATTACCACAAAGTCAAACCTTACCCTCAAGAGATTATTGACTCTGTATGATTGATATCACAAAGTTATACACATAACCTTGTTGAGTTTCTATTAAGGCATTGTTTCTTGCAATAACGACAAATCGTTTCTTCCTTGCCCTGCCTTGTCTTGCCGGCTTACAGTGATATATTACAGTATATGTAGATACCTAGTTACTGTGCTTTCATAATTTAATATTCAGGAAATATTTATTACTAATCTAAAAAATTAAACTCCCTAAACGACAAAACAACCCTCTAAAAGAAAATTAAAACACCGCTCTCTCACTAAACTGAAAACATAATTAGCTAAAGCGCTCCAGCACAAAGGCCATTACATACAAGACTGCACCGAAAAAAACTCCGTGGAGTTGCACTTGCGAGACCTTAATGAAGTGGTTACATAAATTTCTCTCTATAAAGAGCCCAATAAAGCAATCCAATAAGCATTTGGGGCGGGGCGGGGAGTCGAGGGGCGCGGGGGGTGCTCAATAAACCCTCATATCTTCAGCAATTACGACAAAACAAATGAGAGCTAACGAAATTCACCTCCGAGAGAGATCGACCGTGGAACAGGGTGATGTGGAGTCGAGTTGTTACTTCAACTTTTTAAATTAATTTTCGACAAAAAATACTAACAGGGTTGGGCAGTGTTTGAATTACTTGTAATTAAAATACTTAATTGAAATACAAGTATATATTTCGTATTTATAATTCAATAACAAATTAAAAAAAATATTTGTAATTGGTATATCAAATACTTACCTGACGCTTGTGTTTTGTAGTTAGTATTTCAAAAACATTTGGACATAAATACATTTAGCAATCCTATTAATGGGTGCGTTCTGCAGAAAATAGCGCTTTATATCTTTCGTAAGCAAAATGACGACAGCTAAATGTGTCAATCTTTATATTTGGCACCTGTACTAATATCAAATTCTCAAGTATCTGTATTTTGTATAGAGTATTTAAAAAAAAAAAAAAAAATAGTTTATACCGATCGATGAACCGTTTTTCATGATGCTTTTTTTATTTGAATGCTGGTGAGTGAACAATTTTAAAGAGTAGGTGTCCGTTCTTCTTCATAAAAAGTTACTTTTCCGAATGGACGGTAGAATCAATTGTTTTACATTTAAATTTAATTTTTTGACGGTCAAAACTGCCGCTTAGTGGCCTAATTGAAATAAATAACTTTGACTTTGAAGCAAAATTTTCTCTACAAAAAAAAACAAAACCATGTATTGTATAGAATGTTAGATACTGCTGTTTTCTAAAAAGTTTAGTGTCGTGTCTACTTCGTCTCTGTTCCTTGTTCCCCGCGGAGTGCCAAAGGGCTGTGTGTCGGGTGTTTTAGGGTTTTTTCAGCGGCTTTGACTTGCAAATTGTCGCAACGCCCGCCATCGCCTGAGGCGCGCGCGTAATTAAAAATCAGAGACGCCGCTAGCGCCATGGTGGCGAGTAGCGGTAGTATTACACATGTTATGTTTTAAATTTTATTAGATTGCACGTTATTATTATCTATATTAACGTACAATCTATGTATTTAATAATTTGCATATAATCGTGAAGTTATTTAAAGTTAAATAATATGTTTTTGATTGTTACAAATAAGATTAGAGATTTTTTTAGTTGGTCTACTCGTTAACAGATGGCGTCGTAGACTTCTAATTTACACAAAAATAATTTTGCCCATCGGGGTTCCGAGCCCGTAAAAAGTCTATCCCCACCGATGATAAAGATTTCATTCTGATATTTTTGATGTTCAGAAAACAGAATGTTGACTGTCAGTTTAGGCGCTCCTGAATGTCAATTTTAGCTAGATATTTAATAAATTAAAACCGCAGAATTGATACCTACTTTCTTTTCAATAAATAGGTACCTACCTAAACATTCTTCTTCGTCGTTTAGATAATTCCAAATTATTATGCGATGTCGAAGGCATTAGCAGTTGCCTTGTACTTATAAGTTCTTTATGAGTGCAGATATTGAACCGAGGGTACGAAAAAATGGTGAGGAATTGTTTTCACCTAAACTTAAAAGCTACTATGATCATGACTCATGATAAACATATTCAGGGTCACCTTAATTAATTACAGGTTACAGAAGGCATTAACATTAAATTTATTTAACCAACGTTAATACCTAAGAAGCCATTAAACAAATATTTACACAGAACTTTTCAGATACGATCACGAATACTTTTTCGACAATTTTTAACAATAAAAGTGTAGGAAAGTCTCGGAGTAATTAATAATGGTGCTTTATACAATAAAGGTTGAGCCGAGCGCCAGTCACGACACCACGTAATTATACACTACACTAATTGTTACCGAAGAAAGTGAATAATTAGAGCAATAAAATTCGTATAAATACTACATATTTCATTTGATATGATTGTAGTATTGGGGTACTTGACTATTTTTTTTGGGTTCCGTTGGCTTTCAAAGTGTGTCTATGGAGTTTCTTTTACGTTCCTTTCCATAAAGATCTAAGTACCTACGCTTTGAGAATTGCCAATAGTTTCATCTTTCAAAACTGCCTGTAAATGGTTTAGCTGACATTTATATGCTTTGATTTTGAGTTTACTAAAGAGTTTTGGGTCATCGCATAATGGGACTAGTACTTACCTACAGGTTATTGTGTCGAACTATACCTAAGTAGGTAAAGCATATTCCGTAGTTCGAGTAAATAATAGAGTCCAGCGATCAAGAAAGCATTTACTGAGAAATATTTTAGGTGAAATTTTGAAAGATGTTTTCGATGGGTTGTATTTTCTGCTATATTTATCTTTATCTAGAACACATAAAATTTTTGCTTCTGAACACTATGAAATGTAAAAAATTTAATAGCTTATCTTGTTCGAGTGTATATATGTCACATTCGTTTTACATTTTAGTAAACGCATCTCTAAGATCAAAGTCAAAGTCAAATAGGTATATTTATTCAACTAGGCCAAGGTACTTTTGAACGTCAAATAAATTAAAATTAAAATTTGCAAGTAATACAAATTGATTCTACCGTGCATTCGGAAAGTAGATTGTTAGGGAGAAGAACGCACAAGAAACTCCATACTTACTTTTTTTTTTAAATAGGTGTGTTAGATTATAACTAACACCAGTTTAATCGCTTCTTGAATGAGTATAAAGGGTATACTCATTCAATTTCGATAAAACTCTAGGTATATCCCATAAAAGGCCTTACTCATTGAAGTCCGAATCGAACTAAGCTTCTTTAATCAGTAGAAAAAAAAATATCCGTGTTGACCAAAAAATAATTGCAGGAACCCGACGACTATTGAAAAATGACAATTTAAAATGTATGACACAAGAAAATATTCTCATATGAAATTGTTATGTACATATTATTCGGTATGTATCGGGTATTAAATAAACAACTTACAGGTAATAAATCATTTCAAAGTCAAATATATTTATTCAACTAGGCAATAAAGTACAATAAAGTATATAATAAATAAATAAATAAGCGGCACTTTTGAACGTCAAACAAAAATTAAATTTTACAAGTAATAAAAGTTGATCCTATCGTGCATTCATAGTGGTGTTCCGAGAATAAAAGTGGTCGTATGCTTCTTTGCAGACTGTATTGTATCTTCGATATCCCTAATATCGAATAGTGTGTAAAAACAATTTGATGGGCTCTTTTGCTTTGCCATAGTCGGGTAAAAACACAAACTCTTCCTCCTTATTCATCCAAACACACAACCTCTTTTTTGGGTTCTGCACAGTCGGGCAACAACAAATACCGAAGAAGAGGCGTTACTTATGCATCGTAGTGACTGTGCTGGAATAGTGCGTTACTTGTGACGCTATTATAGCTAATGTGCGCCTCCCGTGCGCGCTCGTATCAGCGGCTAATTGTTGATGACTGCGACCCGCCCTGCGCGTAGTCGCTGAGACCGGGAGCTAGCGACCTGCTTTTGAAGCGAATTTCTGAACTAATATTATGAAGAAGAAATAATGTTTGTAGGAGATAATCTGTGGAAGTACTGATCCGCCACGAACATTCTTTCGACTGATCGCTGAGTGCCATTCGCTAATTTTATTCCGGAAAAGTGTACTGTTCCTGTGAGATAGACCAGGGAGCGAAGGCGCGGGGAAAAACTTGATACTTTAAGCAGATGGCCGGTCTGATCAATTTAGAATAACCCGTAGGTTTCATTCATCGTTATTTTGAACTCAACAAAATGGGAAGGAATTACTAGATTGTTAAAATAAAATGTGCCCTTGATAAAATCGTGCTGTTTGCGTCATTATTCATTAAATTGATATCTTTTTTTAAAACAAGCTTTTTCGTATTTTTCTCAGCCAATGATATGGGTATCAAATGAAAGGGTTTTTTCATTTGATACCCATATCATTGGCAGTGCACAAAAAATAACTAATCCGCCATCTTGGGTCATCCGCCATATTGGATTTATAATCACGTCACTTAACTAGCCATGCATTTTTATCTAAACTAAACGTATATGCAAAATTTAATCTTTATCGGTGGAGGATAACTGCTTTAAAATTCAGTTGTAAGATTTGATCCGTACACACATACATACATTGCAAGATAAAAGCTTGTCAAATAAACACGGATTTACAAATGCCATCACCATCATCACCTAGCTCCACTTTACACAACTATGTCGGGGTCAGCTAATTGGATGTTACCAAATATAATTTACCTTTGTATTTTAAAATATAGGTAGATGACGTGGCGTGGTAACATCTGTTCACAACTCCTGGACTACAATGTTATATTTATTATGACTGCGCTCGTTAAATCTGTGATTCAGTTAAACTAACTGACCGCGACGCTGATATATTGTGACCGATGTCAACCCAGCCTTGATTTAAGTTCATTAACTAAACAATTATTTGCTCCGTCATTAAATTCATTTAGCTTTACTTCTTATTAAGGTTAGACCTAGGAGGGGTCCAGTTAGTCGGGGTTAAATGTGAAAATGGGGGTACCCCAGGGCTCAATTTTAGGTCCTTTCTTATTTTTAATATACATAAACGATTTACCCCATTTATTCGAAGGCAAACTAAATATGGTGTTATTTGCTGATGACATATCTTTAGTTTTTAAAGTAAATAGACGTACTTGTCAGGTTGACGACGTAAATAACGCGCTACGGCAGGTTCAGGATTGGTTCACTGCCAATACTTTAGTATTAAATGGTAAAAAAACCAAATGCGTAAAATTTTCGTTGCCAAATGTCAAAAGTACTGATTGTGACATTATATTAAACAAGGAGAAGCTCGAATTCGTCGATAAAACGGTTTTCCTGGGGATCACGCTACTGTAAGGACTTACCATTTGAGAAGGCAACCTACTTGCCTATTAAAACACTGGCAATATTTATTACTTGAAAGATGTATGAATTTCGAACAGAATAGCTGTAGATGTTTTTTGTTAATTTTCAATGTGTCAGAATTGGATTGAAGCCGCCCAAAGGCAGGCGTATTGTAATATCTTACTAAATATATATAATATAAAGTTATTTTCCATGTTTAACTGCTGATCACCCTATCTACCCCCTTACATATTGGTGGAGGCGCGAAATCCCAAAATAAATAAAAATTATAAAATTCGCGTGTGCACGGCGAAAACAGTGTGCGAAGCCCCATCTACGAGTATATGAGTTTACGGAGAACGAAGATACCGTTGGCGAGAACCCTAGCACCTGGATTATCAAAGATAAGTGGTATTTTATAACTAAGAAAAGATGGCACAACCGTTATTCACAGGGACAGGAACAAAGTCCAGTTTTGAGGATTTCCTCATGCAATTCCGTCAAATTGCTGCTATAAATAAATGGCAGGCGCAAGACTTGGGGCTGATTTTGGGCGCATACTTGGACGGCCCAGCTCTTGCCTATTATAAGTTCGTTTACAAGGACGATCTCTCGTTCTCGGACATTTGTAATAATTTTAAAAAAGAATTCCCAGCGAGGATAAATTTTATTGAGAAATTTTATAACGCACGGCAAGATAGACAAGAGGAAGTAAATGCCTTTTTCTATAGACTGGCGGATTATGCTGAGCAAGCAGGCATAACCGATGATCAAATATTCATTAGAATTTTCTTGAAAGGGGTAACAAATTATTATAAATTTAAGTTAGGCACGAAACTGTACGGCTCCAGGGCAGAGCTTCTTGCCACGATAGTACAAATGAGGGAAATATTAGAAGGTGTGCAAAATGAGCGCATAAATTTGCCGGTGCAACCTCCGCGCGTGCGTTTCGAAACGCCGTCATCTAGTCAAGGGTTCCCTGCCTCACGGAGATCACCAAGCCCAGGTGTGGCCACATCTAGCGTGACTCCGCATCGAGCGGGTGACGGCGAAACCTTTCACACACCAAGATACAATCTACGCCCAAGGCAGCGCTTCGAGGACAGAAATAACCGCTCTCATGTTGCCCCTAGATTTAGAAGCCCTCTACCAACCGATCACCCAAACGAACCAGGACACAGACAATAAAGATAGATGAGGAGTTGCGCACTGTGTCCAGGAAAGAGCAGCTCCCAACCGAAGTCAATAAACACGGTGATCTAACTCCATTTATTAATATTTGTATAGCTAATCAATTTTATAACGCATTAGTTGACACGGGTGCTTCTATCTCTTGCATTACGGAAGAATTAGTTCTGCTGCTAGGTCTGAAACATACCGGTGATGAGACGAAACATTTTGTGAAATCCATTTCGGGTGCACACCTAAAAGTTATTGGAAAAACGAGGATCAACTTCATTGTGGATTCGTGTGTCTTAACAAATGACTTTGTTGTGATAAAAGACATTAACCAAAGTCTAATACTTGGCCAAGATTTTCTATATAATAATGAAGCTATCATTGACTTTAGTAAGAAATGTGTATTCTTTAAAGGCAAGTTTTGTGCTAAATTTTGTAAATTCTCTGAACAAAACGTTACGTCGATTTCACAACCAGTGGTGTGTAAGAGCTATCAAGACGGAACAAATAAAGTTAATAACGTCTTGGACGGCGATAGTGAATCTATGGAAGAAAGAAGTATAAATACGGTGTCTAAGAATGACTATTTGTATTTTTCGAGATTAGTGAATAGTGATGATGCGAGTTATATATCAACTGTACCCAAAGAATGTAATTTAAAAAGGGAACTTGATATAAACCCAAACTTGAGTCTCTGTAAATTGGAATCGCTTAAGAATCTTCTTTCATCTTATAGTGAGAATTTTGCTTTTACGGCTTCGGATCTAGGCAGCTGTAGTATAGAAGAAATTACTATTAGAACTGTAGATGATATACCTGTCCATCATTCTCCTTATAGAGTATCCCCTAAACAGCTTGACATAATAAATACACAAATAGAAGAGATGCTTAAGAATGGTGTTATTCGGGAATCGAGGAGTGCGTACGCTTCTCCGGTAGTATTAGTACAGAAGCCAGATCAGTCCTGGAGATTCTGTGTTGATTATCGGAAATTAAATAAAAAAGTAATTACCGATAGTTACCCATTACCAATCATAGAAGATTTAATGATTTATTTGTCAGGGGCGCGATACTTTGCGGATTTAGATTTAAATTCAGGCTACTGGCAGCATCGTTTGAGCGAAAAGGATAAGCATAAAACTGCGTTTATCACTGCTTCCGGTCTATATGAGTTTAATGTTTTACCTTTTGGGCTAAAGACGAGTCAAGCTGTTTTCCAAAGGATAATGGATAAGGTCTTAGCTGGTATCAAATATAAAAAGGCCATTTGTTACGTAGATAATATATTAGTGTGGGGTAATAATTTCACGGAGTTTATGGAATCGTTAGAAGAAGTCATGTGTAGATTAAAGAAAGCAAACCTGACGCTAAAACCGAATAAGTGCAGCTTCGGATATAAGAAAATTTCAGTGTTGGGGCATGAGATTTCCGGTGAAGGAGTTAAGCCTGATAAAAAAAAATTGCAATCATTAAAAACATTAAAGACTCCAACCAATGCAAAACAGGTTAAGTCTGTATTGGGTTTGTTTTCTTACTATAGAAAGTTCATTAGTAATTTTGCTGAGATAGTATTACCTCTTACAAGATTATTAAAAAAAAACGCCAAGTTTATATGGGGAAGAAAAGAAGAAGAAGCCTTCCAGAAGATAATAAATATTATGGAATCACCCCCGATATTGCATTTTTATTCTAGTAATAAAAAATTAACAACTAGGTTGCATGTGGACGCAAGTGGGGAAGCCCTTGGCTGCTGTCTCATGCAAGGTGACAAGGTGTTGTTCCCTATAGCATACGCATCCAGGAAGTTGAGTGATGGAGAGAAGAAATATTCTACAACGGAGGAGGACCCCGACGATGGCATGCAGTTATATAGGATCGAGGTGGTCAAGATAAGAGATGACCAACTTAGAGATGAGTTTTGTAGGTGTTGGTTGGATAGGATAGCAGCTAGCGGGAGTAATGCAGTGAAGGGATTTAGTGTGATAAATGGCATTTTGTGTAAGAAAATCAGGATTATGAATGTTGATCGAATGCTAGTAGTTATTCCTAAAAATTTGTTACAGGAGGTGTTGAAAGAACTTCATGATGATCCATGGTCAGGAGGACATTTAGGTTTGGCGAAAACTTTGGCTAAGTTTAGAGCGAGGTACTTTATCAAGGATGCAGAGAGAGTGGTAGATAAATATGTAAGAAGTTGCGTGTTGTGCCAGGAGCGGAAGAAGGACTATCAGGTGGCCCAGTTACAACCTATTGTTGTGAACCGATTGATGGATAAAGTTGGGATAGATGTGTTAGGTCCTTTTAGGAAGTCGCTGAGAGGTAATAGGTATATCATTGTAAGTTTGGAATATGCAACGAAGTATGCAGTTTGTAGAGCAGTTCCTAGAGTGACAGCGCAGAGGATCAGCGAGTTCCTAATCGAAGAAATTTTCTGTCGTTATGGAGGAGTTATAGAAATTGTGTCGGATAGGGGGTCAATTTTTACATCTCGTTTGGTAAAAGAAACTGTAAATTATTTTGGGGCCAAGTCACGCTTCACCACTGCGTTCCACCCTGCAACAAATGGTTTAGTTGAGCGATTTAATCGAACAATGTGTCAGATGCTATCCATGTATATCACCAACGATCAGCGAAATTGGTGTAGTTATGTTCCACTAGTGTGTTTTGCTTATAATGCCAGCAAACAGTCAAGCACTAGATTTTCACCTCACATGTTGCTATACGCAAGAGAACCATTATTCCAAACCGACATGCTAGTAAATGGCAACAATATTGACATAGTTGATTATGTAGGACGTCATGAGCTAGGTAACAGCTTGTCACGTTGTGCCATAGATAATATAAAAAAGGCACAGCTTAAACAGAAAATGCGGTATGATAGAAAAGCTAAATTGAGAATATTTTCACCGAATCAATTAGTGATGCTCTATACACCTAGACGGACCACAAATAGAAGTCTAAAACTGTGTAGGTTGTATAAAGGCCCATACCGTATAGTTAGAAGATTAACTGATGTAAATTATGTAATTATAAAAAATAATAGTAGGCGTTTTAGGGACATAGTACATGTAAATAGATTAAAACCTTTTAATGTTCGATTAGAATAAGATATAGGTCCAAATAGATAAGAATAAGTTATGATTATTAAGGTTTATATATAGGAAAAGGCCCGTTGTCAATAAAAAAAAAAAAAAAAATGACAACTATCGAATTTGACATAAGGAAGTTAATAGAGATGGGAATGTAGGAAAAATGTATCGATAGTTTTCTTGTCGAAATTTTCAAATAGTATCGATATATATAATAAAATTATTTCTTTCCGTTGCATGAGCTGTTGATGTGCTGATGGGTAGTATGCTGCTGGGCGAAGAAGAGGCTGGCAACATTAACTATGCATCGAAGAAACGACTATTTATATAATGAGCAAGTTTGTAGGTGCGAAACTTCCACCAGGCCCTAGAGATAAAATACAATAGATGAGGAATAGTTGTAACTGAATCCGACTTTGCTAACGGGGCATAGCCTTTGCAAAGGATGTCGAGTTGACATCATCGGTCCAGTTGATGACTGTTGTTTAAGAAAGTAAATATATTTATGATGTTAAGCCCTGGTGTAAGTTTGATGAGTAGAATTTAAATTCGATGCGATCCAGCCTTTCCTTCTCTGGCCTGATAAACGCACGAGATAGAAATATTGTATCATATCTGAATTTTTGAATTTAAACCCCATCCGGGTCGATGTGAGTTGACGCATCATTCTTATTAGTGTTAGGAGGACGCCTTGTACCTTTTTCAGAGGTTTTGGCCAAGGAGGTTCAAGCATGACTGCGTTGATTTGTTAGTGCGTATGTGCACGTCAGCTGAAGTTAAAAGCACATATCGGAGTATCCGGTAATTCGTTTGTCATGATTAAGCCTTCCCCTTTTAAGGGTCGTACCTCAATTGTACTTTGATTCCTCTGTTAGGTAAATGTTCGGGTTAGGATAAGGTAGGATTCATATATCCTTTCAAGACTTAGAATAGAAGCACCTCATATGATTCTGTGCGCCTATTCGTAGGGGCGTAGCTCATGTAAGGACTTACCATTTGAGAAGGCAACCTACTTGCCTATTAAAACACTGGCAATATTTATTACTTGAAAGATGTATGAATTTCGAACAGAATAGCTGTAGATGTTTTTTGTTAATTTTCAATGTGTCAGAATTGGATTGAAGCCGCCCAAAGGCAGGCGTATTGTAATATCTTACTAAATATATATAATATAAAGTTATTTTCCATGTTTAACTGCTGATCACCCTATCTACCCCCTTACACTACAATTCAAGGTTACAATGGGGTCCTCATTTAGTATCACTTGCGGGGCGGCTGAGTTCGGCAGCTTATGCTGTCAGAAAGATTCGTCAATTTACTGATGTGGATACCGCTAGGCTAGTCTATTTTAGTTACTTTCATAGTATAATGTCTTACGGTATCTTACTATGGGGAAGGGCTGCAGACATTGAGTCTATTTTTATTCTGCAAAAACGAGCCATCAGAGTGATTTACAATCTTCGCCGCCGTGATTCTCTAAGGGAACTGTTTAAGGACATTAACATCATGACGGTTCCTTGTCAATATATTTATGAAAACATCATGTACGTGAGAAAGAATTTACATCTTTTTAGTAAAAACGGAGAGAGACATTACTAGAAATAGGGACCAATTAGTTCAACCAGGTTTCAGACTGGCAAAAGTGGCCTCATCTTTCATGGGGTACTGTACGAAATGTTACAATAAAATTCCTCCCCATATTCTAGAACTGAATGAGAAGAAATTTAAAAATTGTATAAAACGCACACTATGCAGGCAGGCATATTATAAGTTGGGGGATTATATCACTGATAAAAATGCTTGGCTCAATGCTAGTCCTGCTCCACAACCACTAGGGCGCAAAAACAAATGATATGTTTATGTTTGTGTTGTATAGACTCGATTTCTTTTAGTATTGTATAGCTGCACAGCACGTGTGTGGGTACTATGTACCCAACTGTAAATCTACCATTTGCTATACCTATGTGTCGTTCGTTGACTTGTGTGTGCCCTGGCAGTTGAGTGTGTCATGCTCTCTCAAATGTCTCTCTGATGGTGGCGCGTGTGTTGGATCATTCGGTTCCCTTCATGATGGTTGAGCTGGGTGGTGCCGATTCATGCGTCATGTTCGTGAACGGGCGCCGTCAGTTGGGATTGGTCATAACTCAACTGCTCAACTGCATTGTCCTCACATATGTGAATTTATTAATGTATGTACTCATGTACCTAAATATTGTAAAAATCATTTTTTTTTAAAAGAGTAAGTATGGAGTTTCTTGTGCATTCTTCTCCATAACAAGCTACTTTCCGAATGCACGGTAGAATCATTTTTTTTTTTTTTTTAAAAGAGTATGTATGGAGTTTCTTGTGCATTCTTCTCCATAACAAGCTACTTTCCGAATGCACGGTAGAATCAACTTTTATTCCATGTAAATTTAAAAAGTATGGAGTTTCTTGTGCATTCTTCTCCATAACTAGCTACTTTCCGAATGCACGGTAGAATCAACTTGTATTTCATTTAAATTTAAATTGTGACATTCAAAAGTGCCGCTTGGTGGCCCAGTTGAAATAAATATCTTTTGTCTTTTTGTCTTTGAGTAGAACTGAAACTCTAAAAAAATTATACAAACTATAAAGATTTGATTTTACGTGCAGAGTATTGTGCAAGACTAGGGGCAGACATTCCACCCCAGCCCAAATGGTAGATCAATGCAGAAAACAATGCACTGATGTTTCAGAAAAAACATAAAATACTCTACTTTAGGTGCGAGGCCCGTCACCCAAAGCGATAATGGACTCTAGTGTGAGAGCAGTATAGGATGAATAGCACTATCCCTTTCTAACATCGGAACCTTGATGGCATTGTTACGTCAAAGTACCACCCTAGGCACACTTTTTTTTTTTTGTTATCATACAGTGACTTCTCCTACTCTGGCTGAAGCTTGTCAGACTTTTGCTGACTAAAACCTACCCGTGTTCCTTCGTTTGCTAGTGCCAGGGCGGCGGTAACTCTCTTTCAAATTTATCCCCAGATAGGCATCGGTCCTAGCTTTGCGGCACGCATGGAACACTACGCGCCGTCGACTCGGACCTGGTCCTTATCGAATGGCGTGCTACCCATAAATCGCCATCCGCAAGCCCGCGCCTACGATGGCCGAGAATCAGCCTGCGACTCCCGACGCCCAGGGTGTCTCCTGCGGCGGTTAGTGGCGTGTCTCCGCTGAGTCTTCTTCATAAGTTCCGCGTCCTCCTTCGCAAGCATTACTGCTTCGCAGAAGGAGTTTTTTTTAATTATAGATAGTGTCGCGCTTGACCACTATCACACCATGGTAAGCGATGATGTGGTCGACGGTGTAGCATGCTTGCCTAGAAGTAAACTATTTTCTCTTCACTTAAAGACCTTAGAGGTTGTAGCTATCGGAAAACACAGACTCAGGCAGCTTACCATCTTCTCGCTTCGTACTATGGCCTGGACCAGCAGCCTTATTGCGTAATGAAGTCGGCAAGGCAAGGGGCAAAGAGTAAGAAAAATCGACCAATCAAATGCGAGATTCAAGACGCGATGTGGATTTCCGTCTATGGGTTTGGTCGATTTATCATACTTTTTGCCCTTTGCATTGCCGAATCCATCACGCAATAAGGCTGCTGGGCCGAACGCAAGAGGTTGCTAGGACTAGTAGGTATTAATAGATAAAGCAGCATCATGTGTTCATCATTTGTTTTTCCTTATTCCCACGAAAAAGAACATACGTAATTTAGGACTAAATAATACGTAATTTAGGGCTTAAATACTTTAGTTCAACAAAAAGAATGCAAATGTAGCAGTAATGTACAAGAAGGCACTAAACAATAAGTCAACTCAGCTAGTTGTCGGACCACGCAACGATAAATTCAAGTGTCGCCGAGTATGACGCGCTTGATAACTTGACAGACATGGCCAACGGGGACGGCTTCATAGGTACGGAGTCAGGAAGAAAATGTGGGGTTAGTCGTGTTGTCCCACCATCATCGACATGCATGATCATGTTGCTTGACCTTTGGGTGACTTTTATGCTTCTGATGAGGCCCATTGTGAACGATCACTTCTCTGTCCCGTAAGTAATCACTGGCAACTCACACTGGTCATAGACTTTCGTCTTGAGACACTGTGATAAGTTGGACGAGACCAACAACAACAACAGCAACAAAAGCAGCAGCAACTGCCCGAACGCTGTCCAGCCGAGTCGTATTAGACGGTTGACCTCTTTCTAGAAGTTGGACCTACCTAACTGGACCGTCTATCCAAGTCCATTTTAACACGCTTTTGTTAGCTTGGTATGTATGTATCTATGTAACAGAATCTTTGAACATGATTTTCACCTCCTTCAAAACGTCGGATTATTTTGAAACTTTGCACACTTATAAAGGACCGATGACAATGCCATAATTCAAATAGTTTGTCCTATTATCCTTACCAGGATCTTCAGGATTAGCGATTGAACTAAAAAGTATAAAATATATAAAACAATTTAAAAAAAAAACGCTTGGTCGACTCTTCACGGCCTTTTTTTTGGCCAACCAAAACTCCAACGTGGCTATGCTGCCAGTCTTCTGGGCACTTTTCCTGTTGACAGCGATGTGGACGAATTTTTTGACGCCCCGTAATTGTACATTTATTTATCTTATTTTAGATATTAGTTACAATAATAATAATGTACTTATGTAAAAATAAATACTATTATGAACTAATAAAAAAAAAAAAAACAAAATTAAAAACACGCTTCAGTAGAAAACCAAACTAAAAACCAGAAAACTATTTTCAATAAATTTAAATAAAGAACAAAAAAAAATATTGTAAAAAGCGTGGGGTGCTTGATGTCAATTGTTATAATATTCTATTGACAAATATTCGTAAAAGTTTAAAATTTTTTATCATTTAGAAAATATTTAAAGTTTTTTTGGTAACACACTATTCTTCATTTAAATTTACTGAAAATTATTTTCTACTTTTTAGTTTATTTCTATTAAACCGTGTGTTTTAGTTTTTTTTTTTATCATTATTTATTTAGATTCACATACTTAGTACTACTTCATGTTCAGTTTCACAAAACGTCATCCTACGGTGACGACATACCACGTAAATCAAGCAAGTCTCGCATAACACACAACTATGTGATGCCAAAGGCTAATTGCTACTGATTTACATTTGAGGCACACGCCCCTACATTTGTGACTTGCCCTTATAAATAAATCACCCACATCTGTGACATTTAATGTGTTTTAACTTCATTATCAGCTCGTAAAGTTCCATTGAGGGATATTGGTTCCCTGTATCCTGTTACGGAGCTAATATTATTTGAAATATTAATTGGTCAAATCACAATTACATCCTAACTTGAAACAATTCAGAACGCACAGATGAGATGGTTTTAAATTTTGACAAAACTTATACACTGACAATATTAATAACCCTATATATATATATTAATATTATAATATATTTATATATTAATATTATCATATTAATTTAAATGAAGTTAAAAACTGCTATAGGTAGTCTACTGATAATAAATGACAGTTTTATTTAATATGGTTCAATTGATTGAAAAAAAACTTTGGTTCATGTTGTTATAAAACGAAGACACGAAAACAGCAACACCGACATCCGAAATTGAAGTTTTTTATTACTTTTTTGTGTTTTTAATTTTTCACTTTTTAGTTTTAGTAGGTACATAATTACATACTGCATAATGCAGATTATAGACCTAGATACCGCTAAAGATGCCAGATTAGATTACCGGAATAACATGGAACTTGAACATAACCGGTAGAATGAGAGTGTACCAGGGTGAACTGTATACATCTGCGTACCTCCTAAGAGCATACCGGCGTCATGTTATGTTATGAAATGGTGTAAACAATAAACAGACATACGATTGCAGCAATCCCGAGAGATTTGCCGTCATTTATTGAAGAGTTCTGTTGTATGTATATCTACGAAGTTATTCATCAGATCTTGACAAAATTTAAATAGGACAACAATTCGGGAAAAGGTTCTTTCAAACGAAAAATATTTTTTAATTCGTTCCACAGTTGACGGAGAAATCGGTGAACATAAACAAAAAAAAAACAAACAGTCGAACATAGAACCTCCTCCTTTTTGGAAAGTCGATATAAAATTACCTATGGGTGTAGATAAAAAAAATATTCTGTAGTGATACTCGTATGACATTAAATACTTTTCCGTTTTGAAACGCTAGATACTGGCACATTAATCACAAAACTTTTGACAGTTGCCATTTAAAAATAAAATATTTTTAATTTATCCTTATTTTGTTCATTGATTCTTTTGAAGCGGTAATTGATCGGTTAAAAACAGTCCGTCAGTCTATTAGTGAGAATTCTTATTTTTGAAACGCTAGATTTTATTCTATAGTTTTCATCCAAGAACGCAAGTCCATACTAATATGCAATTTCTTAAAGCCGGGATTTATCATCATGTTTATTATTCCGGGATTATAGAGGCGGTATTATCAACTCGTATGTTACTTACTTCCTTGAACTTGAGGTAAATATACTCCCATTCGGAAAGCCTTTTTTTTTCGCTGGGAAATGCTCATCCATACTGCACTACCACGAGGACATAGTGTAGTTATGTGATGTGGGAATCCAACTCCTTAAAACTGCATGGTGTCCTCCTGTGCCGCTTATGGCGGGAATACGGGCACGCGTTAGCACTCACCGCGATTCGGAAAGCCTACGGGTAAAATACGCACGTCTACTTAGTTTCGTCTTGTATGAAAATGTAGGTGGGATCTTCCACACCGTGCTATGACCATGCAATGTGTCAAACCTGTCCGTGCACATTCTAGCAAGGGAAAGTCAAAAGTCTAATGGTGGCACTTCACATCGCTATACGTGTTCGCATATTTGTCTTATTCGCCCAAATAGGACGATGTGAAGTAGCTCTATTCGTCTATATTTGCCTATTCTCACGAACAAGACGAATACGCCAAATACCCGAACCCGGTATCCGCCAGGCTGTCGGTTTTTTGCAACATATCAAAGGATTACGAATATGGCGAATATGTTCGTTTACCGGCCACACATCACTCGCTTATTAGTGTGCGGTGCGCGTCAGCGGTGGACGTGTATAAGTGTTTATGTAGTTTGTTTACAGCTTGTTCGCGCCAATATGGATTGGAGAAATGACCTTGTTATGCGTTTTTTTTAATACTATCAAATGCATCCCTGCTTATGGGACCCGCAACATGCCTCTCATAAATAATAAGCCGCTGCTGCAGTAATTCGTCCATTGTAAACTATAGCAAAAATATTCGTAAATGTTCGGCATATTTGCTGTTCATGAACGATGTGTAGTCGGTGTATTCGTGTTATTCGGCATTCAACACGATGTAGCGAACCAAGACGAAAAAAACCGCGAACTTCGAATAGCGATGTGAAGTGCCACCATAATAACAAAACTCTTACGTGTCGTAGCGCCGGCCTACAAGCTGCTACGGCGTAGCGCTACGGAGGTATTATCAACTCGTTGTTGCATGTTACTTACTTCCTCAAACATTAGGTAAATATCTAACTTTAGGTAAATATCTACCTATTCCGATCTCTGGTATTGTCACTTTGTCTAAAGCCTCCGACGAAAAAAAAAATAATTTGTACAAAACAGTAACACAAGGTTAATTATACACTAAACAATTGTACAAAAGGTGGTCAGAATCAGGTTGAACACCTAGCTCCTGAACTAAGTAAAAAGATACTTGTATCTCAAGAGTCAAAGTGCCTCGTAACCATTGAATAACAACTTAAATGTTAGTGACTCGGTAATTACCGTAAGATACTTTAATTATCAACATACAACAGATGGCTTTACGAAACAAACAAATTTATTACATGCACCTTGATATTTTCAAAATTACAGGAATAGTCTCCAAAAACCACTACCACCAAAACCGATGAGACACACAATCTGCTCATTAGTATTTATTATTTTATGTATGTACTTCCGTCAATGCCTGACATTTGCAAAAACCATTTGCTTTATAGGTGCCTATGATATTACAGAAGATATCCCAACCACACAGAAGATACCCCCACGATCACCCCCAGAGTACCTTTCCCAGGCACTCATGAGGCGACCGCAAGAACATCCTTCTGCTGAACAAATTCTGCAACCAATTTGTTAGCTTTGCTTTCAGCGCAAACTTTGTCAACGTGTAAATATCAATTAACCGATGTACTTTATTATAATTAAAATATTGAATTATTTAGTGATGATTCTTATCAAAAGAATTACAGGTGAATTTTAAGACTATTTTTGCTTTAAATTAGAGAAGTGTGATTAAGTCGCGCTAATTAGTGGACTGCGCGTTCATTATCAGATTATTAGGAATTAATTAGAGACGTAGGTGGTGGGATGGGGGGGGAAGACGGACTACTAATTGGATTAATTAAAAATCATTCTCAACCATTTAGATATCGTGATTAAAAAGTTAAGGCCCCTTGCGTGTGAAAAGTAAGGTAAAAGCGCCTAATACCGTGGTATTCTGAATCACGAGGTTCCTTTCTTTTGGAAGCTACAGTAAATGTTTAATTGCCGATATCCTTTCGAGAATTAATATATCAATATGATACCACGGAATTAGCTGCGTGCTTAGTTTGTTATTAGAAGGATAGCATCTGTGAAGTCTATTTGATGTCTGAGATCGAATTTGCTGAATCATTTCATCACCGGAATGTACTTCGAACTTCTTTAATAAAACTACTACACACTACTATAAAACTACTGGGTACTATCGGCCAATGCTATATCTGATCAATGTAAGGACTATTCCTGCTTGCAGGGCTTGCCCGCCATAGTAACGCCGACTTGTACACATCAACCAATAGCATCGCAGCATCGTCTAATAAAAAAAGACGGCGAAAAAACAAACGAGTCATTTTAACTAATTCGTAGATAACGGCCGAGTTTAGCTCTATGCGAATTATTTTTTCTTTACCCCAATTAAATGAGCTAGCTTGATGGGACTATTCTGTAGTGTGATAAAGTTAAATAAATTAGAGCTTTTTTTTATTATTTTGATCACTATACTCGGAATACTGTTCCCGTTAATTTTGGAAACTAGACAAACACATAGGGTAAAACCAAGACAGTTGCCCCAGGGTTAGAGTTGATTGTAATTACTCTAGTTTTGCGTTTAATTGCATGCTATTTTACTTTATTTCGAGAAATTCTCCAACTACAACTAAATCGACCGTGTCTCATATGTCTCTGTGCAATTGCATGGGAAGGCAAAATGGCATTAAAGTTTTTGTGGGATAGATGTCTCGTTTCTCGGAGGGATATCTATACTAAACGTAATTTACATGGATTAGGCAACTATGTGTTATAGGATGCTCCAAAATATAGAAGTCCGCAAATCGCTAATACTCGTGTTTTTTACATTTCTTAAATTTGTTGATTTAGAACCAAAGTACCGGCCAGTTTTACAAATAAAGTATTTTGCTTTTTGTACTAAGAAATATAGAGTGATTTCAAAAAGTGTGGCAACTATCCGGATTTTACCCTACCGTGCATGTAAAGTTCTCACACATGAAGTTTTATTTTGCACTAGCTTTCTCCCGTGGCTTCCCCGCAAGTACCATACATTTTCGGGGATAAAGGAGCCTATTGGCACTTAGAGACAGTGTAGCTCTTTATCAGTGTAATAATTTTCCCAATCGGATCATTACCTTCATCCAGAGATTACTATTTACAAAGAGCAGTGGTGGCCCAGTGCTAACGGCTGTGACTTACAAGTTGTATCGCGGGCGCTCAGATTGGGGAGTCTGTCCACCCACCAAGTGACTCCAGGAAAGACGGTGGCACAGTGATCACGTGCTGCCGTGCATAGTGAGGCTCAGGGAAGGCACATTTTCAGTCTCCCTAGAGATGTGCCCTTACAGGCGTTGCACAGAAGAGATTCCGGAGTGGTCTGTTGAGACGTCACGGGGCCCTTTCTAAGTGCTGATGGTGATCACTGGGGTGGTTTTAGTGAGGTGAAAAGCGCACACTCCCTGGTCTTTTCCCTAACAGTCCAGGTGCCTTTTGAAGGATTCCCCCCTTTGACAAAAAAAAAGGTAGTTGGTTCAAAGCCAGGCAGGCCCTATTCGCCTATTTCGCCTCAAAACGGCGAAGGATATATCGTGAGGAAACCGGCAAGTCTAAGAACCAAAAATTCGAAGACATGTGACATCCACCAACTCGCACTGGACCCGCGAGATGGATTACGGCTCATTCACTTTCAAAGGGAGGACACCTGGCGGGCGAACACGGCCTACTGTGACAGGCTTGAGTCACACATTTTTATCACTGCTTGGGAACAAAAACCGTGATAAAATGCGTGAATCAAGCCTATCACACCCGGCTGCCCGTACAAAGACCAAATGGGGGTCTAAATGTAATATATAAGTGCGAAAAAGGTGGTCCATCTATCCTATCCTACCTTTTACAAACAATTTTACCTGTTTATTTTTTAACGCCAAATATGGTACCTACGTAGTTTATTAGTGATTTTAATCACCGAAACTCAAAGCAAGCGCACAAGCTTTTAATTTGTCAATTCAACTTCGTGAATTCTGTCGAATATTCGGATTTTAAATACATATGAAGCAAATAATGATAATACAGCGCGTGCGCGTGTGCTATGCATAGCTTTCAGTTATGCAGTTAGGTTGCATTTGTGAGGTAATGTACTAACTTTAGGTTATAATGCTTGTTAAGGTGAAAACAAAAGTCTGTCGATGAAAGAACACATTTATTAATCTCTCGTTATGTATAGTAATATATCTCTTAACTACGGCTACCACTCACGTATATACAAACATATAAATAGTACATTCACTTACCTAACTATGTACAATACGAAGTCCTTTCTACTAACGGTACACAAAGTACGAAATGCTGTAACTGTATGTATTTTCTGGTACTACATTATTATTTTATTCCTTCTATAGATCTTACAATTTTGATGCATGCTCATCATCTCAGCGGAAAGACGTCCACTACTAATTCCACCAAGTGTCACCACTGACCAAATTTTATTGACATACTAAGACTCCTTCGTGCCTCAGAAAGCACGTTAAGAGCGCCCAACCCGTCATACTTTTCATACAAACGCTCGTACGTGATTATGCCGTTGTAACAAATCTATCTATGAATTTTTGAACTAATAGGTATCTATTGCACTATATCTAAGTTTATATGAAAGCAAACTATAAAAATATGGAGAAACAAATTCAGTATAAGCCTCAAAAAATCTTCTGTTTTGCACAAATTTTGCCTGAAATTTGGCCGTTCATAATATACTCATAAATTTTCAAAGTAAAGAAAACATCTGGACAGTACCTTGCACATGTAATGGAGATTCTAAATAACAAATCTTTATTTCACAAACTTGTAAGGCTTATTAAAAATCAAGTATTTCCTGAAAAAGTTTTAGAATTTGAATACTATTTTTCACTACTTTCTCTCTTTTCGCTTTCGAAACATTGCGCTGGATGAAACAACAAGCTTTTCGACCATGCTCGCGTCGACGATAGACGGACCGGGAAGGGTCTTCTTAAGCTGTTGGTCCCGGATGGCACTTGTAGATCTGTGACAGGCGTTATGTTCAACCAGAAGCTAGGAAAACGGACAAACTGTTGTCATTATCCCTATTAGGAAAATACTACGCTGAGTGATCTTGGTAGAGGTTGATGTTTCTACATATTGATTTCAATTAGAATGTTACGAAGATTTTCTCTTGCAACATTCCGTACTTTGTATTACCGTTTCTCAAATCTAAAACGCGCTAATAATTATCACGTCTTTAGCCCTTTACTTTATACCATAATGCTCTATCTGCCCAAATTAAGATTCTCTGGCCTTACAACTAAATTTATTTACAAAGCTTATTATAATTTCAAGTCCTAACGGACCTAAATAATTAACCATGATGAGTTTTATTTCAAATTATTCATAAAATTCTTTCTGCCTACGGGGTTCATTTGAATCAGTTTGATAGTTAAAACATTCAAAAATATAGTCATTAACATTGTTCATAAGTTACCAAAGGTAAAATATGCAAACCAACGGTTTTAAATTTCGCTAAAACGCTTTCTTTCCTCAATTTTTTGCATCAAAAATGGTCAAATGAGTTAACAAATTAATTATTTGACCATTTGTTAGTCTTATAATTAATGAATAAACGCGTTTTACCGAAATTTTTAATATTTGGTTAATATATTTTACCATTGATTAAGTTAACTACGATTCAACAAACTGGGTCTAAAGGACCTAAATGATGGCGTGACGCAATTTAAATTCGATAGGTAATATTTTATTTTTAAGTGCAAATCGGTATGCGTCGATGTGGACGTACTTGCAATTTAAATCGCCTATCGGTATAATTCGTCAAGCCATCACAAAGGTTCTACACTACTAACATTTTCAAGTAAGTTTTATAATCAAGTCAATACATATAAATAAAACACGTTAACTACTGAGAATAACAGACAATCCACACATAAATTGTTTACGCAGCTAATTTATGGAAAACTCACAAAAAATAACCATTATCAAGTAGTATATAATGGTATACTTTATATTATTCTAAATACATTTGAGACATATCACTAGAGTAGTAGTTTACAATTTAAGTACATTATTTACATCACTTATGACGTCATAGCAAAATCTATGATTACCTACTTAAATTTTCCACACATTATAATAATATAGGAAGTAAAGAAAATGACTGCAATTACTGGAAATCAAATAAACATAAACGAGTAAAGAAAACACCAATTTTATCGTATTTTAATGTGACCAAGCTTACTAGAAGATTTGTACAGATAAGAGTTAAAAGTACAGGCGCACGTTTCCGAAACTAAAGAGCCTAAAATTCCTTTTTAGGTGAAGATCACTGAATCACGACTGTTAAAAAATACTCTTAAGATTCGGATAGATTAAATCAGTTGATCTTCTTCAACAAACAAAAATAAGCACTTCACATAGATTTGGAAGAGTGCGACCGCACATATTTAGAACCTTGACTATACAGAGTAGAATTAATTATGTTATTTTAGAAAATCTGAAAGCGAGATAACATTTAGAATTTCACATACATTAATAGTAACAAAATCTATAATTATTCTAGCATTAAATATATCTTAGCGACGAATATTTACAGGTACATATTGCTTCAATACACTAATCACATTTGAATGGTAATATGTGGAAACAATTATCTAAATGACATGGAATGTGTAGTGTAAAATCATATTACTAGACATTGAAACAAATAAATTATGAGTAACATTTAAATAGCTTTTCTTATAAAATGATATGTTTCCATATTTTTTGCAGATATAAGTAAATCATCCATATATACAGAGTAAAAATGTATTCAACAAATTAAAAAAAAATCGATTAGGTTGCCGAAGCTTTGGTTAAATGCAGTTCAATCCAATCCAAAAAATATTTTGGTTCCAAAATTTCACATAATTATGGCCAACTTCACACAAAATACACAATTTCAAATCAACGACCACATATTTTAAATGAGCTGATGAGCTTTCCAAACTTCTGCTTTTTTTTCAAGCACTGCTTAGTGAAAACTTTTGATTATATATTAACACATTCGAATCAAACTAACCCGAAATTAAAATCACTGACTCTATTCATCTTACCATACTATAGTTCTAACAATAGGTTTTATACAAGTAACATCCTATCAACGTGGGAAAAAAACCGTCATGATAGCAATTGTAAAAATGTAGCCGCTAACGGCACGATCAATCGCTTACATTTTGGAATTTCAACCAACGCTATCGCTGATAGAATGATTATCTATAGCCTTAGATGACTTCTTAGAATATATTAAACCATCTGCAGTCCTTTATTGAGGCTCTCGACGTGTTCCTTGGCCTTCATCCGAAGTGCCGCGATGGAGGAAGAACGTGGATCCGGGGGGGCCCCACTGGTCACCGGGGCCGGTGGAGTTAGGTAGCTCGGGTAGCCAGACGGGGGATGGCTCAGGAAACCTGAGGAACATGGGCACTATCTTTAGTATGCTATAACCGCTCATCAAGTACTATAATGTGGTTTTATATGACTAGTAGGAGTAATGGATGATCTTGGAAAACATACATAAACTCAAAGCTTTACCCATGCATGGGGGCAAGTACAAACTACAGAACACTTATCCTCCTTTTGCGTCGTTTAAGTTCATACATGACATCATACATGTACGCCGTTTGAGTCTATACACCTGACCTTTCTGAAGTTATCATCATCTTTCTGCCCATGTTACTTAGGGTCGGCGCAACACGTTTTGTTCGGAAGAACAAAACGTGTTGCGCCGACAGGACGGTGTGGAAACACCGTCCTGTCCCCTGTCACGCTATCACTGACTCTCTTTTTTTCATATCTTACACAGTCCATCAATCTACTTTTGGCTTTCTTCACCCTCTCTATCCATCCACATTAGTATTCATAACGCTTTTAGTAAAATGCTTTTCATCCCCCCTCATCACATAACCATACCAGGACAAACGGTTTCCTTTCAACTTTTCTGTCACTGCACTGTGGCGCCACTTTCAAACTTCCTTTAATATACTATTTCTCACTTTACCCAATCTCGTCAAGCCGCACATCCATCTCAACATTATCAGCTCTCCTACATGCAATCTCTTTTCATCCATCTTTTTCACAGTCCAACATTCTGGTCCTAATCACAGACTTGTAGATTTTCCCCTTTAACTTGAACTTGACCTTTTTGAAGTACATCACCAAAAAAGGCTGCGTATATTCTTCTAAAACACCTGCTCCTGGCATTTCTACACACATCTATCTTTTGCTACTTTTGCTTGTCTCCTTTCAATCAGCCCTCCCATTATGACCAAACCATTTATACTCTTGGAATATTCATTGATGTTGACATAGAAGTCAATTTACCTGGTAATGCCGTGAGCAAAGGTGGTGCCAGCCAGGGGTCGACGGGTAGCCCTAGGCCTCCCAGCCGTGGTATGCCGCCGCCTCCACCACAGCCGTACTCTGATAGACCAAGACGAGCCGCCTCCATTTTCTCCTGACGACGCCACTTTGCGCGACGGTTTTGGAACCACACCTGTAAGAAGGGAAATAGTGTTTTAAAGTTTTTGCACCTATGTTGAAATTAAGGGGCTGTGTGAAAGATACTATGTCAAGAATGTGAGTGACTGTTGAGATAAACAGTAAAATAAAAAAATGGAGAAAGAAGACATAATATTGCGCCGACAGTTGGGTAAAAGGGTTAAAGCCGGATAATGCCACACTTTCTGAAATCACTCTATATCTCTCAGTACAAACAGCAAAATACTTTACCTATTTGTAAAACTGGCCGGTACTTTGGTTTTTAATCTATAAATTTATGAAAATTAAAACACACTATTATTATTATTTATTTATATTCCCGTAATGGTAAGTAAGTAACTTATAAACTAAGCCCCAAAAACTGTAGTAATGGTTTGACTGTTGGGTCGGTGAGTCTCTATACACTTATTCTTAAATTTCGTACTTAAAGCTAATGTCAAAATTTGCAGAGTATAAGCGATTCTTGCGGACCTCTATATTTTGCGACATCTATCACACTTTTACATGGATCATACCTAACTACCCGCAGTTGCCCAATCCATGTAAATTACGTTTAGGATATATCCGAGAAACAGGGCATCTGTCCCGCGAAAACTTTTTGCCTTCCCAAGCAATCGCACAGAGACAAGAGGTACGGTCAACTTAGTGGTAGTTGGAAAATCTAAGCATGCGATTCATTCGTGAAACTAGAGTAATTACAATGGAGGTCACTGTATCCCTGGAGCAACTATTCTAGTTTTACCTTAGTGGGATGAAGGCAAGATGATGATTGAAATTATTATGATTGCAAATAATATTTCAAAGTCAGATAGCAGAATTACTAATAGGGTCACAAGAAAATTCTGCCGCTTAATAGCTTATCAGTAAGTTCCAATCCAGTAAAAAAATCCTAAAGTGTCATTTTCGCACAGTGGTTCGCATCTAAATAAGTTAGACAAAAATATAAGCTTCGTGATCATAAACATTACCCCAAGTTCTTCGTAATTTACAAAGTGTTAAAGTAGTTATCGTGAAAATTATGGCCTGTAACGAAATTTGTTTATAGGTATTAACGCGCCACCTATTAGAGCATCAAACTTTACGATCCTTAGCAATAAAACCCCTAAAAGGTTTGCGCTTTGACAATAAATCAGAGAGTGAACACGTCACTTCTAAACAGTTTGTGGAGGCAGACATAACAAAACTAACTTTGAATACGGCAAAGCATGAAACACGAACTCAATCACATAAATGGTGTACCATCATTGTGCCATCCACCCTAGAGGCTACATCGCGGCGTCGCAATATAACTTCTAAGTTAATAAAAATAAAGTTTACTTTAGATTATTCATAGCCAAGATGTATGGCATGAATGTGGTGTCAAATTGTAGTGTGAAATGATATATTCAGCTGGGGTCGGTTGAACGGTAAAAATACGTGCGGTTCGCGTGACCGTTTCGATTTCAGTGTAGGAGACAGCAGGTTAGGGGCATGCAACGTTTGATGGCTTACCTGTCATAAGTATTAAATTTGTTTAACAGTGAAATATCAGAAATCGTTACGGTGTCGTCTGTTGGCAATTTTACGAGAAGTTAGTAGACAGAAAACTCATTTATTTGAGTCTATGGTCTCTCTATTTAATCCGTAAACCATACTTCAATTGAATTGGAAACTACAGGAACATGAGAAGAATAAGATGATAAAATCAAAATCAAAATTTCTTTATTCAATTAGGCCATTAAGCGGGACATTCGAACGTCAAAAAAAAAAAAAAGTAATAATAATTGATTCTACCGTCCATTCGGAAATGTGGCTTGTTATGGAGAAAAACGGACAAGAAACTCCACACAAACTCTTTTAAAAAAATGTGTTTTACAAGTATTTGGTTACATTATTCTTGTTGGAAAAATACATGTATGTGAGAACGATGTAAAAAAAAACGCACTTAAAAGCGTCTAGAGTAAAACAAACAATTAAAAATACAATAAATAGGTACTTAAAAACAGGCGGCGGCAGCTAAGTTATGACCAATCCCAACTGATGGTGCCCGTTCACGAACATGACACATGGATCGGCACCACTCAGTTCAACCATCATGAAGGGAACCGAATGATCCAACACATGTGCCACCATCAGAGAAACAGTAGAGAGAGCATGACACACTATCAAAATGAGATGGCAATATGAGTACCAAAACCTGACATATCGTCAAACTGTCCTGAAAGAAGTGAAGCTAAAGAAGAGCTCCATCCGAGATCACTATCTTTAGCCTCCAACAACCTACTTTCCACAAAGGGCCTTTCAATAATGCTTAAAGTTTCTGATTCTACACAAATTATAGTCGAATAAATAAAGGCACTAACCACTTAATCAGTTGTCGTGTGGTGTATGATTGCGTCACCAGCCGGTATCGGTGACACTCCTGCATTGATTGCGCAATTTATTAACTGGTTCACTTACTGACTTTCAGGTATGGTTGTATCAATGTTAGCTTAGCAATTAGTGTTGTGCATGTTTTAATGCAACCAAAAACATTCTTATTCTAATTCAAGGTTACATGCAATCCTACAAAGAAGTTCTTTGTTAAAACAAATCCTTTTGATATTTTGTTGAATCCGTACTTTGAACTGATTGAGAGAATTTATAACAGATCAAATTCAAGACAATTTTTGTAGTACAGTAATAACCCCTATTAACTAAAAACCTTCGTTAAATTTGCGTCTCGCCTGAATTACTTTAAAAAGATGTGATTAATGAAGAGCAAAATACGAATACATTAAATGCCACAGATATTATAGAGTCCGATACTAATTAAGTTTTTCGTACTCGTACATTCGATTATCGCAAATGAAACCGCAGTAAAACGCAAATCATCAAGTCATTACACAATTAACAATCACGGTACAACAGCACTATAATTGGAGCTAATTATCATAACCAGCTACACACGAACGCGGGCTAGACATAAGACATATTCGTAAAAGTTATTCGATTAATAAGTCGTGTGCGAGCGCCCTTAGGCCAGGTATGAAGTATGGTGTCGGGCCGTGCCACGAGCGATACCCGTGTACTCGGTGCTTGATGGCGTTTTATTATAATATTGATTCTAATAGACACTGCTGAGGGATACGTCTGTATGCTTGTTGAAATTTTTTGCCAATTCGACACATAAAAAGCCGGCCAAGTGCGAGTCGGACTTGCGCACGAAGGGTTCCGTACTTGGTAAATTGCGGTTTACGATTTATGACGTATATTAAAAAACTACTTACTAGATCTCGTTCAAACCAATTTTTGTTGGAAGTTTACATGGTAATGTACATAATATTTTTTTTTTAGTTTTATCATTCTCTTATTTTAGAAGTTACAGGGTCACACACACACACATTTAAAACACAAATTTCTAAAAACGACTGCCGTGCAGTCGAAGGATTCAAATTCGCGTGATGGCTGACTAAAACCAGATGTATCCTCCAACTGCACAGCATGATTTTCTTCTTGTTTACGTTTTTTTGTTCGTTTTTTAAGCAGTCGTTTTTTTTTGTTTTTGAATTAACTTTTTTTATTTGTAACTGGTTATTCAGAATTATTTTTTCGAATTAGGTACATTTAAACATAGAAGTGTTATGTCTTTTTGAAATCACCTCTCAAAACAATTTATTTTGATATCGATTGACGTCAGAATCATCAAAATTGGCCAACGCGTGCCCTCTAGAACTCCACATAGGAACAAAGATACATACATAGACTGATAAATACGTTACCCTCCTTCGGCAGTCGAATATAAAACATTTGATTTCGGCTTAACTAGAGAGAAACTGTAATCGGTAGGTCTGTTTGAAAATTGGGTCAAATGCAAAAGTACCCTCTGCCTAACCCTTCCAAGAAAACAGGCGTGATGTTTTGTTATGTTAGAAAATAATGCTCTCAAGCTTCCACTTGGAAAAACTTCATCGACTCATTGCTATTTTTGGGAACAAGAACAAGCTTTTGTAACTCCAATAAAAATAAGCATTTAGATATAAAACCTCGTTAACCCAGGTTGTAAAACAGCATGGGCATTGTTCTGTTAATTAACAGAAACGAAAACTACATTAGAAATCATAAAACGTCTAATTTTTTTGTGAGTGTTCGTTAAGCACGCAACATTTTGCCCACGCGCGCGCCATGTCACCCACTGTGCATCGCCATCAAAATTATACAAACAATCG
Organism: Orthosia gothica; assembly: GCA_949775005.1. NCBI lineage: Eukaryota > Metazoa > Arthropoda > Insecta > Lepidoptera > Noctuidae > Orthosia > Orthosia gothica. Next base: position 5,570,633 of record OX459052.1, read on the forward strand.
TCGAGTTGTTCTGTATAAGTTGTTCGTGTTGCTTACACTTACACTGCGAAATTGAATTAAGACTTGCTTTGTGTTACTCGACAACGAAATTGCCCATTTACTGCGAACCTTGTTTGGTTAGTCAATCAATTTTGAATATTACTTAAGTTCGCTGAAACTTTGTAACAATACAAGTTTGGTAATTAATTAAGTCGAACGGTTCGTGTTTGTGTTGAATATCATACACTATTACTTATATACAAATATGTATCGATTTCGGTTTTAATATAGCGGCAAACAAATCGTGTGGACTTGAAATTTGTGGTAGTTTATTTTTGAAAAAGGAACGAGCTCAAGGACCCCTATAAAACAAACGTCAAAACACATTCATTGTGCTCTATTCTTGTCACTGTCAAATAATGAACAAGCAAATCAACGCGTATTCGTACGCGTTGTTTTACTTAGTTGCGACAGATTCAATCAGTCGGAACAACAAAACAAAATAACCGAGAGGACGTCGCGCCAACTGTCGCGTTTCAAAAAACGAACGTCACAACACTAACAATGCGGTTCAAATATGACAGATGTCAGATTTGCGCGTTCGGGCGCCGAGCGGGCTCCGCGATTGGTCGGGAACACTTCGTTTGAATATTATTCGATTGTGTCGAGAGCCGATCCCGCTGTTTGTTACATTGGATTGCTCGTAATTACATTACTCTGCGCTTGTGTGACGTCTTTTGACTTTAATCGAGTGACAAATTGAGTTTGCGTGCGATTATTTTCGTAATTGAAATAACATTCTGTTTTATTTCGTGCGTAGTATCTGTTATCGTTGTACCTGAAACAACTGCACTTAATAGAATTTAATTGCCATTATTTTCTTCACAAACAAGGTTTCATGAGCTACGTGTGACCACTTAGGTCGCTTCACAGTTGAACAAATTTAATTTTTATTACGACTGTGTTATCGCGGGCGTGCGGGGGTGAGGTGGGGGGTACGGACGAATTAACGTGTTATTGGGGTGAAATTAAAGCGGTTAAACAGTTCGTGCTCGGAATTGTTCAGCTAATTGGTCCCGCGACACACGCGCGCCGTCGCGAACCGTCTAGCGCTGAGTGTGACTGTGTCTCAGCTAGCAACACTGTGCTTAGAATTTGAATTTAGAACAGGGTCGTCGAAATCTGGCATTCTTGGTAGATTATTACCAAACTAAATACTCATACTGACAAAAATGTGGTGTCAAAGGAATTGACATCCTTAAACAAGGTGTAATAATGTCGGCAAACTTAAACCTAACCTTCGAAGTTTCACTCCACCATTTTCAATAGAGTTAAGCTCCACATAAAACTGTTTGCACACATAAAAAAGTGGTTTTAACGTCTCCTTATAGTTCTAATATTCTTTGCGAGAAGCGTGCGGCGTGCCCGCGCGGCAATACGTCATTCAAATTATGTTTGAGAGGTACACAGTGCTACAGTGGAGCTTCAGTGAACACGACACGGGCTGCTAGCTGAATCCGCGACTGTCTTTGTTAAGCGACATGCACGGAACCAAATACATACACAGAGATTTAGGATACAGTGAAAGAAACTCTTCCGACTCTGTAATATTTCACTAATTGTTTGGATTATCTTATTTGACAAAGCCCATGGCTACAATATGCTGGATGTTGTCAGTGATTTTATTTCGATTTTATCAGTGATCTCGTTTTTTTTTAACCATCCAAAATTTTCTGCAGAAAATTTTACACCAGTCTTAACTAACTGGGTAAAATTGGGTCCGATATCGAGGTCCGATAGGCAGTCGCTCTATATAAAATACTGGTATACAACTACACTGGAAGGATCCAATGGATCCGTCCAACATAAATCTAGTCAGACTGGAAGAATCCGACCTCAACATTGTTTCAAAACGGCTAATAAAGAGTTGTAAACGATTCATTGCAAAACCTAAGATTTAGGCTATCGAGATCAGATAGGCAGTCGTTCAAAATACTGGTATTCGGATACAACTAGACTGGAATGAGCCGATGGATCCTACCAAAACATAAATCCAGTCAGACTGGAAGAATCCGACCTCAACATTGTTTCAAAACGGCTAATAAAGAGTTGTAAACGATTCATTGCAAAACCTAAGATTTAGGCTATCGAGATCAGATAGGCAGTCGTTCAAAATACTGGTATTCGGATACAACTAGACTGGAATGAGCCGATGGATCCTACCAAAACATAAATCCAGTCAGACTGGAAGAATCCGACCTCAACATTGTTTCAAAACGGCTAATAAAGAGTTGTAAACGATTCATTGCAAAACCTAAGATTTAGGCTATCGAGATCAGATAGGCAGTCGTTCAAAATACTGGTATTCGGATACAACTAGACTGGAATGAGCCGATGGATCCTACCAAAACATAAATCCAGTCAGACTGGAAGAATCCGACCTCAACTTAGTATCATAAATGTGACATTCTAAAGTGATTATTTTGTTATTATTCTGCTAATTTATTATTCTGATATCTTGACAAATGTTTTTTTTTTTTTATTGTAATTTTTAATGTGACATTCTAGAATGATTATTTTGATATGATTTATTAATTTGACATATTTTTATATAAATATATATATATATATTCATCTGACATTCTAGAATGGTAATTTAGACTTGCATTATTTTATTGACATTTACACATATTTTATTATTATTGCATTTGATAATCTAGAATAATTATTTTGAACTGTATTATTTATCAATATTTGCATGCCATTGCCCAAGGCAAAGGTTATTTTGATTTGAATTGTAAGATTTTAATTTGTTCTTAATTCTGTTATTAATATTTGCATGCCATTATTTAAGGCAAACATGACGCTCTGTATCTTTTTTTTTAACATCTCTTATTTATTGACAATTTGTTGTGTGTACTGTACTCATGTTTGAGCAAATAAAGATTGCATTTGTTGTTTGTTTAAAAAAGAGTTGGAAACATTTCATTGCAAAACCTACCTTATAATACCACAGAGGGTAGAGGAATTACGTTAACCAGAATCGAATCAAAGTAACAAATGAAAGAAGCACCCCAAAGGAATCTCAAACATTGGCTCATCATTGCCGAATCTAAACAAAATTGTGGCTTTACCTCCGATATGAGTCAATATGGCTCCTCAAGCTCTGCGCCTTATTAAATCGGAAACGCGAGCAAGTATGGCGGAGTGATGTGACGTCAGCGGGGGAGCCACTGACACTTCCGCGAGGTAACGAGATACGTTTTGCTTATTTGTGTGCGAACACACCTGCGACGACTGCGACTCGTAATATACGAGACAGTTTACTTCGAAGGAAAAGAATTTGGTATTAATAAAATTCTGTCGCCGTCATTCTCAATATAACGTTATATTGATAACTAGCGGACGCCTCGCGGTTTCACACGAAAAGTTCCCGTTCCCGTGGGAATACAGGGATAAAAAGTAGCCTATGTCACCCGGGGATAGTGTAGCTTCCCAACGGTGAAAGAATTTTTGAAATCGTTCCAGTAGTTTTTAAGTTTATTAGTTACATACAAAAATACAAATCTTTCCTCTTTATAATATTATTATTGATGTATTATTATATTAGTATTAGGATGGTATTTAAAAGTACTTCAACTTATTCCCATTTCATTTACCTAATTTTGCCTGTGTTCCACCAAATATACTGAATGTGCACCAAAATATGTTCACTAAAATATGTCATAACGAGCATCTATTTAACAACTGTTGCAAATTTGTAAAAATAGTAATACACCTAATTTTAAAAACAAGCATTTATTTTTTTAGTTAAGTTTAGTTTTTTAGTTTAGTATAGTTTTTTAGTTTATCTTATCTTATCTTGTGGAGGGGCCGAGAAATAACTCGGACATGAGTTTTACAACGAGACTAGGAGATATGAGCCTATAGTCTTCTGGTCTTGGATATTCAACCCCTAGGAGACTCATTCGCTTACCAGCCAGTGCATCGCATGTGCACAGAAGGTGCTCCATGCGTTCCGTATGATCCCCACACAACCTGCACATGGGTGTCGCGGTTAGACCCATCTTCATGAGCATGCCGTTGGTTCCAAAGTGCCCAGTAAAGGCCCCAAGCAGGTAGCGGATTTGCCCCCTGCTCATATTCCAAATGCTTTTTTCTGTTTCAGTTTTTTAGTTTAGTTTTAGTTTTCGAATAAGTCGACGTAGCCCCGCTGCGCGGGGCTCCTATTTCTGTCTGCAGGGTCAAAAGTAACCTGAGGGTTTCACCTTAAAAATCCAATCACCGTGAAGATATCCGTCATAAATCAAGAGCAATTACTGACTGTGTAGGAGCTTACCAGATATGCTTAAGTATCCTTATTGAATGATTGTTTAATGCAAGCTGCAGTGAATTAACGTCATCATCATCATCATCAGCCTTATAATCTTCCCACTGCTGGACACAGACATCCTCTCTTTGAGAGAGGTAATGGCCTTGAATTTACGTAATCAAAGTAATAAATTTGACAAAACTGTCATTACGAGTTACAACAGTGGCAACAAATTAATATTGAAATTAATCATGATTATAAATAATAAGTGAAATTACCTGAAGTTATTATACATCCGACTACAAATTCCTACCTTGTCAAATAATTTTGAAAACACTTCTGAATTAATTCTATATAAATGTTTTATAGTGCTAAGTGCCAAAAATACGGTGTTTTTCGTTAAATTTAGGAGTCTGGACTTATTTACACATCGTATTTTTTAACCTAAAACTAACATTATTTGAGAATATTTTTCTTCAAAAGTGGCAAATCTACTGCCTTACCCCTATAATTAGTTGGTTAAAGTTATAACTTTTTTCCAAAAAATACGACTACAGTTTTTTCCAGCTTTTTCAATTTGGCCGTCCTTGTCCGCGACCGTGGCAGGTCTCATAGTTTTATTGTGTTCCGTCAGTTGTCTGTCAACATCGACTTGCACAAAAACAAAAGAACAAGCTTGCACCCTCCGGATAGGAACTGCAAAAATCGACGGAGTGGCCGTAAATTGAAATATGGCAAACTTGATGTCTCTCCGGTCGAATATTTGTACCATTGAGTGCCTTGTTTTTTTTTCAAATTGTTGTGGAATCGAAACATAGACGTAGAAGGAACTGTTTAGAACAATAGTGAAATTTGTTATAACACTTATTCGTTTATAAATTATTAGTTTTATATTGGGTAGCCGAATATAATTATTGGCAGAGATTGGTAGGTTATCTCTATTATTTTTTGTTTTCTAAAAGAGTATGTGGTGTTTTTTGTCCGTTCTTCTCCATACCAAGCTACTTTGTCGAATGGAAAGTAGAATCAATTATTACTTGTACATTTTAAATTTTGATTTTCGAAAGTGCATAATGGCCTAATTGAAATAAATCATTTAATTAAATTACGGTTGTAAGTAAGGTAAGTCGAAGAAGGCTGTCTGCAGGGTTAAAGGAACCTACCGAATATTTAAAATAAATACCATTTAATTACTGTACTTCTTTTATTACTTGGCTTAAAGAGATAAAGGACAATGATAAAGGATAATGGATAAAAGTGCGAGTAAACAAGCAAAAGTATATATCCTACTATTTATATCCTTTATTAAACGTTTTTCTTATTCATTACATTTTTAAATATTTTTATAAAGCACATACAAAAACAACATTTATAAATATTAAAAAAAACTTAATTCAAAAAATCAAAAAACCCGACTGCTTCAAAAGCGAACTAAAAAGTCGTAAACAAGGAAAAAATCATGCTGTGCAGTCGGAGGATACATATTCGCGGGCTGGCTGACCGATATCTGGTGTATCCTACGCCTGCACAGCATGATTTTTTCCTTGTTTACGACTTTTTAGTTCGCTTTTGAAGCAGTCGGGTTTTTTGATTTTTTGAATTAAGTTTTTTATTTATAACTTTTTAGTTAGTTTTTTTCGAATTAGATACATTTAAACATATAAGTGTTATATATTTTTGAAATCACCTCTTAAAACCCTTTATTTTGATACCCCACACGATGGGTTTGGAAGAAAAAAAAATTTGGGCCCCCACAATATGGCACCCAATATCCGCCATTTTTCTATTATCCAATTTTAATGTAGCCTATGACACTCGCAGGGTTAAGACTCATCGATTGACGTATGAATCATCAAAATCGGCCAACGCGTTTGGTCTCTGGAACGCCACATAGGAAAACTGTTAAACGGATTTTATTGAACATAATAAATCATAGGATATAATTTATAAAGAGTTTTATGTACCTTTATTTTTAAAATAAAATCGACGGTTTTAATCAATTGATTAAAAGATTCTAAATACGCTAAACACGGTCGTAATTTTATAAATAAGGCCCATTGTGTAGAAATACTTAATACAACGCGGGCGGAGCTGCAGGCTAGAGGTATAGAGGTATGTAGCTGGTGAAGTTGGTGTTAATGTGTGTGCGGAGCGCGGGCGTGCGGCGTGCGCTAATCGAATTGTCTAGTTAGAGCCAATGGAGGTCCCCTGCGCGACCGACCGCGCAATGCGATTAACAGTCTGCACGTATTTGTGAATCTTACTCACATATAAATTACATACATATAGTTTACAAAGATCAATTTTAACTTAATGTTAGGAAAAGAGATTGAATGTAGCAGAGGTTAGAATGTTGATATCAGAGAGAGAGAGGATAAAGTGAGTAATGAGTACATTGGAGGATGTTTGAAAGAGGCGCCAGTGACAGAAAACATAACAAAGAACCGTTTGTCCTGGTATGGATATGTGATGAGGAGGGATGAAACGCAAGTTACTAAAAAAGTTGTGTGTATAAAATGTGAATGGACGGAGATGGAGAGGAAGTCCAAAGAAATGACAGATGGACTTTGTGAGAAGAGATATGAAAAAAACCGTAAAATTTAAACAACTTGCGACACATTTTTATTTCGTGCTATATAATTTATCTAGTAGTAGACACGCTTCGATCAACAATCTATCAAACACGTAATTATGACACGATATCTTGTGAAAATACCCCGATTCAAACAGTAAAACGACCACTTTTGAACAGCTTAACCAATTTTCATCAAACCTAGCTAGGAACACTCTCCATAATTTCAACTTTTATAATCATCCTGGCTAGCCTTTTTCCCAATTATTGTTGGGGTCGGCTTCCAGTCTTACCGGATTCAGCTGAGTATCAGTATTGTAAATGGAGCGACTGCCTATCTGACCTCCGCAACCCAGTAACTGGGTAACACGATACCTCTTGTCAAGACTGGTGTCAGATTTCAGGCTTCTGACTACCCGTAACGGTTGTCAAAGATCTTCAAATGACAGCCGGGACCAACGGTTTAACGTGCTTTCCGAGGTGCGTTGCTTAACCTTGAAGATCGACCCGTGCGGCTGTTATTATTTAGCCACGAGCTCCACATAATTTCAACTTTTAAACAAATAAAAAACTAAATCAAGTCGGGCATCAGTTAAGGAGCTATGATGCCACAGATAGATACACAAATACACAAACACACAGGTCAAACTAATAACACCCCGTTTTTCCGTCGGGAGTTAAAAGGGATTAAGAGATTGAATTGAAACGGTGAAGGAAAACATCGTGAGGAAACCGGCATGTCCTAGAACCAAAAATTCGAAGACATGTGACATCCACCAACCCGCACTGGGCCCGCGTGGTGGATTACGGCCCATTCCCTCTCACAGAGAGGAGGCTTGTGTCCCAGTAGTGGGAACATTAGTAGGCTGATGATGTGAAGAGATTGAATGTAGCAGAGATCAGAATGGTAAGATCGATGTAGAGAGTGACGAGAAAAACATAAAGTGAGTAAGTAAGTAATTCTTTAATTTGCAGATATGGGTACAGTACATGGTGATAAACAGATTAAAAGTAGGTTCAGCCATATTTTGCCAAGAGGCATGCAAAAGTTATAATTTGAAGCTAAAACAATAAATAAAGGCAATTAACAGACACACCGAATAGTTTTAAATCACAACTTATTGTACAATTTATATAGATTACAATTATACATTTCATTTGAGTGAAAGTGAGTAATGAGTGTTGAAAGGATGTTTGAAAGTGGAAACCTTTTGGTATGGTCATGTGCTGTGAAGGGATGAAACGCATGTTACTAAAAGACTTATGTACCTATATAAAATGTGGATTGGTGGAGACGGAGAGGAAATCCAAAGAAACGATAGATGGACTGTATGAGGAAAATAAAAGAGAGTATGCTGTATGAAAAAAAAGAGAGTCAGTGATAGCGAGACAGGGGCAAGGACGGTATGAAAGAAGAAAAGGTGTTGCGCCGACCCCAACTAACATAGGATTAGGGCAGGAAGAAGAAGATAATAATTGTGTAAAATATAAAAATATCCAAGCTAAACAAAGTAGACGAAACCGTGCGCACTGGCGGCAAACGCCGATCCCAATTAACAAAGGAAGATGAGAATTACTGAGACCTTAGTGCGAGTTTTTTAACGTACTCACTTGTGGTAACGTAAACGATCTCTTATCAAATCATCAGCCTATTAATGTTCCCACTGCTGGGACATAGGCCTCCTCTCTGTGAGAGGGAATGGGCCGTAATCCACCACGCCGGCCCAGTGCGGGTTGGTAGATGTCACATGTCTTCGTATTTTTGGTTCTAGGACATGCCGGTTTCCTCACGATGTTTTCCTTCACCGTTTTGTGAGCATGGTTCAAAAATAATTTAAACAAAGTAAAGCGCCTGCCTGGGCTCGAACCCACGACCTACAACTTGTAAGTCGCGGCCGATACCACTGGGCCACCACTGCTCGCCAAACGATCTCTTATGTCAAAATATAAACAAAAAAAGAGGTTTCTCCTTACCGTCACCAGACGGCGCTTATCCAATTTCAATACAAATAGACGTTTACATTAACGCGATTGAGCGTAAGTAAAAAAAAAACCTGCACTAAGGCCCCTCTGATGATGGCTGGCTACGTAGTGTAGCAAGCCTACGCGGGCCTACGCCGTAGTGCCTACGCTACGTGCTACGCTGCACTTCGCGAGTTTCGGTGCTTACAGTCAGAAAATTTCATGTGCATAAGGATACTTTTTCTGTAGTTCTATAAAACTTTGGAAGGTTCAGCTTCTCTAAATAGTAGAATTTTGAGCCGGTTTTCACTGATCGAAAGAGCGATAAACGAGGACGTTTTTTTTTGTTTTAATTGGTCGTGTGCGGAGCCGGGGTACAGCACTTGTAAGCGTATCTTTACAAAATCGTGTTTTAGTTTAGCTTTCCAAAAATAATACGTATAAATTACACTGGTTTTTGATTCAAATTACATAGGCGTGTTGCATGTATCGAACAGCATCGATCGTCTCCAGTATCTCTTTGTTTACAATACAAACGCAATTGACTCCAAGCGCACCCTCTCACTCTAACACCTTACATAAACACGAACAAAAAGTACTTCACCTTCTTTCTGTTACGCAAGAAAACAACAGAGACAGCACATACGGCTGACACATACGAGAGAAAGAGATAAAACACATCGCCATCTTAGATGCAGCCCGTGGACCAGAAGTTAGCCAATAACCCGCTTTCTGCGATGAAAAGGAGCTTATCTCAAACACAATTGCCGAAGTAAATTGAACTGTATTCTTATAAAATTAAAGTTCAACATTGTTTGAGAGGGTTGGAGGTAAAATTAATAATAACGTTTGTCGGAGGCTAGGGAAGTTCTTAAGGGGAGGGTTCACGCGACGTGCGGAGAAATAATGATGGCGTGTCTTTGATGGGACCTATTGTGATGGAAGTCTGGTTCTGAAGTAGCCTTTAATATAATAAGGCCTATTAGTTAACTTGAAATTGTATTTTGTTCCGGGACTCGTTTAGGGTTACGTAGAAGCCAATTACGAACTTTAATCCCTAAATATATATCGGGCAATCTACTGAAGTTTCTTTTGTAGTCAGGAACACTGACAAGTTAGAGACTTGTATTTTTTTTTCAATATCTTTTCAAGATACAGGAACTACGATATATAGCGTGGTGACCCAGTGGTTAAGACCTCACCTTTCGTGCTTGAGGTCGTTGTTTCAAATCCGGGCAAGTACCAATGTGACTTTTACAATTCCTATAATATGTACCTACTTCTTCCTAGAAATTGCTGACAACGGTGAAGGAAAACATCGTGAGGAAACCAGCAGCCGTATTGCGTAAATGCGCAAAGAGTTTAAACTCTATCCAACCGACCAAATCAGCCAATCACACAAAACGGAAATCCACATCGCGTCATGCATCTCGCATTTGATTGGTCGATTTTGTCTGTTGAAAGCTTAAGCTCTTTGCGCACTTACGCAACACGGCTGCTGTACTTATAATAAGTATTTGTAAGCTTGTGTTCCATTCGTATAATTGCTGCAAGGCGTTCCATTGCAAGGAAAAACAATTGGTTTTTTATACTAACTTTTTTCTTATTCTTCTCATCAAACCCTTTCCTCTAATAGGATTTAGAATAACGTCACTTATCTAACGCATTGTCATCCAAACTAAACTTGTAAGGAAAATTTCATCTCAATCGGTGGAGGATAACTGCTTTAAAATTCAGTTGCAAGATTTGACCCAAACACACTTACATGCATACATACATTGCAAGATAAATAAAAGCTTGTAATAAATAAATAACAGCGTTCCTTATATAACAGCTTTAGGTAATAAATAAACTGGAATACCAAATCGTCATTAGCTGAAAACTGTAGAGTCCTCCACAGTCGCTAACTTAGTTTTTTATTATTATTGATAAAGACTCGCGTTCGACCACTATCACTACTGCACTTGTATTCAAGTTGACAATCTACAATCGCTAACGTGAGTAGAAAACGAATCAATGTATGCGAACGACACATCTGAACGTTAAGTCACGTGGTCAGACCATACAAATAGAAGGCGTTAACGATTGTAGACGGAGATTCGATACGAAACGTTTGTAACTTGGCTGAATTGACAATCCACAATCGCTAACGTGAGTAGAAAACGAATCAATGTATGGATTATACATCTGAACGTTAAGTCACGTGGTCAGACCTTACAAATAGAAGGCGTTAACGATTGTAGAAAGAGATTCGATACGAAACGTTTGTAACTTGGCTGAATTGACAATCTACAATCGATAACGCTAGTAGAAAACGAATCAATGTATGGATGACACATCTGAACGTTAAGTCACGTGGTCAGACCATACAAATAGAAGGCGTTAACGATTGTAGAAACGGATAACGTTTGTAACTTGGCTGATGGAAGAGATGATGTGGCCTGCGGTGAAGCACGCTTGCCTAGAAGTAACCTATTCACTCTTGACTTAAAGACCCCAGGTTGTAGCTATAAAAAAACATAGACTTTCATATTTCTTTGTGTATGAAATACCTAAACTGCCAGCGGCTTCAATGTCGAAAATTAGCCCAAGAAAACCTATTCTCGGGATAAAAAGTATCATATGTGCTATTCCAGACTATAATCTATCTCTGTGCCAAATTTCATCCAGATCCATTCAGTAGTTTTAGCGTGAAAGATTAACAAACATGCTTACACACTCACAAACTTCCACCTTTATAATATTAAGTGTGATGATACCTACACAAACCTAACCTATTCGCACTAGGAATCCCATCCTATCTAAAGTTTAGTCTTTGCATCAGTATCAGTAGCATTGTAGTAATAGGTCACAAACTGCTAACAGTTCAAACTAACAAGCTCTAAACAGAATCCTATCGTTGGGTTCCGCACACCACACACACAGCACACTCGCACAAAAGCTCTAAACGCCCGGCAAACGCATCAAAAGCGAACCCAAAAACATCAATCACTCAAACTGAGTTAATCCACAACTAAATTAACTCGCGGCAAACAAGACCACACTCCCCCTTAACCCTCCGACTGACGAAACATAATTGACTTTATCCTTAAACGATAAAGTCCAATTTCGCGTGACCGACTAAACCTTCCCCTGATACGACCTACAACTTTATCGCAGTGGCATTACGATTTAGAATCGAATGTAACACAACGTTTATCTCTTGATTTCGTTCTATCTTCACATCATTTAGTTCGATGCCGCTTCTAAAAGGCTTAACCGACGTGTTACAATGGAATGTAAGCTTTATTACTGAGAGGTAAGGCTTGTTGTGATTTGTAGCAATTATGTTGGGGTTTTGCGGGAAGAGCCGGGTCGAGTTTTTATTTCATTCATTAGAGAGATATTTAAGAGCTATTAAGGCGTAAATAAGCGCTTCTTTTGTGCGATTCCATGTAGTGGGTGAGGTTTTTCCGGATCATTTCCGAGAAAACGCTGATTACACGTGCCAATAGTTTTGAGAAACATTATAAAACAAAGTGCTACATTGATACTCTCATAGAAAATTAAAGGTATAGCTTAGTATTAAGTTTAAGATTAATGGCTTAGACGATCTCAATGTTCTTTCCATCAACAAAAATAATATAGGTAAATTTAAAACCGACTATTGATAAAATGCGTTCTAAAAATATGAAACAAGGAAATATTCTTGCCTGACATTCTTGTAATCCTAATCTTGGCTTCACCATAGTTTGGTAAAACTAAGAAAAAACTAACAAAGATACATTTCCAGTCCAACACAACATTTCCATCTAGATCGTTGGATCTAGATGGAAATGTCCACAGTCTAAGAGAGTCCTCTTCCCGAGCTCTCTGCCTCAATATATCCGAACAAATTCAATAAAGGCCCGAACAAACAACTCCAGCGTTTATTGCATAACGCATCTTCTAAAACGCAGGGTAAACGCGAGGTCGTGGGCCCGGCCGCGAGGGTGCCGCCCTCTGTTTATACGGACTGCGCCCGACTACTTAATAACGACTTATTTATTTGCACAAAGGATCCAAGCTAGTAATTGCGTGGCCGATAATATGAGAACTATTAACTGGTGCACGTGGCTCCATGTTTGTCGGGACACTGATGATGGCTTGTTAGTTTTAAAGTAAACAAAGCTTTCTATTTGTTTCGGGGACTTTGATTTGATCTAATGTCTCGAGATTAGTTGTGCTGTTACGGTCCGTCTGGGTTTATTTGCATGGAATATCAAGTTTTGCTGGGAGATACCTAGAACAAGCAATGGCCACTAAAGATCAATACAATGACAATTCATCCCATCGTGGCTAAATAATAACAGTCGCGCAGGTCGATCTTCAAGGTTAAGCAACGCTTGACTAGGTCGGTCCGTGTATGGGTGACCAGTTCAACATACCGAGTTTCCTCCGTGCCTCGGAAAGCACGTTAAGCCGTTGGTCCCGGCTGTCATTTGAAGATATTTGACAGTCGTTACGGGTACTCAAAAGCATGAGATCTGACACCAGTCTTGAAAAGGGGTACTTACCGTGTTACCCAGTTAATGGGTTGTGGATTGTGGAGGTCAGATAGGCAGTCGCTCCATTTAAAACACTGGTACTCAGCGGAATCCGGTAAGATTGGAATATAGAGAGAGCAGATAGAGTTCCTAGTGCGTGCACTAAAATGGTATGAATTGCCGTAACAAAAGGACCAATGACACAAATAATTAAAATAAATAATCAGACAGAATTAATCAAAGCTAACAAGTTGAAAAAACATAAACATGATCAATAAATTCGACCGTAGTTAATTGAAAACGACGCAAACTATAAATCTATTGTAAAAACTCATTCAATATGTAAATCAAATCCCACCACAGACACAAAATTGGTTTTTAATAAAATTTTGCGCCGTTCGAAAGCAATTACAGTATTAAGTAAATTATAAAAGGTTCCGTTCTAAAGGCGAACTTGATTAATTGACTCGTCGACGAGTTTGTAGAACTGCTGGAGCCCGACAATAGCGCCCTATAAAAAGGACAAAATCAATCGAAAACAAATTACTTACAGAACCGCATAAAATTGAGTCGTTAGTAACATTGTATGTCGTGAAAAATAAACGACTCGCAGTCGAATCAACTTTGTAGAGGTAAATGAACGTCGGGCTGCAGCCCACGCCGTGATGTGGACTGCGCGACCAATATGATTTTAAATTGCTTCCGTCTTTATGATCGTTACAGGTAAATTAATTAATTGTTCGGTATGCGCGTTTATTGGACGCCAGCCAGTTTGTATGCGTAGTTTTATTCTGTTGATTCACGCAGTTATTGTGTTTGTTTTGATGTAGTTTGATTTGCTGCGTTCAAAACGAGATTGGCGCGTGTAACAAATTTGATATAGAAAAAAAAGAACTCGTAGCTGCATTAATCAATATTTTTATTAGCTTTTGGAGCCTCAATTTGTAAATCCTTCGCAGTAACATTATTAAGTTCTGCAACCGTTAACATCAAATTAAAATGTAATACAAATCGCAGAACGTGACAACAGCGCGGCTTTATTAAAGCATGTCCTCCATTGTGTCAGTTTGTTCTCACCGCATTCACAACTAGCCATTAGCCATCCCTCGCACAAACACAAAGGAACACAATGCCATGAATGGGGTTGCAATTACATGTTCCTAATTCGCTCATTTCACCCTTGAGATCCGCGGAAAAGAGTGTAACAGTTTCTGATCGAGTTAATTATTTTTATATTAGCTTTAAGCCCTCGTTTTGATTAAAGCAAGATAAAATAGATGAAGAAGAAGATGGTAAATCTGAACAAAGTGATTCCGTTGACGATATTATTTGTCTCAGCAGGGCATCTATCGCTGAGCCGTTTGTAAAAGCAAAGGCTAGCAAAATGAAAGATTTTGAGGTTCAATTCAAGAACTGATGTTCTGAAAAGGTGATGAACAACGAATGACTAAACTAACGCTGCAAAACAAAACTCAGAATAAAACAAGCCGGAACAGCCAACCCCCTGGATCGTAATATTAGTAGCTTTTTGGCGTATGCTTAAACTTTCTTAGCAGTTGACATGAGTGACGTTAAATAATAGAGTATCGTTGTTGTCATTAGCGTGGCGGTGGCGGCCGCGTGGCAGGAGCGTGACCGCCGCGTGGATGTCGCGTGGCCGCCTACCCCACGGCCAATCTGACGCAACACTGTGTACAAGCAACGGTGTAAGGTTACACCAGTGACTGGTATTACTGGGAATTAATTTAAAGTATGTCAAGCTCAATTTTATCTCAGAGTACTTAATGAATATGTTGAAGAAATACATTTCAAGGCAACAGCAATCGAGATTGCAAGGATACAGAAAATATTGTAGTTGAAGAAGAAGACTATAAGGACCAAATATTTGATCTGTTACAAGATTACGATTTGGCTCATCTAAATAGAGCGAAAGGACCAGAACATAGATAATAACGGTGGCTCTTACAGATTTTCAAGTTAAATCAATTCCAGCGGCAAAAGCAGAACATCGACGCATTTAAAGATCTCAGTAAAGCGTTCGATTGATTCACTCTGTTGTTTTTGGCAACATTTCACAAACTATTGCTACGAATAAAATCTCATAACTGCCTATTTGCTGTATTGGTCGCAAGCGCTGCTTCTGAGTATGCGGTCCTAGATTCGATTCTTAGGTCGGGTAAGGTGTTATTGGGTTTTTGCATCTGGAATTTATCAGCAGCAATCCGGCTGGACATATGCTCGGTTGATGTCAATATGCTCACCCTCAAATGGGCTTAAAAACATAACTGGACAATATGGGTGTACTTTAGTTGCACTTCTGCCTACAACTTCTGGATACAGGCGTGATTTTATGCTATATTATCTTATGTAAACAGTAGTCTTGTATTTATATACATGTATATGTTTATGTAGGTGGTATATACACGGACAAATCGTTTGCGCCACTCCCAGCCCGCGTTCATTAATATATTGTGACAAGCTCTGAGCTGTCTGAGAGGTGTGGAGACGGCTTCTGTTGCACTTGATTCATTTAAGGTGAGTATCATTTAAGTCTTTTTTACATGAACTATCCTTATCATATATATTTTTGTCATACTGTAGCTATTGAATAATATAATAAAAGCTATTAAACCAACATTTTCTTGATTGGACAATTATCTAGTACCTAAAGATGAATGAAGTAAAGGCAAAAGTTGCAATAGAAAAGTGTTAGATTATAATAAAAGAATAAGAAATGAAGTCCTTACGAAATAAGGTACCTAATACACGAAAATAATCAAGTAGAAAAGTGTTAGATTATAATAAAAGAATGAGAAATTAAGTCCTTACTAAACAAGTAAAATCTCAAAATTATAAAAAACCACGGCACATTTTTATTTCATGCTGCATAATTTATCTAGTACATAGAGATACGCCTCGATTGGCAATCTATTAAACACGTAATTATGACACGATATGTTGCGAAAACACCCCGATTCAAACAGTAAAACCCCCATAACTTTTGAACGGCTGAACCGATTTTGTTAAAATTAAATTTATTGCATCCATAATGTACAAACTTAGCTAAGAACACTCTCGACAAAATCATCTTGCAAACAAAAAAAAAAACTAAATCGGTTCATCCACTTAGGAGCTATGATGCCACAGACAGACACACAGATACACAGCAACATACGTCAAACTTATAATTCCCCTCTTTTTCCGGTGGGGGTTAATAAGGTACCTAATACATGAAAACAATCAAGTAGCAAAGTGTTGGAATATAATAAAAGAATGAGAAATTAAGTCCTAAGGTACCTAATACATCATACCTAATACATAATACACGAAAATAATCAAGTAGAAACTAGTTATTTGAACTTTAAAATGATACATAAAGACTAATAGCATTACTAGCAATAACAGTTCAATAACAATTACAAATATTCAATGAATTGTAACCGTCGACGCGTCGCATAGAATCAAACGCTTTTTATGGAATTCCAAAGAAATTTCAGTCCTACTAACATAACTTTTATACTTGAATTCCATAATTAAATTTCGCACTAACGCGAACCGCCGCCATGCTTGCCTGGCTAAAAGGTTAATTTAGTATTTGTCAGCTGTGGCCATTCGCGCTAAACGTTACAACCGCCGCCCTTTCTGACTACGAATAAACGACTTTATTATAGTACAGTTAGGTTGATTTTTGCTTGTTGTGTGTTATATAAGCAACTTTTCAAATTGCGTTAAGCCAAGAGACGGCGGGCACGTTAAGTTTGCAGAATCTCTCGTTGACTTATTCTTATTAATCCCCAATGGGCTCGCTTGAGTGGCGAATTGTAATTAATTCTCGAGCTTTGTCTTAATTGAAGTAATTATGTAATTAAGGGATGATTTGTGTCGCTCAGTCGCGGCGGTACGCAGGCGCGCTCTTGTTCAGCTTTCAGATGGTTTATTAGGTGAGAATTTATTATTAGTCACGCTTCAAATTAAGCTGCAAGATCTAATTTGGAATTATATTTCACAGAATTAAGAGATCTTCTAGGAGAGGGAGTCTAAAGAAACGATGGATGAATTTTGGTGTGGGATACTAAGATTAGAAAAGAGGCAAGTATATAGTTTTGTGTTTGGTAGCTACCATATTTTTTTCCATATGGAATTTTTTTTCACTTTATAGAGTTTTTATTTGGAAGTCGGTAGTATTTTTTTTTATAAGTTATTTATTTTTCACCCTTTAGTTGTTCATAATAGGCAAGTTCTTTAGTAAGGTAGGTATCTACAATGCCAGAATAGATAACCCGAATATAATGAAACTTGAATTTAACCGGTGAAATGTCAAGGTGAACTGTACACATTTGCCTACCCTTTTAGAGTGTACTGGTGTGATGTTATGTTATGAAATGGTACATATACAATAAAGAGACATACGATTCCAGTAATGCCGAGAGATTTGTCGTCATTTATTGAAGGGTTCTGTTAATATCTCTGAAGTTCTTCATCAGATATATGCCAAATTAAAATAAGACCAATTTGGAAACAAATAATTTCAAAAATAAAATCGGTCCTCAATTGACAGAGGAATCGGTGAACAAAAAATTAAAAAAAACTAACATAAAGTCGAACATAGAACCTACTCCTTTTTGGAAATCCGGGTAATAAAAGGATTTGGTAGTTAATAAAATGATCCAAAATCGAAAAACGTGAAGAGGTATTTGCCCTGTAGTGGGACTGTTCCAAGGAAGGAAATATTCTAGTAATTGTATTGATGGATGGATGCTTATTACTCAATCACGCCAAAACGGCTGAACGAATCTGGATGAAATTAAATGCAGAGATAAATTATAGTCTGGAATAGCACAATGGCTACTTTTCTTCGCGGATGTTCTCTTGGGATAAGAAAACACTTTTCACGCGGGCGAAACCCTGGACAAAAACTAGTTATTATTAAGGGCCCAAATTACTCTTGATAAGCCCAAAAGTTTTCAAATAGGTAATTCAAAACTCATTTAAACAATGTATTGTGTAACACCATTAATTTATCAGTAAATATTAAAGACTTAACGCCTACAGATCACAGATTCCCAGTAAAGCAAGTCAAAAGCACCGTCACAAGAACATCTTACACGAAATTAGCCTCTGCTATAATCCTGATCCCTTACAAAGAACCCGAAAACTTAATACATCTTGGTTTCAAAAGAAATCCCTAGTCTCACTGACGGTCTCAAATATCACTTGCGCAATCCCAAACTATACTAAACTGCGATAAGAACTTTATTTCTGAAGGAATAGAGGCTATAATCCACGATTCTAGAGCTGATAAAACGTTGGCGGATAAATCTTTCAACGACCCGCCACTCGAAGCCGAATTGTAAAGTTTTCAATTGAAATGAAAGTAGTATTTGTATTGAATTGTTTGGCAAATTGGACGGATAATCCGCTTGTGCGCTTGCGCAAGCCGCCATTGTTGATGACAACAAAATGGCGTCGGCACGCTAATGGCGCGAAAACGAGACACTTGCATTGTTGCCGTCGACGCAGATGCACGCGTTGTTCGACGCTAATTACGAGGTTTGACAATCTTTTGTGTGTTCCATAATAATAAGGATCAAGAAGATCTTTGATGGCACTTCAAGATCCATTATTTTATGCTACTAATTATAGGGTTTTAAGACATGAAAAGGTTTCTCAACTTGACCTTTAAATTCTTTCATCTTGATTTTTAGGCCAAGCAACAGAAAATTAGTATGTTTGTAGGTAAGGTAGAGGTAAGTACATACAATATTTTCAGGGACAGTTCTTTTACAGGTGTGTTCAGCAAATGAAATCAGATTTTAATAATATCTAGAATTTTATTATTTGAACAAGGGCAGACGCCAAATAAAACCTCGCGAAGTGAACGGAAATATCAAGTTTAGAGTTCCGCCGGTCGTTCGCGTAATCTACACCGACATGATACGTACGGAACCTACTATTAACCATTCAATGCATTATTCTTTCATATTTCTTCTTTGTGCAACCCCCAATATAACTCGATCTAGCGATCTCAAATCAAAAGTTCGTCTCAGAGCTCAAGATGAAATGGCTGCTATATTATAAGCTGTAATTGAATTACCCTTATTTAGTTGTTTCCTGTTATTTAAAAGGATTTTTTAAACAGGATGGAGCCGTCAAATTTTAATCAAATTATTATCGAACAATAGTACAGAGTTATGATTACCTTCGTCGACTATTGAACTGGTTTCGCCTATTTTATTAGGGGCTCATAATACACGTCGAATATTAATTCACTAATAAGGTCTATATAAGTTTTTTCGTCTCGGCTGAGGCCAATCATTCATAACGGTAAGACCTGTCAGTATAATTACTTCACATTGTAATTAAAGGTTGTCTTAGTGATTAACTGAAGACTTTTGTACATCACTCTAGCCAACGTGATTAAAGACGTGACTGAGAAAGTTATATATGACGATGCAAATGCCAACGCTTTTCTTATAAAGTTATAAAAGTATGAAGACAATCTAGACACAGTACACTGCATAAAAATACGAAATTTTGCAAAAACAAGAGCGAGTTGTTTAATAAAAATAACAAATTAACTATTATTAAAACAAAAACCCCGACTGCTAAAAATTGATTAGCTGAAAAGAGAAAAACAAATAATAGATATATTAAATATTATGAGATGCTGCCAGCGGTGACAAACGAAGTTCTGGTCGGTTTTTCTACAATTTTTGTTTGTCCTCGCCTAAGGGGGCGATACCTCATATGTCATAGTTCGTCAAGCCGTTAGGGCTGTAGAGCGTGATATAGAAATGGACATACATGCATGCATACGCTCGAAAATCATTACTCTCCCGCAGTCGGGTAGCAAGATAAAAAAATATATTTTGTGTTTTAAACTTCCAGCTTAAGGACATTTTTTTTCATAACAGACTATTCTTTCAGATCTGCCTTCGATTTTCCTACAAATTTCCCATCGGAAGCTACAATAACAATAGAGCCAGATAAATAATCGTCAGAAACGACGTTAAGGAATCAAGCGGGGCAGGGAGCAGGGCGAGGCGAGGGATCAAATGAAAAGAAACGGGAGTAAATGATGTGATCGCAATAAACACAATTTCCCGTGCTCCTGAACAAATTGCCGGCAGACTGCCGCTCCCACGCGACTTATGTGTCCTAGTGCCTCCTCAGCAATACCATTTAAATTCGCTTATGGAGTTAGGTATGCGAACTTGAGCAAGTTTAATTAAACCATTAGCAGCTTTTTTAAGAGATGGGGTTTTGAAAAAGACGTGGCTAGTTTAAATGCCAGAACGGTCCTTGGATAGGAACAAAATTTTCTTCTGACACTATAGCTGCATGAGAGAGAGAACGTAGGAATATGAGTCCAATGGTCGTGCTCCTGAGCAAATTGCTGGCAGAATGCTATACCCACGCGAATTATATGCTCCTATTACAAACTCAGGAATCACATTTCAAAACGCTTATGGAGTTAGTGTGACCTGAAGATAGTATGATTAAGCCAACAGCAGCTATCTTTCTTGAGGCTCTCAACGTGACTGAGTTCTGGACGAAGCAAAATATCTAAATGAAGAACACGAAATCATGGACTTCGTGTCCATGATTGAAAAATAGATGAGGTATTGAAAAAGACGTGACTAGTTTGATTACCAGAATGGTCCTTCGAGTAGGAATACAATTTTTCTCACACAATAAGCAGCAAGATAATATAAAAACACAATTCAGATGTCGGAATTTGATTATTGCAATACACTCTCCATTGGAATGCCCAACATCAAACCGATGAACGAATACCTCCTAATTAAGGACAATGACAATCCAAGCTATATAATCCAAAACGTTGTGATCCTTGTTTATAGTCATATCAACATCCTCCCAGCACCAGACTCAAGGATACTTCTTGACCTCATCTAAAACACATAGCAATACATGCTGGACAATAGTAATATAGTTATGAGTATACATACAGAGTAATATATCGAGTGTTCGTCCATGTTGAGCTCAAGTTAAGTTAACACCGCGTCGACGCGATAAGTGAATTACTCGAGATCATAGAGCTCGGAACGACCGCGAATAGATCTAGCTGTTCCTTGAACTTAAAGCTTGCAAGAAAAAGTAAGTTGGGATTAAAGGTTTTTCCAGAATGTTGTGTTATCTCAAGAGAGATAATTTTTAAAATTGTCTTAGAATCCTAATCTCTAGATAATTATGACAAGCGTTATACTATCGCGAATAGCGATAGTTAAAATACCAAAATGTTCGGGATTGACTTAGTAATATTTCGGTAGCACAAGTCATTCCCAACCATTTTCGTCATGCATATCTAACTATCAATTTATGTAGGTGCGTCATAGTTTATTGTAGCCTTTAGGCAGAGCTTTTAAATTATTATATTCAACTGAAGAATTTTGCATATCGTAAGGTAAAATGTACCGGGACTGTCTACAAAAATTACCATCTTATATGTCATCATATAAGATTGTAATTATAATTATGATATGTATACCTACATTATTGACAATAAATGATTCTGATTCTGAAAGCAGTCTTCACAAAGGACGACAATATTGGTTTTAACGACTTTTCTAAAAGATTTGTCCTAGTAGTGTTTTATTTATTTGACTCCCGCTCTTCTAGTCGCCTCTAAGCTCTCAGCTTCACGTGTCTGGAACGTGTGGGATTAAGTTATAATAGTTATTAATTGCGCACTAACTCGATCGGCGACGACGCTCCGTGCTAATCCAATACCACTCTACACTGTTAACTCATTATTGTGCAGCGTATATGGACGTGTTTACACGGCTTTTTGGGAAACTCCTCATTAGTAATTGTTACTTCTTTATTAATACAACAATTATGATAAATAGGTATATTTCCAGAGGAATTAGTATGGCTTTAGACAAAGTATCATTCGTTGTCAGCGATGGCTATTGTCGAAATGTAAAAATTTAAGGGATTGATCACGTCACGCGTGACTTTTCGATAGCGCTTTGAAATTCCATATATTTTACAAGCTTTTATTTAAATTGCATGTAAGTGTGTTCGGGTCACATCTTGCAACTGAATTTTAAAGCAGTTATCCTCTACCGATTAAGATGAAATTTTGCATACACGTTTAGTTTGAATGACAATGCACGGTAAGCAAAGTGACGTCATTCTAAATCCAATGTGGCAGACAGTTATTATTTTTTGTGCACTGCCATGATATGGGTATCAAATGAAAGGGTTTTCTGAGAACACTACGAAAAAAGCATGTTTAAAAAAAGATTTTAAATGAATTATTTGATATTTTACCCAATCGTTGTCGCGACGCTTTTGTTAATACTTGTAGAATGACACTTTATGTAAATGCTTTAGAGCGATTACAACTGTTAGAAAGTCAAGAATTAATGGGATAGGCATGTGCTACTGGAACGAATTTTCTTCCGATGATTTTTTTAACGGTAAGTCACGTGGTACATCCGAAATACTTTGGACTTTTGGCAATAGTAATCGCTGATAGAGTGATACTTTGCAGAGCCCAAAAGAAGAAGACAAAGCATGAAATATAGAGGAAATAAAACCACGTAGCCAAAACTGAGAATGTGATCATTCAGATGGTAATATCAAAGTGATCCAAGGCAAATTTTGTCCAATGGCTCTAGACAAAGTCTCATTATATCAGAGACGGCGACGGTCGAATGCCAAAATTTTATAGATTGATTTCTTGACATTTCGATAGCTCTTGGCAACCTCATAAATTTTACCAATTGCTATCGAGATGCTTTCGTCAAAGAGCAGTGGCAGTAGTTGTAGGTCATGCAAAGCAGCATGGTAAGCAGGCGCTTTATTTTGCATATAAATTATTTCAACACCACTGCTCTCAAAACGGTAAAGGAAAACATCGTGAGGAGTTGAGGTCGGGATGTCTTAGAGCCAAAAATTTAAGACATGTGACATCCAACAATTTGCACTGGGCACGCGTGGTTAATTACGGGCCATAGCCTCTCACAAAGAGGAGGCCTGCATGCACAACGGACCAAATGGGCGACTAAGTGCGGAAAACTGGTCCATCTATCCTATCCACTTGTCTAGAGCCTCTATACAAAGTGTCCACAATAACCTCGTATACAAGTGAAATTCTATCAACGATGGCGACGCAATAGCGATTTGAAAAATGCCAAAAATATATAATCATCATCATCATTTCGGTCGAAAGACGACCACTGGACATAGGCCTCCTCCAAGCGTCGCCACACTGATCGGTCCTGTGCGTTATCGCATCCACCGGACTCCCGCAGCCTAGACCAAGTCGTCGCTCCACCTAGAGGAAGGCCTTCCAACGCTGCATGTTCCGGTACGCGGTCGCCACTCCAGAACTTTTCAACCCCAACGGACATCCATTCTGCGTGCAATTTGCCCTGCTCATTGCCACTTATGTTTGGCAATTCTTTGGGCTGTGTCTGTAGCCTTGGTTCTCTTGGTCTTCATTTCTGATTAGATCACGCAAGCAATGATGCCAAAAATGAATGGGCATTTCAAGCGCTATGGAAATGTAACGTCATTTCAGCATTTCCACTAACACCATCGCTGACTTCGAATGACACTTGTCTAAGGCCTCAGCTTTTATTCGAACTACATGAGGTAACAATGAAGTTAGGAATATCGCACTTATTTACTTCATGAATATAGAACAATACAGGCATGTACTCGTATGTGCAGACTGGCGTCGCCACAGCTGCATACGTTTACACGAGGCGTGTAGGGCGGCCATAATCCCGCATTCCGCGATCTTTCCCGGGATCGGTCACGGGATTATCGCTGCACGATTACGACCGTGTAAATTGCGTTTATTTAACCATAATAATCGGGGCTGTTGAAGCCAATTCGTTATGGTAATAAAATAATAATGAATTATTGATTATTATGAATACTTTTTTTGTATCTAATTATATTGCATCCTACTATCCTACCTATTATTATTCGAGTAAATGTGAAAGTTTTTGAGTACTCTTTTACGCAAAAACTACTGAATGGATGTTCACGAAACTTTACAGTAAGTAACATACAGCTTTGTAACGTTAAACTGATGCATAAATTGGTGATTGTTTATTTTTTATATTTATTAAAGGAGATGTTTGATTTTGGGCTACCACCATGTAGGTACTTACTTACACTACATAGACAAATAGGAAAAAAAAATATGGGAATGCCATAAAAATACTAAAAAAATAATTTGATGATGGGTACGGTGTCTGACATGACGTTTGACGACTTTGACAGTATTAAGAAGTGACGTCTTTGAGTTTTCTTTGCTTTGAGTTTCAATTGGATATCTTTCGGTGTTTTTAGTGATTGTTTTAGTTTTGCGATCCAGTTTACTACTACGGACACAGATTGATTGCTTCTCTGTTGCTATTGAATTCGTGTTTTTTTTTTTAACGCAGATATTATGACGACACGTCATTCAAATGTGTCACTGTCAAAATGAAATTTTTCGCATATTGCTGATCTGATCCACCATGTTCAATTTTATGTTGTGTTGCTCTACTTGACCAAGTTAATTTTAGTTTACATAGAAACGAAGTGAAATAAAATAAAATTTATAATAAACAACAGTTACTATATTAAACAGCGATTTATACATATGGTGTACATATAGTGTGCTGGACTGGCGCCTCCATACATTTCTGGAACATCTTTGTTATTACTATTTGAGAAACCGTAATGAATTCATACCGTTGCGAACCAGCACGATGACGGTATCACATCACGATTCACTTAGTGCATCAAAAAAGTAATTATAATAGTGTCGGAAGCTAGAACCAGACAGCGCTAACGACGTGACCAAACAAAAACTACTAATGACCATCGTAACCCTTTCTTGTGGTAAACGAAACGGTAATTATTGTTTCAGAGCTGAAAATTACGGGTTTTCTTAACAGCTGCCGCAATTAACAGCTCAATCTATTAGTGGTGTAATTTTCTTTTAGTTAGAGTGATTTTTGTTATGGATAGCAGTGAGTTTCATATTTTGGGGGTAGATATGACATTTATTACTTTTAAGTTAAGTGTTTTACTTAATTATTTTTTTTGTAAGCATTGCCCCACACTAGAAATTTCTTCCTGTATCGTGGGTGCGTTTACAAACATATAAACTCACATACACAACACACAGAGATGGAACAACTATCTGTTGGTCATAAAAATATTTATACACTGCGCCAACCGTGCGCACTCTGTATCATTAGCTAATATCGTGTTTTATGGGTTCCGTTTCTCAAAAGATAAAATAAAGGAACCATTAAAAGATCACTCTCTTGTCCGTCTGTCCGTGTGTCACCACAGATTTTCTCAGGAACGGGTTAGGTCCACCCGTTCCTGAGTATATAGTGCAAGTTGAAATTTATACCAGATACTGGGGTCTATAGTCCCTATTAGGTGTATAGAAATCAAGGTCCTGAGTCAACACGATGAAAAGATATGGGCAAATTTAGATTTCCCGAAAACTTGTAAGTACCAAAATTTCCCTTATTTTGTTTTATTTTGATCTTTCCGAATTTTCCCTATAATTGTGCTGTGAGACCTTGCTTTTAACCAAAATTGACAATTCTATGTCAACCGGAAGTACCCTATAGGTTTTGGATCGAAAACCTATATGGTAGTTCCCGTTGACCTAGAATCACGAAATTTGGCAAAAAGTAAGGTCTTACAGAACAAATAAAGGAAAGATCCAAAAAAAAAAAAAGTTGAAAATGAAAGGGTGGCCCCATACATACATAGTTGACGCCACCCTTGGTACGGCACCCTTCGTGCGCGTCCAACTCGCACTTGGCTTTTTTTTTTAAGTGAACTTTCAAACCATCCAAGAAAGGTGCCATGACTGTTGTCTATAAGCTTTCTCCACCTACTTAAGTCTTTACGGTAAGATGTTTACAGAATAGACCAGCTGGTGGAAAAGCATAATCGCGTACCAATAGTAAAAACCGGCCAAGTGTGAGTCGGACTCGCGCACGAAGGGTTCCGTACTTGGTAAATTGCGGTTTACGATTTATGACGTATTAAAAAAAACTACTTACTAGATCTCGTTCAAACCAATTTTCGGTGGAAGTTTATATGGTAATCTACATCATATATTTTTTTTAGTTTTATCATTCTCTTATTTTAGAAGTTACAGGGGGGGGGGGGGGCACATTTTACCACTTTGGAAGTGTCTTTCGCGCAAAGTATTCAGATTGGAAAAAAAATATATTAAAAACCTCAATATCATTTTTGAAGACCTATCCATAGATACCCCACACGTATGGGTCTGATAAAAAATGTATTTTTTTTTGTTTTAAGTATGGAAACCCCCAAAATTTATTGTTTTTTTTTCTATTTTTGTGTGAAAATCTTAATGCGGTTCACAGAATACATCTACTTACCAAGTTTCAACAGCATTGTTTTTATAGTATCGAAAAAAAGTGGCTGTAACATACGGACGGACATACAGGCAGACATGACGAATCTATAAGGGTTCCGTTTTTTGCCATTTGGCTACGGAACCCTAAAAAGGGAAAACAAACAAAATTAAAAGAAGGGGACTGCGTTAATTAACATAAAAATTCAAAGTAAAGAGCTTAATGTAAGTGGAACTATTTTACATAAAAGACACTTACAAATTCGCACAAAACAATATCACAAACTAAACAAACATTTTAAAATACATTTTCCAAGACCCTTCGCACAAAAAAATCACATTAACACTGAAAATGGTACTCTGTGTCGTTAAACTCAAGGTGCATTCTATCATGGGGTGGTAAGGGGCGCAAGGGGTATCACAACCGGGGCGTTAGGTACAAAAACGTTTATTAGCACATTTTGTCACAAGTGGAGCGTGACGGCGATAAGTGACAAGCTATTGAGATGTTTGGGGTGAGCAGGGAGCACCTAATGACTGCACATTGGGAAATGCGTCGCGTAAACTGGGCAAAATTATGGCCACGGAGTACTGTTGCAATACTTGCTGTTTGGTACTTTGTGTATTGAAAACTGTTTCTTCTATGGCATTTGTGAATATGTTTTTAATTTAACACACTGTTGCTACACTAGACGTGGTTGGACGATTTTTTTTGACAGATTTTGTAAAAAAAAATAACTGCAACTTTATCATACACTTAGGGTAAATGTGAAAGTCTATGAGAGTAACAAACATTTGTTACTCTTTCGAGCAAAAAATTCTAAACGGATTTTGTTGAAACTTTTTCAATTACATTGCTTATACATTGGAATAACAGAGGGTATATTTTAGAGAGGGAGAAAACCCGGGCGGTAGTAGGTACAAAATAATAATTAATCCTAGGCGACCACTGAAAATCAGCGCCGTGCTGTGGGTCTCCCACGTCACAGCATTATGCTTAGTGGAAGTCTTCTTGCCACAATCAAGACATGCATCTGCTTGTCTTCTATTTCACCCTGTTTCTTTTCTGTTTTATATCTAAATGAAGAGATACCTTTTTATAATTTTTTCGTCTTTACTAATTAAAACTATACTAAGGTTTAGCATATTTCGCATTATGTCGTTTTGTGACAAATAAACACATTTTTTTTTTTTTTGTATGTAGGTGTGAAACGCGGAAGGAAAGACGTCGTAAAATCGCAAACCTTTGATATTTACCAAAAACCAATAAACTAACACACACTTTACCAAAATTTACTAAAACATTTTCAATTCACCAAATCGTAGTCACCCTACCGCGATCAACTCAGCGAATTCGATTACCATCGCGTTCTCATTGTTGTCTATTTGACGCTTAATGCACTCCTCCTTTGTTACCCATCCAATTACAACAAAGCCCTCATTCTTAACCACTTCAACTGTAAGAGAGACCAGCGTATGTTTGTCAGAAACTTCGATAGGTCAATTGAAAACGGCCAGTGAAAATAGAACCCTAAATTAAAATAAGTTGTTCATTTCAAGAGGTCTCCTCAAATTGGTGCGTGACAAAATAGAAGTGTTTATGTGTGACTGACTTTTTAAAGCTTAGGATCAATTTGTATGGGAGATCTGATAAGATTATGATAAGTTCGCAATTGTTAGGAGTTGCTTTAATGGGTTCTGCACATTTGTCAATGCGTGTACTTACCTACTAGTAACGGTACAGAAATTATAAGGGTTATAAGGTTCTTATTGTGTTTGTTATAATTATATATTACCCTTAATATGTAGCCTTAGATGGGAACCACCTTTATAAAATTAAGTAGTTCGTATATTCCCATTGCATATAATCAGGGCGTCTCTATCGTGTGTCAGTAAACTATTATCCAGAGCTAGAGTCCAGAGCAGGTTCTTAGAGTTCTGGTGGCCATCTGTGATACTTTTTATTTTAAGGGATTCATGATTGATCAAAATTCAGTTCAGATGATGGGAAGCAAATGCAGTTTTTGTTGATGAAAATACCAAATTCACTATTGAGTTCCCTCAATTTCTCATGCTGGGAAGCTTCATCTGAACTGAATTTTGAGCAATCATGAATCCCTTAAAATAAAAACATAATTTTCCAAATCGGTTCTTAAATGACGGGGTTATGAACAAATATAAAAAACATACACATATACACAACAACAGAATTGAGAATATCTCCCATTTTGTACCCGACTGCAAGGAAAAGGTTATTGCAGTCGGTTAAAAACACCCAAGCTTAATTTACACGGAGAAACTCCAATTGATTCCCAAACGGTTCTGTATTCACCGATTAGAAAAGGACACAAAACCTTTAGACAGACACAAACACACAGTGTGAATTTGTGGAACATGGGGTGTTTATCAAAAACACAGTAATTAGGAACGAGTCCACCGTGACGTTTCAATTAGGAACCCTTTCGTGTGGAGAGGATGCTACGCTTCTTGACGGCAATTAAAAAGAAGGATTGGTATTGTAATCTCATTAGTTTCTTGTTGTATTTACTATTTAGTGATAGATTTCATCGGAATCTGTATATTGTACACCAAAGAGATTTTCAATTATTTCCACTGCTAGTGGCTAAATAATAACGGCCGCAGCATAGGTTGATTTGTTAAGATCAGTCCATGGATGCCACTAACGCATAGGCAACTACAGATCTCTAAAGATACCCTCCTCAAACGTAGTCGCTAGAGGAAATTTGGCAAAAACTGGAATTTATAACCTTAAGCAATATTAGATAGTCAGCGAGCTGTATTGGTACGTTTAAGTGTCAAAACTGCAGTTGCTCTCTCCCAAAACAAAAGTGCTTATAATTTATTAATAGAAAGATGTTGATGGCCCAAAATTTATTTAATCATTATTTTTTCTTTGTCAACTTTACTTTACATTAGTTTTTGTTAAAATGACTACTGTGATAACGCAAACAGTTGAAGAACCTGGTTCATATGATACAGTTAACACTATGTAGGGGAAGTTCTATACATCTGTCCCTTACACACAATGGAAATAACCATACTCTAAGCGCTTGTGGTCCATGGGATTCATATTTATCTAAAGTAGAGATTAAACCAGTCGTAGATATTGAACTTTTTCTTAAAAGAAATTGAATTACTAACGTTGATAGAATGCGATTGTACTGTTGACCCTTAAATGTACGAATCTACGTGAGTGTGTAAGAGTGTAGCACTACATCGCGTGGGTGTCGGTGTCTGAGCGCTAGTTTAAGCGAATTACCGGCCGCTTCCGTCGCAGACGTGCCTGGCAACACTACGCCATTACGCGAATATACTCACACTAGCTAACCTTTGATTTTAGATTTTATAGGTGAATTATGAAGTATTTAGAAGCTTGTGACTAATGTAATAACAGCCGCACGGGTAGATCTTCAAAGTTAAGCAATGCTTGCTTTGGTCGTTCCGTGGAACTTAACAAATCCAGGATCCAACCATCTTAGCGTCCATCTTTGTGACTCGGAAAGCATGTTATCTTTGACAGTCGTTACGGGTAGTCAGAAGCCAAAAAATCTGACACTTGGGTATCGTATTTTGGGTTCTGAAGACTACGAGCTAACATTGGTCCTTCGAGCCGGATCAATGTTAGCTTGGCAGAAGCAAGTTAATCTGGCATCAGTCTCGTCAAGAGGTATAATCCAAGTTTGGACTGGTAGTCGTTCATGTAAGATACTGGTACTCAGCTGCATTCAGTTCGACCCCAACATAGTTGGAAAAAATTTGGTAACTTGATAGCAGACATAAATTATGAAGTATTGAGGAAACCTGGTGATAGAACTGGCATAGTGCAATGTGTAACTATGGACAGTGATACGATGTGACTATAATTAATTATTACCACCTGCCGCTGAATGATAGACAGGTAGTCAGCTGAATGCAACAATGTTATATTATGTTATGGTCAGGATTAAAGGTTGACACAACAGTCTTGTCAATCTCAATGCAAAAACCACATTCGGTACAACAAATGACCAAGCAGAAGTTATTGCAGTTAACAAAGGACGTGACATTTTTATTACACACTATTAAAATCAGCTTATCCTATATTGAAAACCAAGTGTCAGATTAGTTCACAACCGCATTATTTGGCAAATAGCCGTTCAACAAACTTATTGATGCGAATTAGGAAACTCTGTTCCAAGCATATAAGGGCTACAATACCTTGAACGTAAACGTTTTGCAGTGGCATAAGAAAGCAATTAAGAATCGACCAGTTTAATAAGGTCTCCGAAATTGGGAGCGTTTTGTGTAATGCATTAGTTTTTGTTCGTTTGGTAGATGCGGGGAGGGCCATGTTACTTGGTGGGGCATCAATACGCTTGACATATGTTCGGCCTGCAAAGCCAAAGGGGATTGAGTGGCATAAGCCCCTTGGGTTCATTATTGCCCCTTTACCCTTCCCTGTAGGGCACTTCACTCAATGTTTGCAAAGTGTTCTTATTTCACTTAATATAAGAGAAATTTTCATTTAGCGTATTTTGGTGATCGTTTAGAAGCTGGCTACGATTTTTGATGGTTAAGAAATCAGTGCCCTAACTAGTTATAATTTGTCACTAGGATGTATTGATGAGTTTAGTTTTATAAATCAGCAAGATTCTCTTCAACCAAGTGATGCCTTCTAAACTTTAAAGAAGCTTCTTTAGGATAAATTAAGACTAACCCGAGACAAGTAAGAAAAGTAAAAAAACTTTATTCCATAAAAATACTAACGTGGAAGCCGGTAGTATTTTTTATAATATAAAAAAACTACAAAATGAAATATAAGTTGGAAGTTGGTGTCCATAACGCAAAAAAAATGGTACAGTACCAAAGACACTGACTTCCAAAAAAAAAGTTATTTTTCACTTTGTAGTTTTTTTATGTGGTAGCCGGTAGTAATTTTTTGGATAAAAGTTTTTTCTTTAGAACAGTCATCTTAATACTAACACAATTATAACGTCTTAACTAAAACATGCGGAGGAGTAGTTCGACGCCATATTTTAGATTAGTTTGTGAACAAAAGTGTATCAACTAACCTGCACCCTAACTTCTGGCAGATTAACTTTCATGGCAAGCTCTTCTCTGGAGTACACGTCAGGGTAGTGGCTCTTCTCGAAGGCTCGCTCCAGCTCGTGCAGCTGGTACGTGGTGAAGGTGGTTCGGTTCCGGCGGTGCTTCTTCTTGTTGTCGGCCGCTGAGCCGGGGCGGGCGGACTCGTCGTCGGAGCCGGGGGGAGACTTGTCGTCTGTGGGGGTCCGCTGACTGTAGCCGTCGTTGCTGTTGCAGGAACCCTCGCCTGAAATGGGAAGGGGAAGAGTTAGTGAAGAGATATTGTTGGAAAGGATTGGGCTATACACATACAAAGTCGTCTTATTTTGCGTTAAGCCACGCCCGATTTAATAAAAATTAACGGTCCTGAACGATAAGTGTAATTTTTGGATACCTGTAATTTGGCTCCTGACTTAAGGGCTCATATCTGAATCTTTTCAGATATTATATTCTCAGTGCTCTCTCAGCAAGCCGCATCTATTCAGCTTTCAACTTTTTGCTCTGAATAATTATGCTTGCTCAAATACCCTGCCAGCTCCCCTTCTGTTATAGTAATTTCATTGCGGTGTTAAATTCGAATCGTGACAGAATATTTCCGAAACTAGAGCATTGAGGTAATTGCACTGGACTCTTTAAGGCGTGCAAAAGATAGATTGTGCAGTTAGTTTGCACAGAACAATAAAAAAAGAAAAGGCTTCTTGCGCGATACTTTGAATGAACTAAACTATCCGCAAGGCAATATAAATACCTTAACGTGTTATCTAAACAAATAGAACCCCCGTACAGTCGGCACCGCAATTACGATCGAGCCACAAGGAAACAGCGTCATAAATCAAACGAAACAATTTGAGCCTGCGTATGCTAATGTGGAGCCGTGTCTTGCCGATAATGCAATTATATTCAAATATACCGCGCACAGTGCGCCGAATGCAGACAAGCTGGACAAAGAATAAGTTTCTTGAGTTAAACTTAATTTTAATATGTATAACACTAAATGAAGACAATTTAAGTATTTTATTATTTTCAAAAGATTGCATCGAAGAAAATATGTGTAATTATAATTACTTATAATATCATTATATTATAGGTAATTACCTTTTTTTTTCATAAATTATATATGATAGGAATGTAGATACAAAATTTCACGCCTGTCTGCCAAAGAGGCAGTTAGAATTTACAACTTGATCAAAATCGTCTTATTTATAACCACTCCGTTCCGATCTCATCTCAAATTACACAATTCGCATTAACCGTCACTTCTGTAATTTATAGATATATAGAGTGTTTATTTAATTATTATTTTGCTCATTTTCATATTCATCATTCGTATTATCACTTGTGGTTATCTACGAGTACAACTGAACTACATTTCTTGTGGGGTGACCTGGTTTGTTATAGATTAAGCATTGATTGTAATGTTAATTTAAAAGGCAACCATTGTAAAGAGAAAATAAATAAAATATTGATTGATTGATTGATCTTCTATCCTATCTTGATTTCTGAATAAGTTGAATATTTGTCAAACTCTTTCAAAACCTGAAAACTTGTCAAACTTTGGGATTAAAATAGGGGTTGACACGCTTTTAACTCCCAGAGATATTCATACACAAACCGGCCCTTAGTCTTCAAAATATCTCACATATTAAGGTACAATATAACACCAGAATTCGTTATGCAAAGTAAGACAAACACTAAAACAAATTAAATACTAATCAAACATTTTAAATCTAATATTCAATGCTACCAACCGCGTAAGTGATACCATCGCATAGTAGGCTGAAAGCTATCCTCGCTCGACAATAAATCTGAAGTTCTGAACACAACTTGCATCATATATCATCGCCTATCGCCTGATCTGCAAACCAAGGCCTTCCTTACACGCCAATTATAAGTGACTTGGAAAACATGATCGTTTCGTATTTTCCAAGTCATTGTTGATGTTTGTAGATATTTAATTTGTTTCTGTTTTCTACGTAGTAGTAGCCGACAAAGGAGAATATGGCAGAACGTTTTTAGATGGCATCCTCGAGAATGAGCTTTAAAATAACAATACTGTAATATATAGAAGGAATGGGGCAGGTGCTCGATCAGTAATGCGACAATCCAGGTTGATAAAAAAAATCAAGTTCAAACATTTCAGACAAGCTTATTTAAAGAAGTTTTTGTTCTTGTTCCGAAATACCACATCTAATACTCTTCATCTTTCTTCTGCCTGATTTGATACATAGCTAGTTTATATTGTTATTTATTAAAATTGGTCATGTACTGGTACGTATACAATAATAAATATTTTTTTTTTTATAAATTCCATTGCCAAAGAGCGCATGCACGCAAACACCCAGAAATTCCGTGCCGATGCTGGTACACCACTGCCAAAGTAATCCCTTATCGTATTCGAAAGTTGCTTAAATATTCATACGGAATAACGTGCTGAAAATCATGTTCCACCGGCACCGAGGGAAACTAGAGGGGTAATTGTTTGCGGAAACTCTGCATTTATCACTTCCATTATTTTGTCCGCGGCGAGTGATTGAGTGGCCCACTGGGCGGGTGGTTAATGCATGGAGGTACATTAAGTTTCATGTCAATTATTATTATGATTCTTTGAAAATATTAAAGTAAGTTGGCGATTGTTTCTGAAGTTGGAACATGAAATGCAACACACAATGTAGGTATCATAATTAGCTTTTTAACGTTCTCACTTTTGAGATGTGTCCCAGCTATGGGAATGCTTGGTGCCTCCTCTCTGTGAGAGAGAGTGGTTCGCAATCCACCAGGCGGGCCCAGAGTGGGTTGTTGGATGTCGCATGTCTTAGAATTTTTGATCCTAGCACATGCCGATTTCCGCACGATGTTTGCATTCGCCATTTTGAGATATGAAGTGTAAGTAGGTAAAAAAATAATAAAATAAAAGCATTGGGCGACGACTGCGCCAAAAAAGTCCAGTATATAGCACATAGTTACCCGAAACTGGTTTTCAACTGAACCTTACGATGTGTATTTGTTCAACACGGACTACTGTATTTCACTGGTCCATTCTAAAAGAGGCTAGCGCCATAAATGTAAGATACGTCAACTGTCAGTTGTAAAAACGATTAAGAAATCAAAAGTGTACTATACAAAACATCCCTGCATGTTCCAGTAGATTGAGCGATCAAAAGTCACAACATAGTGCGTCTCAGTCACTCTCATCAGGTTTAACGTCGAGCGAAAGAGAGTGATGTGTCACATTTAGATTACTGAACCAGATTACAAGCGGCATACAAAACAAATAAAAATATTATGGGCAACGCATTAAGACATTTTACACTTATCATGATACGATCTGGAACCGATTTTTTTTTCCTTTTTGTAATAATTATCGATAATCTGGCAACACTCGCGAGCCTTATCATCTATAATGGCTTGTCTCGTTGTGTTTTTTAATGTGGTAACCCTAATCATGTGTCAGATTTGCCGTGTTCGTATAAATTAAAGCTCTTCGTGGCATTAATGATTTTTTCAAAATGGATTCATTATTGAATTACTTATGGAAGGGTTTAGATTGGAGAAGAAATTAAATTGTATCAGTTCATTCTCTAATTGTTCGAATATGTAATACATGGTCGAACACTTAGAGAAGGGACAGACTGATTTTGATTTCTTTTCCAATCTTAAGCTGCAAGTGAATGATAATAATGACGTTCTGAAAACACTTTCATTATGCGTACAGCTGAAGAATGGAATTGCCTGCCTTTAATTCAAGAGTGATTAGGTTACTTCTAGGCAAGCGTGCTACACCGTTGACCACATCATCGCTTACCATCATGTGAGATAGTGGTCAAGCGCGAGCCGAACTATAATTTAAAAAAAAGTTGTCAATTGCCAGTCATCTCAATAGTCCTTTCTAGCCTTGCCATACCAATAAACTCTATTTTACTTTATTTACAAGCTTTCATTGAACTGGCCTTGTTAGTTAGTTCGTTAGCGTGTATGAGTCAAATCTCGCAACTGAATTTTAAAACAGTTATCGCCAACCAAATGATCTGAAATTTCGCACACAAGTTTCATTTGGATCATTCTAAATCCAATAAATGATGATCGGATCGGATCCCAAAGATGGTGGCGCAATTTTAACCCATTATATGGGTAACAAATGAAAGGGTTTTGTAAGCTTATTTATTTTAAAAGGTTATTTATCACTATTTTCCTTTGTACGGAATTACTTATTTAATAACTGTTCACTTACTCCGATATTTCCTCATCTCGTTTGATAATTGATATTTATTATAGATTTTGTTTTTGCTTCGCCTTCGTATCGGCTTGACATACAACTTCTGACAATCTTAAGTGAAATGTTAATCATAATATGATTTTCTGGCTTTAATTGATGCTTTTAAGATTAATTGAAGTTTCAATTAGTGTTGTGTTAATGTAAGTGCCAAAATACAACATCCGTAATATACTAAATCGCGCATATTGTTAACTCTTTCTTCTCAATAAGACACGGGTATAATTATTTTAAACTACATAAAATGTATTTTGATGGTATTTATTGTATCGAAATGATATGTTCTCAATATATCGAGAATTTATAATCTCGTAAGATTAATCAGAAACTTTCGGTGTCTGCAATAATCCGTCTATACGTTATATAATCATCGGAGGAAATCAAAAGTTACTAAACAAACTGAAAATGCAAGCACGGAAAGCCGAGATTTACATCAATGTCTAGATATAGCAAAAACATATTTTTTATGATTATTATAGGATATGTAAAAGGAAGTTAACCAGAAAGAAGAAGATTTAAATGAACGAATTATAATTATAATTCATGACGAATGCTTCCTTAAATGAGTCAACAATAAATCGTAATCGTAAACAACAAACAAAATTAAGGAACGCTATGATTTGATGAGAATCTAAAAACAAATGTGTGTCCGATAATTTCAAACGCATTCAAAAATCTGATGAATGCAATCGAATATTTTAACCCTCACAGATATAACGCAACGAGTTTAGTTACAGACCAATGAAAGCTTCATCACGTCGACCGCTCGATTACGGCAACTCGATTGTGCGGCTCACAATCGATTTGCAATCGCTATTACGAGCCAATATTCGATTATGTCCCCCTGTGGAGCTGACCGCAACGCTAAACGATCATTCGATCACTATTAATGGCTCCTAGGTACAGCTCGCTTTTATCGAAATAAAGTAATATAACATAGCATCGATGTGCATTCTATCACAGTAATTGAGGGTTTGGATTTTAATTAGAAGGACCTACTATCACCTAACGTTGTTATGAACCCGTGATAGGTTCCCAGCGATAACAAAGAAAATTTGGTTTGGTTCAAATAAAACCACTAGATCGCGCAATATGCATCGATTCGTTATTTAACTGGGTGTAAAATTATTTTTTTCTAGAATTGATCATAATTTTTTTAATTAACTCTCCTAAACCCAAAATTATGCAATATTTGGCTCTAAATGCATATTTTAAAGATTATTTGAACGGATCATTTAAAATTGATTCCAATAGATGGCGCAGTTATAAATTTCTGACGCAAGTCACTCGATATTTTAAATTTGTATTGTAACACATTTGAGCATAATGAAACTAAACTTGCAAAAAAATACTATAAAACAAATTGTCACTGTATTTATAGAAAAATAGTCACGAACCGAGAAAACCCTTTTGTTTTTTCGCTATTAACACCATCTATAGTCGTGGAACGGAACCGAACGCGATCAAAGTACTTAAAAAAATACCACCTTAATCAGACGAAAAACACTAGTTACGTCGGCACGGTTTCTTTATATGGGATGAGGCATCTGCATGCTAGTATTATATTATCTGTGGACGTACTAATAAGGAACTGATTGGTGATGTTCTTCAGAAAGGCCAGGTGCACAGTACTCTTAAAGTCAAAACCAGCGTGCATGTGCCTATGACTTGATGTATTATCGTAAACAAAGCATAAGGAGTATGTAAGGATTGTAGCAGGTGGCGTTCCTTAGTTTCTGAAATCCCCCATGCGAAAGAGGTTAAATATTTTTGAAATGAGTATGATATTAGAAGCTCCAGACAAAGTGACTTTAATGATTGTCGAAAAGTCAAAATTTAAGGACCCGACAACGTGAAATTTGTTCTTTCTTCAATCAATACCAAAATTGTTCAACTATCGTTATCGCTGATTTAATGTCACTCCTTCTAGAGATTCAAGAAGTAGATATAGTATATGTCACTGGCTGGATTATTGCAAGAAGTTTCAATATGACACGGGTGATGATGATGATGATTTGAATGAGACTATACTTGAAGTGATTCACAATATATCGCGTATCAATCTCGCACTTACGATTGTTTGCAATAATCTGGTGACATAGATTTTTATTCCACCATAAAGTCAAGCCATTTCTCCGATCAGCACAAAGTCGAAGGAGTCCCATGTCGCAAGCCCCGAGCCCTCATAACAGTTCTGAGCGCGCACGCCACCTAAGATCGTGCCGATAACGCGCTAACTCGATTAGCTAATTAATAATTTCACACAAATTATAGTAGCCAAGTATTCGTGACCTCGTTAGCTTTTATTTCGAGCAACGGATTTTATTGGTATCAAAATATTTTTTTCTATTGAATTATTGTTTGACCTTACAGGTTGGTGCAAAGGCGTTGTACTCATACGGCTTTGCGCGGTGCTAAGGTTTTGTTGAACTATTGTGGATGGCTAGGCATTAACTTATTAATGAGTCGAGAATTGGTTTTTGTTGGTCATAATACCATCGCTAACATTAACATTAGAAACGGGATATTTACCATGTTAAGAAGTAACAAACAGTTACATGTTAGAAACTCGTAACAAACAGTGAACATGGTAAATATCCCGTTTCTAATGTTAATGTTAGTGACCATGACAGTTTAAAAACTTATATAATACCATCGATTTAAATAGTATAAGTCAGTGCATAATAGTTATTTGCGATATTATTCATCGGAATGATTTGTCCGTTTTTTTGTGTTCAGACGTTTTGCAAGCACAAAATTATTCCCAACTAGACTCAATTTTCGAATTGCGCTGATCATTCAGTTTTAAGAATACTCAACCTCTGAAACACTGATTTCTAAATTCGATGAAATAATCTATCTAATATCGATAACAATTAACGTTTTCTATTCTGCATTCGGTCTCATGAGACAATCACTTAAATAATCAGATCAATTAATTATTCAAAGGCCTTACTTATGACAATTTAAAACTCTCATTGTATGAAAACAATACTCAACCAATCAAGGAATTAGACATAATTTCTCGTACTATTAAATTTCTTTCCACTTAGCTGAACAAGGCGGACAACAAACTTTGTCTACAAAGAAAATTAAAAAAAATTGTGTTGCACAAAGTATAAGTATGTAACACTTACAGCCGTGTAAAATAAAAGCAAACAGCTTGGCTTACAAAGTGTTTAATACACTGATACGATCTTGTGTGTCAGAGTCGCGGTACAAGGTGCATTAGTGAGCAGCTACCGAGCGGTGCGGCGCGGGCGCAGGCGCTGGGCGCTTATATAGCATGTTGTTATTCTGCAACTATATACACAAATTTTAAACAACCAGGATAAAACTACATTCATTTTTATCCTGGTTATTTGTGTATTGCAACATTCGCAGCCGAAATGCTGGAGCAACAATTCATCAAGGAACAGTCCAGCCTGTAAAAAAATATGCCTAGGATGCTGTTGGAGCTGGCTCGCAGCCTGTACGCCAAGGAAGTGCAATGCAAATGAGTTGGCACTAGAGGAAGTTAGTGGCGCCAGTGACAGGAAGTTGAAAGGGAATCGTTTCTTTTGGTGTGTGTATATATTATGATAAGTGATCAAACGCATGCTACTAAAGTAGTTATCAATATGAATGTAAAGAGAGCGATATAGAAGGTTAGATATGAGAGGGATTCAGTTTAAACGTGACGGTTAAACTGAAGAAGAAGAAAACGAAAACGAGTTGGTCCGACCTCAAGTAACGTGGAACAAGACTAAGAGACGATCATTATGATATAAAATATATTTTTCGAATTAATAAAACTTTTTATACAAGCTTTTTAGCTTAGCGTGTATTGCATTCCAAACCAAATGTGTATGCAAAATTGTATCATTATCAGTTAAGGATAATTGCTTTCAAATTCAGTTGCAAGATTTTTAGACCCAAACATATATACATGCTAAAAAAAGCTTGTAAAACAAAAGTAACCATCATATCGATTTTCTTTCCTTGTCCCTTTTGTATCTAATGTATTTCTACTACTACCCACTAGTTATTGTAAGTGTTATTTTTGCATTGTTATTGGTAATTTTATCGTTGTTTTTGCATGATGTGTCCATCGCACCATATTGTACAATATGCTTGTATTATATTATAAATCTTGACATTGTAAAAATTGTAAATAGGCCAATAAATACCAGGCCCCTCAGAAAGTATTGCGAAAAAAAGTTTTTATATATGGGAGACTGGCCAGTTATAATGTTTTTCGAAAATATGTTAATTTATAAGTAAAAATAAGTAAGTTCCAATTTCAAAATTTCCCTCCACATTTTTTGCGAGTTAATTCAAAGTATTGTGTCTCACTGAAATATGGATCTGCGCCGGGAACATTTTAGAGCTATGATTTTATACGATTTCAAGTGTCGCCTGAAACCGGATGAATCGTACGATAGACTTCAAATGGCATTCATGGATGAAGGCCCTTCCAAGGCAACCGTGTATCGTTGGTATAACGAATTCAAGCGCGGTCGACCAACTTTGGGGGATGACGAAAGAAGCGGTCGCCCTTTGACGGCTGTTACCGAAGAAAACGTGCTAGCAGTGAAAAATTTAATCCAAGACAATAGGCGAATTACATATCAGGAGATTCAACACATATTGAAGATTGGATCGGGAAGCGTTCACGAGATTCTACACAGCCATCTTCGCGTGAGGAGGATAGTATCACGCTGGGTGCCGCACAACCTCACCGATGCTCAGAAGCAGGCCCGGGTGGAATGGTGCCGTGATATGCTTAACAAATTTGAAGCAGGCTCGTCTCGGCGTGTTTACGACATCGTTACAGGTGATGAGTCCTGGATTTATCAATACGACCCAGAAACCAAGCGCCAGTCGACTGTTTGGGTGTTTCAAAATGAGCCAACGCCTACCAAAGTGAAGCGATCTAGAAGCGGGGGTAAGATTTTGATCGCTAGCTTTTTTAATTTGACTGGCCACTTGGTATCAATTCCCTTACGGGATCAAAGAAGCATTAATGCCGAATGGTATACTACCAAATGTTTGCCAGAAGTTTTCTCTGTTATAAGCAACAAGCGACCAAACACAGGGCTCCGCGGGCTACTGCTCCACCACGACAATGCACCTGCGCACACCGCACTCAAAACGAGGGACTTCCTGGACAGCACGCTAGTCAAACTCCTGGGTCACCCTCCTTACAGCCCTGATCTAGCACCGTGTGACTTCTTTTTATTCCCAAAAATAAAAAATCAGCTCAAAGGGATACAATTTTCGTCGCCGGAAGATGCGCTGGCTGCGTTCGAGCAGGCTGTAAACGAGGTGTCTGCGGCGGACTGGAAAAAGTGTTTTGAAAACTGGTTTAGGCGCATGAATCTTTGTATAGAGGCTGGTGGAAAGTACTTTGAAAAGATTTAATAAAAATATATGTACGTATAGAACAATTTTTTTTAGTTTCGCAAAACTTTCTGAGTGTCCCACGTATATTAGAAGCCGTCTTCAGCATATTTATAACAGTTATTGACCAAGGCAGATAATAGAGAAATAGAAGAAATTTGAAATTAAGTAAATTAATTTGGCCAGTTGACGCATTCCATCCAGTTGAAATAAAATATAAGAAACTCAGAGACCTTCTCTCCAATGAGAACATCCTTGCACGATGTGGACGATACATTAAGAGTGCAGCACTGATCTGAGAGAGATAACGTCTCGCCGTGTTGGATTGGAACTAGTATCTCTGATACAAACACAAACTCAGACTGCGTTATATAACTTCATAATAAGAGTAAAAAAAAAAAATTAGTACTTACTTACTTGTTTATTGCACCTGGCTGCTCTGAAGGCATATTAACCAAGCAATAAACTTTACTTCATTAGATTTAGAATGATTTATTTTTGATTGATGTTAAAGAAGTGATCAGAATCAATAATTATTAAATATTCATAACGAATAATTTTGACAATAAAAAGGTGCCACCATTTAATGGTCCAATTTAAATAAATGATTTGACTCTGGTGTTAAATTTGTCATTCAAAGCAATATCTGTACAATCTTTTTCAATTTCCTTAGCTCGCCTTTGCAATAGAACCTGATAAGGAGGCTTACTTCAAGACAATTTTTTGAAAATACTATTGTGCAACGACTATTGGAAAAGCTTGTCTCTTAAGGCGCTATATATGCCCCAATGTTAACGCAGTATCTACTGGCCGTGCGCCTGCTCGGTGCCAAAATATTCATATTGAACCGCCTTTTGAACAGTTTTGATTGCAAAATATTATTTGATTTACATATGCTATGTTAGTTATGAAGAAATTCCAACCATCAATTTTTCTTTGTAAAAATAATTTCAAACATCCAAGCCGTTTTGGAGAATTGCCAAAAGTTGCGAAAAAATATCGTGTTGTTAATTATTTTTTTAAAGTAAAACTATTAGTTACACGAAAAAACCTTTTGTTCAAAATTATAAACATGAATCAATATTTTTTTTTTCAAACCTTTTATTTAACCTAGCCGTTACTAAGGAGTATGCTTTAGAAATTTAACGTTTTACGGCACTAAAGGGTATGTAGGCCCTTAAAATAAGAATCAGTGGACACAGCGCGTGAGGCCTAAGATTTTCAAAACATTCAAATTATTGTGTGGTTGATATGCACTACCGAAATGTCATATGGTCTATATAAACTAATATTGTAAAGAGATAAAATTTATGTTTGTTTATAATGGGAGTTCTGAACCGATTTCGAAAATGATTTCTCTGAAATCAAATAATTATGTTTATACGTTAGAATATGGCAAACTAGATGTTACAATATTGGTTGCAGCATATCCTACCATAATATGGCGTATACATAATTTATTAATAATTTTGGATTAGTGTTTAAAATATAAATATGTAATAGTTAATTAATAAAGATTGAAATTGAGAGAGCAGTGGTGACCAAATGGTAACGGCCTCGTCTTAAATGTCGTAGGTCGTGAGTTCGAACCCAAGCAGGCGCTTTACTTTGTGTAAATTATGCTCTTAAAAACGGTGTACGAAAACGGGTTATGGAGTTTCTTGTACGTTCTTCTCCATAAACAGCTACTTTTCCGAATGCAGGGTAGAATCAATTTTTATTACTTGTAAATTTTAATTTTTAATTGTGCGACGTTCAAAAGTTTCGCTTATTGGCCTAGTTGAATAAATATATTTGACTATGACTTTTGACTTTGAAAACATTGTGAGGAAACCAGTATGTCCTAGAACCAAAAATTCGAAGAATGTGGCATGCACCATCCCGCACTTGGCCCGCGTGGTGGAATAAGGTCCATTACCTCTCTCAGGGAGAGGATGCCTGTGTCTCAGTAGGGGGAACATTACGTGGGACACTCAGAAAGTTTTGCGAAACTAAAAAAAATTGTTCTATACGTACATATATTTTTATTAAATCTTTTCAAAGTACTTTCCACCAGCCTCTATACAAAGATTCATGCGCCTAAACCAGTTTTCAAAACACTTTTTCCAGTCCGCCGCAGACACCTCGTTTACAGCCTGCTCGAACGCAGCCAGCGCATCTTCCGGCGACGAAAATTGTATCCCTTTGAGCAGATTTTTTATTTTTGGGAATAAAAAGAAGTCACACGGTGCTAGATCAGGGCTGTAAGGAGGGTGACCCAGGAGTTTGACTGGCGTGCTGTCCAGGAAGTCCCTCGTTTTGAGTGCGGTGTGCGCAGGTGCATTGTCGTGGTGGAGCAGTAGCCCGCGGAGCCCTGTGTTTGGTCGCTTGTTGCTTATAACAGAGAAAACTTCTGGCAAACATTTGGTAGTATACCATTCGGCATTAATGCTTCTTTGATCCCGTAAGGGAATTGATACCAAGTGGCCAGTCAAATTAAAAAAGCTAGCGATCAAAATCTTACCCCCGCTTCTAGATCGCTTCACTTTGGTAGGCGTTGGCTCATTTTGAAACACCCAAACAGTCGACTGGCGCTTGGTTTCTGGGTCGTATTGATAAATCCAGGACTCATCACCTGTAACGATGTCGTAAACACGCCGAGACGAGCCTGCTTCAAATTTGTTAAGCATATCACGGCACCATTCCACCCGGGCCTGCTTCTGAGCATCGGTGAGGTTGTGCGGCACCCAGCGTGATACTATCCTCCTCACGCGAAGATGGCTGTGTAGAATCTCGTGAACGCTTCCCGATCCAATCTTCAATATGTGTTGAATCTCCTGATATGT
Source organism: Orthosia gothica (assembly GCA_949775005.1). Lineage (NCBI taxonomy): Eukaryota > Metazoa > Arthropoda > Insecta > Lepidoptera > Noctuidae > Orthosia > Orthosia gothica. Next base: position 5,614,906 of record OX459052.1, read on the forward strand.
AATTCGCCTATTGTCTTGGATTAAATTTTTCACTGCTAGCACGTTTTCTTCGGTAACAGCCGTCAAAGGGCGACCGCTTCTTTCGTCATCCCCCAAAGTTGGTCGACCGCGCTTGAATTCGTTATACCAACGATACACGGTTGCCTTGGAAGGGCCTTCATCCATGAATGCCATTTGAAGTCTATCGTACGATTCATCCGGTTTCAGGCGACACTTGAAATCGTATAAAATCATAGCTCTAAAATGTTCCCGGCGCAGATCCATATTTCAGTGAGACACAATACTTTGAATTAACTCGCAAAAAATGTGGAGGGAAATTTTGAAATTGGAACTTACTTATTTTTACTTATAAATAATCATATTTTCGAAAAACATTATAACTGGCCAGTCTCCCATATATAAAAACTTTTTTTCGCAATACTTTCTGAGGGGCCTGGTATAAGGCTGATGATGATGATGATGATAAATTGATTTTCAATTATATTGCAGTAATAATAATGAATAAAAATAAAAAGAAGATACACTATTGCTGAGTGATAAGCTATTTCTTATATTGAAAAAATTAACGAGTCCTGTAGGGCCACGGGAGTGATCATAATTGCATTGGAATGTGCAATTACCTTATTTTTCCTGACTCGCCGATTCCTTAACTATTCAAAAGTGCCTATAAACAATTATTTTGTAGAAATGTTTTGAGTTAGATTTTGATCAAGACTGGCGCCACCCGTCGCTAGCCAATCGAAGAGCAAATAAATGCTCAAGAAGCCGGCTTTCGTAACTCTAATTTCATTAATGTTCTAATAAAACACTAATCTTTCACTAATGTACCGGATACTGCATGTCAACGCTCAACCACTCAATGATCATAGACACGCATGTTTGTACAAACTGACGATCAGAACATTAGTCGATCGATACGATAAGTTGTGCCCCAGCATCCGCTTGAGAAACTTGTGTTGCATTGAGAGCCGTTATTAGTACGATTGTGACTGATACATTTTTTGTTTGTATCTTTTGTTGATTGGCAAGTTTGGAGATCTGTAGGTGGAACTTCGGAGACGGAATCTTTGCTTTAGTATACTCTGTTCTTTTTTAAATTAGTTTGTGATTGGGTTTATAAATATTTATGTTCATTAACTTCACATCTTGGATCAGAATGTTGGGCTGTGCAAAAGATGGATGAAAAGAAATTACATGTAGCAGAGATGAGAATGTTGTTATGGATGTGCGGCGTGACAAAGGTGGATAAAGTGAGAAATGAGTATTTTGGAGGCAGTTTGAAAGTGGCGCCAGTGACAGAAAAGTTGGAGGTTAACCGTTTGTCCTGATATGGTCATGTTATGAGGAGGGATGAAACGCATGTTACTAGAAGAATTATGAATATAAATGTGGATGGATGGAGAGGAAGAGGAAGGCCAAAGAAAAGATGGATGGACTATGTGAGGAGTGTCATGAAGGAAAAGGGAGTCAGTAATAGCGTAACTGAGGACAAAACGGTATGGAAGAGGAAAACGTGTTGCGCTGACCCCAAGTAACATGGGATAAGGGCAGGAAGTTGAGGTGATGAAACGTTATTCAGCGTAGATATGACCATAACATAAGAAGACAGATGGATAGAATTGACATTTGTACATCAATAGAAGAGCTCGCGGCTAAATAATAACAGCCGCACTGGTCGATCATCAAGGTTAAGCAACGCTTGACGAGGTCGGTCCGTGGATGGGTAACCATTTCAACATACCGAGTTTCCTCCGTGCCTCGGAAAGCACGTTAAGCCGTTGGTCCCAGCTGTCATTTGTAGATCTTTGACAGTCGTTACGGGTAGTCAGAAGCTTGAGATCTGACATCAGTCTTGCCAAGGAGTACCGTGTTACCCAGTTACTGGGTTGTGGAGGTCAGATAGGCAGTCACTCCATGTAAAACACTGATACTCAGCTGAATCCGGTAAGACTGGAAGCCGACCCCAATATAATTGGGCAAAGGCTAGGCAGATTGATTGACAACAATATTGTATCACAGTTGTGTTACAGCTCCTAAATTTTGCAACGCGAATGCAATGAGACAAACTGCTAAAACAAGACATTCTTCATAATAATATAATGAATTTACCACATTGATATTAACTTGGCAATTGTTAAATTGTGTTTAAGTCATTAAGTTACCTCTAGGAAAGCTTCCTTCACTGTTAACCACATCATCGCTTACCATCAGATACAATAACAGTCAAACGCGAGCTAAATAAAAAACTTCTACGGAACCCTGAAGTTTAAAACCTTCTAAAAGGTAATCAGTAGCGCAGATCTCATCATGCTCCATTAAATTATGTTTCAATTGCTATATTAAACAGTAGCCATTCGATTTGTAATTAAAAGTCTATTTATTTTGCAATAATGCAGCTATTAAGAGTTTTGCAAGGTTTGATCTAATTGAGTTTCAGTATGACTTTGGGAGGTTATCCCGACCAGTGATTAAATTGCGCTTCTTTTAGGCATATGGGAGCAGCTAAACTATTGGAAGATATAAAAAGAACTCGCTGTTGATGTTGTCATCATGAAAAATTGCTCCCAATAGTAGATTTTTATCTAGAGAGCAAACAACTATTTTAAAGGCGAGAGTGTTTTTTTAATCCAAAGCGCAGTGAGGGATTCAAAGTACGTCACTCGAGCTTAAAATAGTGTAGGTTTCTACTTTTTATCACCCTCTTTGAGAAAAAAAGTAAGTGCAACTTATGAACAAGAACGTTACGTTTATTTATTAATATACAATTAGGAACCATAAAGTATAACATAAAAATAATTAGAGGCTAATGTATATATTGTATGAAAGTGTAACTAATATACAAACAAATAAATAAATAGACACACTTTCGTATTCACAAAGACAGGATATTAATAAGGGCAGGTGAACTAAGCATTGCTAACTATAACTCAAACACCACACAACCTCACTATTCACACTCACCCATACTCACGCACTCACTCACACACTCACTCGTGATACACATACCACACGTACTTACATGCGCGATCTGGCCTTTTTCCACGCTTATTGCTCTTTCATTTGCAGAGCTGTTTGTATAATTTTAAGTTACCCTTTTATTTTTACTTTTGTTTTTAGTCTTGCATGTTTACATTATCTACATTTCAATTGCATAAAATAATGATAAGTGGAAGTGCGGAGTCTCCTAATACAAGCAATTCCATGCTTAAAAGGTGATCTCCAATAATATGCATAGAAATGCCCTTTGTACCATCCGTTATAGTTGTAGATTTATTTTTTTATTTGGCTCGCGCGCGGTTTTCCGGCCAATCACTTGTTCAATACAATGTTCCCGTGTGGTCCGAAATAGAATTATAATCGCTCATTAGCCATTCACCTCATGCATTCGTCTCTTTGCTGACTGAAACATTGATTAACAATATCCAAATTCCAAATTCAAATCACTTTTAGTCCCTAGGGATTAATGAGCTATTTTAGTCCCTGTTTACGAAAAAAAACTAGATCTTTTTGAATAGATTTGATTAAATCGTTTTTACAAGCAGTTATTTAACTTGCAACGTATGTATATATGTGGGTTTTATCCTCAACCGATTAAGATTAAATTTTACATGCTTTTATTTAACTTGCAATGTATGTATATGTGTTCGGGTCAAATCTTGCAACTGAATTTTAAAGCAGTTATCCTCAACCGATTAAGATGAAATTTTGCAGACACAGTTAGTTTGGATGACAATACCTGGTTAGCTTAGTGACGTAATTCTAAATCTAATATGGCGGACGGCCCAAGATGGCGGAATAGTTATTTTTGGTCCTCTGCCATGATATTGGCATCAAATGAAAGGGTTTGCTGTTTTTATGAAAACATTACCTTTTACGTGAATTAACGCGGGCACAAACAAGCAAATGCATCTACAATTTAGTACCTAATTAAAGATTTAAAAGTAAACGAGGTAAGCCGCGGTATTTGCTTGTGCGGTGTTCCGTTTGAAGGCTGTTGGCTATGTTTACCGTGACAACATGTGTACCGGGCATGTTATATTTATGGTCACTGCCTTCTGGTTAGCTAATAACACTGTCCATAGGCAAAACCGAAAAAAAACTCAAATTATTTTTTTTATATTATTTTTTGGCTTGTATTTAAATTTTAACATAGTGATTATTAATTGAATTAAAATTTTGACATTGTTATTTCAATTTAATTTAAAATTTATTATTGTATTTTTGTTGTATGGTGTGTCTAGTGTAAATTTTGTACGCTATAAATGACAAAACATGTAGCCACCTCATATTAATATAATACTTCAAATTTTACAAAATAAATATATCTTTTCTTAAAATTCACCAGCCTGACAAAGAAACCCTGACTGCTATGTAGAGATGGCTGATAATTAAATTAATAATTGATTATGTAAGAACCTAATAAACATAAATCTTAAAGATTTGTTAAAACCAAATTGTAATTGTAATTTAAGAAAATTTATCAAAAAATAAGGTTATATAGGTTGGGTATTGATCGTCTAAATTAATTAGTTACTCATGTTTAACCATCAGCACAAAGATTGAATAACTCAATTTTAAAAGAAATCATTAGAAATTATTCATAAATTACAATTTAAATTTTCAAATCAATTATTTGTATTATATTGATTATCAATGCAAACATGTTAAAACAAATATTCATAACTTATAACTTTATTTATTCACCGTTATTTTGTTTTACGTTTAAAATTAAAACAACTTAAGAACTACTTACACTTTTATCTACAAAAAATCTCGACACTGTTTATCGATTGCTTAGCACATTCTATTTTCAAATTTTTCTATAGAGAATTTGAATAAAGAACAGCTTAGACATTTTCAACAGACTTTTAAAAAAGGAGGAGGATTTTTTTTTTTTGTGGCGTCTCGCAGATACAATCAAAGTGATTGGTTACTGCTTAACCGGACTAAAAGTGGAGGTTATATGTTTAACTGTTTTTATAAAAATGTCCTCAGTAACTATTAGAAATCATGTTGGAGCTACAAACTTTTCATAAAAGATTTTCCAAGTAAAGACAATTTTTAACCCGTCGGCGGCCGCGGTCGGCGGGCGGGCTGTTTTGCACGGGCGGTATTTCGCACGGGCGGCGCTTATAATGCAACGCCTATTTACAATTTGCGATGCACTGTATGTACAAATACATAGTGTGGTTTTGTTTTATGTTACTTATTTAACGCTCTCAGATTAAAATGTTTGCTAAATTGAAATATTAGTCAATTTAAATCCGTTGTGTAAGTAAAAAGTATCTACGTTTATAAAATGAACATTTGGGGGTTATCTTATACATCTCTAGTGATAGTGACTCGCCCCTGCTTTGCACGGGACAAATTATATTGCTCGTTTATTGTTGTTTATATTAGTGAAAACCTTATAAAAAGCCGTTGTGTGATTTAGAAGGAATAAGCGAAAAATAGACAAAAGCAGACAGCAACTATGTTTCTATATTTGTTTCATATAAATATTAAGCGATGTGGAAAGGCAATATGAAAATTATTCACCCTTATTTATAATCAATGTCTGTATTTTGCCATCTAACCCCACTCGAAATCTAAAAAATGACCGTGTCTCTAGATTTCTTCCTGTACTTTTTTTCACTGTTATTAGCTACTTGATTATTCTTATTATTGACTGAATAAATTTCACGTCAATTATTATCGACTACACAATCAGCTTACAAACTATGAAAGATATAGAATTATGGTACGTTCCTCTATTGTTTCTTTGGTGATCT